>CM031243.1:404994697-405312197 GCA_018340775.1 Taxus wallichiana var. yunnanensis | reverse complement strand
TCCCGAATGAATTACAATATCTCTGGTTTTATTATTTTATTGTGTAATGTTTTGTTTTTTATTTGATTAAATCATGAATATTTACAAGATTTCTCCCCCATGAGGGAGTATTTGAAGAAAACAAAATAAATTTCTTCACAAATGAGGGGTGACATGTGTCACCCCTCTCTTCCCTCCAAGTCAAGATTTGTAAAACAAAATAGAGAAAATATAAACTTGCATTAAAACACCCCTCTCCCGAATTTCCCCAAAAAAAAATTATGACAAGTTTATGCAACTATTTACACACACATTCCAACCCATCTTACATGGATGGTGACAAAAGAGAGGCTAAATGGGAGGGAAACTCCCTCCATGCCTTGGAATTAAGCCCCCTACCTAATAGGTAGGGTCCAAGGGCTTATTTTCATGCTAAGTGAACTCCTAAAACTAAAAGGGGTCACTTAAAATGCCAAAAATATCCCAATTTCGGGTTTGGAACATTTGGGCACATATGTAGAGGATGTGGGGCCCACTCAAGGGTGCTCATGTGACCCCAATCCTCCTTAATTAACACACACTTACACAAATACATACTTAATGCAAGTGGGGACCATTAAGTCCCCCAACCTAGTTTACTTAACAAAAATAAACAACCTAAAAACAATTAATTTTACATGAAATACAACATTACAAATAAGGGTCACTCATGGTGCCCAAACAATACAAGCAACCAATAATGCCTCATACAACTAACATGGTTAGGACTTATCCTGTGGTCCACTTCCACACAATTTATGTAGCCACCATGAAACCCACGTTATTCGTTTCCACTGTAACTGCACACTCAATGCACACATTAAATGCATCTGCCCAATACAAGTGTAAATCAACTACTTAGTAAACGATCAAGTCTAAACATGCAATCTATGATATCACAACATCAACATGGAATTGTAAATGAGAAACATGCACAATTTCACACAAATTCACCATGTGTTAGCCATTGCAATACATATAAATGACATATATCCATGCTATCATGTGTTCTCATCAATAATCGAATAATATATATCATCAAGGTGTGCGACTAAACTAAGTATCCATCATATATCAATTAGGCCCAAATAACATAGCAATATGTTAGTATCCACAACATCTATTAAAATGTGTCAACATACTAATCAAAGCTAAATTGGTGTTATACGGCAATATTACCATACATATCCACAAAGATCAAATAACATAACATAATATCTAAATGTGCCATAATCCATGTCAAATCATACAAATGAGTATAGAGTTAGCAGATAACTAAAGCTAAAAATGTGAGCACTACACTATTATATTTCAAAAATCTATTATTAATCATTTAATATAATTGAAACGTTGATGCAAATATCACGGACACAATTTTATCCAAAAACATTCAAATTTCTCTATACAATAGTATAATTACTGAAATGATATGACATAGGTTGCTTGACATGTTGCTTTCCGTGCATCACGTTTGGTCGAATAGCGGAGATACTTGATGAAGGTTTTCCAAGTAAGTGAATCTCCTTCATAATTTACAAGAAGCAATTTATTTGTTGAGTATATCAATTTTTAACTAAATAAATGAATGGTGAAAGAAGCATGTGTTATAAACAGAGGGATCTATGTCGTGCTGCTCTTTTTAACTGGGTACGTGTGATATTATTTGTGATGCTACTGAACAAAAATGAGAGCCAAATTTAACTTGGATGAGAGACAGTGCAGGGATTGTCTGTTGCACATCTTTTGTGATTCCAGTGCTATGTGCCAGGAATATAGGGAACTCAAACAAAGAGGATATGATCCGGCGTTTGGTAATAGTTTCTTTCCTACTAAATCCTAATCGACTTATAGTTGTTTGAAATGGTATTGAATGGTTTTTTTTTTATTGATGCGGGTTGGAAAGGGAACATGCAAAAATAACATCTATGGGGGATGGGTATGGCAGCTCCCGTGGATCAAACCATGAGTAGACCATGACCTCCACCTCACATTATTATATGTATTCCAGTCAGGTTTATATCTAACTAATGTATTTATTAACGATGTTTTTATTCAAAATCAGGGCTTTAACAGGCCTACCCTATATATAGAAGGGAATCTCTCTATAGAAAATATATATTATTTATTGAGGCTTTTCCCTAAAAAATACACTCTAGCCGTGGGTCCCATCAATACGTATACCCCTCCTCTTTAATTGAAGAGAAATAGGAAGACAACTGTACGAGTCCATTCTTCCCTTCCCTTATATTATAGACCGGGCTCCGTATACCCAAACCAATTTGTCATGCAAAAAAACGATATCCTACATGAAGGTTGGGATGACCGTAGCTACTCACAGGTTCGAGTCTTTATTGATATGGTTAGTTGAATCTGCATTTGTATATTTCAATTCGGAAAATCTCATCTTATTAGCATGTTGGCGCTATTGTCTACAATCACTGCATGTATTTTGTGCTAAACCAAGAACAGCCAACACCAACAAGATATGCTCAGCTCTTCAATTCTCTCTGATTTCATAGCTTCTTCAGTAAGAAAACAAAGAGTTCACCCTCCGTGAAAAAGTTGTTTCATTTATTTATGGATTATATGGAGTAATTTGGTAATAACATTGGTGGTTTCCTCAATTATTTAGGAGCTTTTATATTGTAACGTAGTGAGAAAAAAATCAAGTGTTGCAAATAGAAGGCACATACTCTATGACCTCTTTTTGAATCGATTTTTTCGTCATCATTAAACCAATTTAAATATGTATAACATTTAAGATATAAAAATCTAATGTTATAATTAAATCAAGTTTAATTTATAAAATATAACTATTATAGCTTAAAAAAATATTAATTTGAATAAATTATGTTATAAATATATTTTTAATATATTATATTCTAGTTCTAATTTTTGTATAAAGAATCTCTAATATAATAGTTGAAATAAGGTATGATACAATTCATTTTAATCAAATGATTTATATAAATATAATTATTAATAGAAAAATCATCTATATGTGTTTTTTGTAGAAGTAAACATCCGTAGATGTTTCTAGAAGGTTGGATTGTGAAAATAGACTTTCAATATTTTTTAATCTGAAAATAAAATTCACAAAAATATATATGCAATTTATGTAAGATTCGATCCAAGATTTGCGAACTACTTTAAATCGAGAACTATATTAAAATAATTTAATATAAATCAGTTTTTTATTTCAATTGGATTGTTTTTTATTAGATATAAATTTTTAGTTACATTTTAGAGGATTTATAGACAGTAGAATAATCTATTAGGTTGATGACAGTAGGGTATCAATTCCATTTTCTTCAAAATTTAAATAAAGAATAGCAAATGTAAAGACAGGTTAACATTAAACAACTTTAATAAAAAGTGATAAATATAGTTGCATTTATTTGTGAGAATAAAGATGACGATCGATATTTAATATTACATTATATTTCCTAAAATTATTTAAAGAGCCTTTTTATGATGGATGGAACAAGTAATGAGTCCAACATCCATAACTTTTTTATTATTAAGTAACAAGAGTGTTTTTAAGGGGACAAAAATCCCACAACACAAAGTAACAAGATGTTAAAAATGGAGACAAAGATAAAGCAATGACGATCGAGAGAATCATCTTCTACTGGAAGCGAGGAACAACAAAAGCAAAACCACAAAGATCAATTTGTTCAATACATATTAAATATTTAGAAAGACAATCAGCCCATGGTGAGAGATCTAAGAGTCATTTTAGAAGGGGCTGCAATTAACTTAGAAGAGTTTCTTTATTTTTTGGACCAAATTCCATTCATCCTTGTTGGAGTCTTCAACAACTTTAGGGCCACACGATAGGATAACTTCAATGGATTTTATGGGCCGAAATGAAGACAAGGGAGGGGAAGAAGGGGATTCCCTCTCCATATATGACTCAAGAGGGGCATGATGAGGCACCTAAGGAGGGGATTCATCAATAAGATGGGGTTTTCCACCCTTGAGGGACACTTATCTGAAATCAAATCATCAACAAGTTTAAAAGGGGCACTAACATTGAAGTGGGAAGGAGAGAATCCTTCCACGGTCCTTATTCACTCGATTTTTCTCTTAGAGCACCCATTGATTGATAAAATCTCTATAATTTATTAAAATTTGAGTTTAGAAACTACTTTAATGATATACATTAAGATACAAATGCTAAGCAATTTTTTAGATGTAACTATGCAAGAAAAAGAGAGAGATAGGGAACTTATCTTTTTTTCTTATTCGAAGTATATCCGAACTTGAAAAACTAATTATATAGTAAATCAAAGTGTCACAAACGCACCTAAAAAATGTAGAAGTGTAAATAATGTCGGGACTAAGGTGCAGGGTGCAGAGATCTCTCACAGGCACCATAGTACGTAAAAGAGTTCAAAACCTAATTTCTTCAGAGTTGTTAGGGTTTCACACTTGTTCGTCGATGATCGCATGTATTTCATACTTGGATTTTTGAGAAACCTACAAATCTGCAACATAAGTAATATCCTATAAAACCCTCAAACCACATCAACTCTTAAATAATAAAGATGCAAAATTAGGTCTTGGACTATCGTCGATTATCAAAAAAGTGAACCTATGACCGAATGTTGTACTACATCTCGGACCCAATCTTGTTCTATGTGTTTTTGTGTGCAATATTTCTCCTAGGTTTTCCTCGCATCGATCGTGACACAAAGATAGTGGCGCAGTAGCTATATAGAATGAAAAAGTGTGGCTGGAAATATGAACTTATCCTTCCTATGTAGTGTGTATTTAGAGTAATAACCCCAATATGTAGTCCCTTTGATATGTAGATAGATATCCCTTGATATAAATTTCCCACCATTATAATAGTATGTATGTTGAGTTTGTATAGGGGTCCTTTGCTTGAATTTCGACACTAGTGACACGACATGCCAAATAGGACATTGGGATAAGTGAAAGAAAACAAAAAATTCCAACCACAAATGTCAAAATGTCAAAAAACTGAAGAGGAGCATTTGGGCATTAGTGTCCAATCCTGGGTGTTAGTGTCCCAAGACAACGAGACAACACAAGTGAGAATAATGAAAAACAGGGATCCCTATGACCTTACAAAGAGTGGGTGTATAAATGAGAGAGGTGGGAGATAAAATAAATATAGACACTCAAAGCAAGAATATGAACTAGGCAATGTGTCACCGATAGGTGAATACTTTTCTTACGCAAGATCCACATATAAAACAACATACTTGGTGCTTCTGATAAAATATTAGTATGTGCATGATTTTGTGTGTACATTCCCCCCTTTATGCTATTTGAATGAATGAAATTCAAATAGTGTAAAGGAATTAAATAACATACTTGTGAGAAGTCGAAGAAGCTTCGTAGCATGAATACATGCATAATATGAGAACATATAGTGTGGCGAACCATGGATAAGTATTTCAATCCATTTGGCATAAATAGCGATGATGAACCATTGTAAGGATCACTTGAAGAAATTTATTATTTGATTTCAAGTGATTTTAGATTTTAAACTTGTCGGTGATGGAAATTTTGATGAGGTAGGGAGTGATCGGTTCCCAACTTGCTTTTTATGTGTGAAAAATGGAAGGATTTTGGTGTCTTGCTATTAGAGGAAGAGTGTTAGGGATAAAGGTCTAGTTTTACCCTCCAAATATTAATACATCCTAAAAAGGTCTAGCACTTTGCACATGGAAAAAATACCAATTTTTATCATTTTGATCAATGAGAATAACCCGGATAGGAAAGCAAATGGCATCTCATTTCCCCACTCCATAGGTATCATGATGTTTATGATGATATATGTATTCCATGTTACGTCATCTAGAAGTGATAGAGTGTAATGCCCACTTTCCTACGACACTTAGTTGATTATCATTTTGAGTTATGCGAGACTTTTGGATATGGACATGACTTATACTTACGTTGATTAGCATGATGTTTTGTGAGTAGATGCATTTGGATTATGATTGGATTATGTTTTGAGTATGATCTACAACGGCTCATGGACGAGACTATTGGATCTGAGATACTATTTTATATGGTTATATTGCATGTGTTCTAACTTTGGATTTCTTCGCCATGACAAATAGAATGCGGTTGTTGAATTTACATTACTATAACTTGGATATATCCCATCGTGCACCTTACTCAGCCCATCCCAGAAGAAGAAGATGCACGCACTGAGCAGTTGTATTTTGGAGGGGACTTCGGAGAGACATAGCTTCATTTGTATCACGTTGTTTAGAGTGCCAAAAGGTGAAGGCCGAACATCAGCATCCAGCTGGCCTTCTCTATCCTCATGCCATACCGGAGTGGAAGTGGGACACCATTTCTATGGATTTTATTGTTGGGTTACCGACGTCGAGATACCACCACGATGCCATCATGGTCACGGTGGATAAATTGACGAAAGTAGCTCATTTTTCTCTAGTGAAGACCACCTGTCTGCAAGTCTTTGTGGCACGAATATACCTTGGCGAGATTATCGATTACATGGGATTCTGCGGAAGATCATTTACGACCGCGACCCTTTGTACACTTCCCATTTACGGACCACCATGCGGTATGCCCACGGGCGAGGATTAATTTCAGCCACGACTTATCACCACGAGACGAGATGGATAGATAGAGAGGGTGAATCAGATTTTGGAGGATATGCTCGGGATGTACGTGATGGATCATCGATCGAAGTGGGAGGAGTATCTGTATTTGGTGGAGTTTGCCTCTGATAATAGTTTCAGAGTTCTATAGGCATGGCTCCTTTTCGGGCTTTATATGGTAGAGAGTGCATGCCACCTCTTATTTGGGATAGGATTGAGGACGGGGGGTTTCCCTTGGGCGGTATTATTACGAGGACATGGAGTAGCGAGTTACCTTGATTAGACGAGAGATTGCAGGAGGCTCGAGATGAAGACGGAAGAAGTATACGAGACCCAGCCATACAGACGGATCGCGATTTTGAGGTAGGCACGAAGGTGTTTCTTCGTGTCGAGACCACATAAGAGCCCTATCCATTATGGAAAAATTTGAGTTATGTAGACTTTTGGATATGGACATGACTTATACTTACGTTGATTAGCATGATGTTTTGTGAGTAGATGCATTTGGATTATGATTGGATTATGTTTTCAAGTATGATCTACTGGCTCATGGACAGACTATTGGATACGATACTATTTTATATGGATATATTGCATGTGTTCTAACTTTGGATTTCTTCGCCATGACAAATAGAATGCGGTTGTTGAATTTACATTACTATAACTTGGATAATGATGAAATGCATAATAAGTTGTGATTTAAACCTTGGAATAATGGATAATTGAATTACGTATAGATGTTAATAAATTTCATGCATATGGTTATTTTGGACATTTTGACATGGCCGCAAGGCCGAAGGAGGTATTTTGTATTTTGCGGGAAACACAAGCATGATCACAACCATGAGGGGATTGGGAACCAAACACAACAGGATGTCGGGTGGTTACAACATTTGGTCTCAAGGCAACTAGTAAATTGTATTGTGTTACCTTTATTCTTTTATGTGTTAAGAAAAAAATTTCCATGAGGGGAAATTTTCTAATGTGACCAAGGGGGTAAGAATTTTAATTACTTGTTTTAACTTACTTTAGTAGGTGATTTCATTGTGATGTTTTTTTTTTTAAATTACTTTTGCTAAGTATGTTTAGATTAATGTAACATCTTGTTTTATTTTTTTAAGTTTTGGAGGGAAGTCTTGTGGGTGTAATTAATTTTGATGGTTGGCTCCTTGAGCCTTGTGTTTCCTCATGTATTGAATGCTTGGTTTTGAGTGTTGACCACTCCAAATCCTTTGAATCTCGAATTTGAGATTTAGGGCAATTTTGGGGGACTTGTGGGACAAGTTGAACTTGTCCCACACTTCCCAAAACCCCTTACCAACCATATCTATGGGTTGGGAATCCAAAAAGGGGATTATTTATTGTTTTGGGAAGGGAAATGTGACTTTGGAGTGCACTTGTCTTCCTTTTGCATTTAATTGTGCCTTAAGACACATGGGAAGGGATGGATGTGGAAAAGAGATGTCATTCAACCCAACCACCCATTTATGGTGTTTTGGGATTTGAGTTGACTAAAGGGAGGTGGTCTTGAGGATGTGTGATGTGGCATCCTACAAGGAGCCACATCACCCTCACTCTTCCTTTTGTCTATTTATGGAAACTTCCTCTCTTGTTGAGGGGGTTGGAGGTTTTTGTTGGAGAGTTTCTTTTTGTTATTTTCTTTTGGGGAGAGAAAAGATTGGGGAGAAAGAAAAAAAGGAGCTTGGACTTGCATGCTTGGATTGTTTTTGGAGGGAGCTTGGACAAAGCTTCTTGGTTTAGGCTTCTCAATGGAGAGGTAGGAAACCTTCTCCCATTTTTGCTTTCATATTGTTGTTGCTTCTATGCTAAATTTGTGGATAATGTATGTTTACTTGTGTATTGTGAAAAATGGATAGCATGCTTAATGTGTAGTGTAGGAGAGGTCTATGGGAAAACTCATGAGGGAGGCATAAGAGTAGAATAGGAAATTGTGGAGGGAGTTTGAGAGGGATGCCCATCTTGGGTAAGAATGTTCACATTCTTACCTTGTCCTTGAGGAGCCATAAGAGAGGGAGGCATAAGAGTATGGGAGGAAAAAGGGGTACTTGAGGGAGGCATAAGAGTCATAGGGGCTTGAGTTTTTATTGTGGAGGGTTTGGATGGGCATCTCATCTCAATTGGGAGGCATAAGGAAAACTTTCCCATAGTTCCTTCTCTTGTTGGCTTGGATGAAAGCCTTGTTGTGAAAAGTATTGTGTTGTTTGTGTTTCCTTTTTGCTTCTTTTTAACCTTGAATGTTGTGAAGAAAATTGTATTGTGGAAGCAAGTGTTGTTGCCTTGAGTTGAGACCACCCTTCATTGTGTTGTGTTTGGGGCTCGGGGGTCAATGGAGGAGATTGCTTCTCTTCTCCATTGAGTTTTGGTTGGGAGGAGAGTGTTGCCTCTCCCCCTATCTTGGTTGTGATTTGAGCTACTTGGAACTTGGAGCATGGATGAAGGACACCTTGGAGCTTGTGAAGACTTCTTCCTTTTCCTTTATATGTATTATTTGGTTGTAAAATTTGTATGTGAAAGAAAGTTGTATCATCTTGTTTTCATTTTTAAAAAAAAAGGGATATATATATATATATATATGTATTGAACCTCATTTTGTTACTCAAAGGAGATGAATTACAAAGTTGGAATACTAGAACATTACCATTCTTGTTTTGTTGATAAAAGACTTAAGTCTTTTAATAGTTTTAAATGTGTCAATAAAGAAAGCTATGCTCTAGTTCTACTATGCTTTGCTTCATTTCAGAATTTATTGTAAATCTTATTGCAAAATAAAAAAAAAAAAAAAAAAAATGAAACCAAACCTATTCAAAATCTCAAGCAATGTTTATTTAATGGTGTAGAAATAAATTTTAATGCAAAGACTTTAAATTCATTAAGAGCAATACCCAAGTACCCCATGATGCCTAATAGAGGTATTAATAGTTTGAATATTATTCTCATTTAAGTAACATTAAAACTAAGAAATTTATTAATATTATATTTAATAATATCAATGTACTTTTAATTGCCTTTTACATATGTGAACAAGAGTATGCGATTAGTAATATATACAAATATTTTAAACGTTTTTTTTTATGGATTAGGACACTGCGAGTGGTCTTAGCTTCACAAATAGCAAGCAGCATGGCAAGCCCTAACAATGCCCAAACAAATGTGAAGTTAGTCTCAAAATCAAGACCAGTCAATCACCCTTAAATCGTGTCTAAGAGAATAACTGCTAATATAAAAAAATGATGATACGTTTCAGTAGATATGCCTGATAGACAACTTGATACACAAAGCCTGTCACAGAGAATGTTTAAATTGTTGCAATGCTTGCAAAAGTGAGTTTTGTGGTCGTCTATTTAAGAGTGTTGCAATAGACAAGCAATAGTTGTTGGTATAAGAGGTCCATAGTTGACAGATGGCATATCCAGAATTTATAGCAACACCCTGCACATTTGATAAAAAAAAAAAATACGTGGCATGATATGAAACAGATCCACCGCTAGGAGATTCTTCACTACGAGCTGGTTATTAGATCAGGAAGGGCCGCTCTGGAGGATCGGCGTAGTAAATCTCTTCAAGTCTCAGGGAACACTTTCACTGTCCCCTAATCGATTTGATTTTCCTTTGGGGGCCTCCTCTGTCCCACAATCTTTTGATAAAAATATCTTGAAGGTGAAACCCGATTTTGAGGATGCATTCAATATCGAATGATAACAACATGGATAACAACATAGTTGGGACAGCTCGCTAAGGTAATTCCGCCTCTCCTTGGCCTTTAACTCTATTTTTTTTACCATACATGATTCCTCACGCGAGACATGGTCATTTGAAAGAGTTAACACACCTACTATTTAGGGTAGGGTAGCTACATCCTTATCCTCCATGACTTCTTTTCACATGGCTCAAGAGTCCATGCACATAATAAAGAGTCGACTTTGTGGTAAGTAGATTTGCAAATCTAGTGCAATTAATTGGGTTGAGCGGTAAATGTTTAGCCAGTTATATTCTTGCAGGCGGGAGAGAGGGAGCCTTAAATTTTGTCGGTTCGTAGTTGAGTGACCTACCAACCAAAAAGATTAAAGCACGGTTTGAAATGCTTTCCCCATTTGACTCTTATTCCTTAAATTTCAAATTGTAAATGTAGGTATAGGCGTATAGACTTAATTGAGTATAAATTTTGATAATATATCTATATATATATATATATATTTATCACTTAAATTAAAAGTATCAAATTCCTTTAGAGAGATATCTATGATCATATATTAAAAGATTTCTAAAAGTCATCAAATAGTATATGTGTTATCCATGCAACATATCAAATTGAGATATATATTAAAATATATATAAAAAAATCAATAAAATCATAATACATACATTTACCCTGGACACCTATACCCTCTTATAAAATGGATCATAAAGTGAAGATTTCATAATAGTGGTCGATACCCTTATGAAGTCTTGTATCACCATGCTGAAACTTGAAATTATCCGTTAAGGAGGAGTCGAATACGACAAATTTTGAAGTAAAGCTCGAGTGAATGGAATTTCGACAACCATATAGTTCTAGATTTGCAATCGGAATACAAAGTAAAAGATTGAAACTTATCAGTTCCCAATATCAAGTAGGTCACAAGACTTGCGGATAAAATAAATCAAACAAGAATCCACTACCTTGCTTAAATTTCAAAAAAAAAAATTGTCGCATTTTCGGAGGTTAATGGGTTATGGCGCGGCGTCGTCGTCGGGAGCGTGGCGTCGCTCTTTTTGCGGTGTTACACTTTGGTATCGAGCCGGGGTTGAAGTCAGGACCCTTGGGCACACGCAGAAAACGTGCAAAAACAGAACACTTAACTTAGTGCAGAACATTATTCTTTTAAAATATAAAACCATAATGTTGATAATTATAGTAAACAGCAAATTTTGAAAACTAGCACAAGACCTAGAATGATGAACTAACTCTCGCCTTGATCTATGCAGGAGGCGCGGATTGGGTGAGGGGTCTCTTCACATAGACCTAGACATACCACCGCCAGAGCAGGCCGTAGCAGCCCTTCTACCTCAGATCTTGCAGACACTCCAGGATGTCAATGCCGCTATACGCGGAGAGCCCTTGGGAGGACGACTTGCTAGGCATAGTTTGGAGCCATCAGTAGATGCCCAGGCATCCCCTCGACACAGCGAGGAGCACAGAGTAGAGAATTTCCGTGCAGAGTCGGCTAGGGCAGAGTCACCACAGAGAGGACATGGGGACAGGATCTCAGGACATAGGGACAGGTCTCGGAGCCCTAGACAGAGGGAGGAGCATACAGAGAGATCTAGGATTCGTCATACGTCAGCTGCAGACCATATCAGGGAGATCCTGAAGCTACGACCATCTCACTATTTGGTGATACAGCGGTTTTCAGGCAGAGGCCTGGTTGGTGAGCTTGAGCGGATGCTTCAAGCTCTGTCCTTGTAGTAGCAACACGAAAGCTTGTGTTGCGATCCATCTTTTGAAGGATGGAGCAGGAGTCTGGTGGAGGACCGAGGAGCAGAAGCTCCATGTTGACTCGAGAGATGATTACCTGGGAGCTATTTGAGGAGCGTTTTAGAGAGCGGTATTTACCCAGGAGATTTATACATGACAGCGCATATAGCGAGTTTCATGACCTCCGTCAGGCGTCGATGACAGTAGCTGAGTATGAGAGTCGATTTCTGGACCTACTCCAGTACGTCGACTATATGCAGGATGAGTAGGTACGGATTCACAGGTTCATCCGGGGCCTGAACTTGGATCTAGGTGGCGCAGTGCGCATTCACTGCCCACAGACATTAGCAGAGGCCGTGGAGAAGGCCTATATTACAGAGGAGACACGGGGAAGACACAGCAGGCTAGAGACAGAGTTCGGAGCCGTATCCAGCAGATGCAGGATAGTAGGTCGAAGGGGTCAGTTCCTCCTCCACGGGGTGGACAGAGTTCAGGGCAAGCTTCATTTAGGCCACCACCAGCAGCAGCAGCAGCAGCAGACCCGCCCACCTTACCGACCTCCTCAGAGATTTGATGCACAGAGAGGACGTAGTATGGGGCCTCCTCCTAGGGGTCCCATCAGGACACAGGGTGCACCGAGAGCTCAGTCAGTAGGAGCTCATCAGCAGAGACCTCAGCAGTCCATAGCCGGATCGTCAGGATCTGTATCTCAGTCATCTAGAATACCAGCTGGAGCTGCTTCCCACTGGAGAGGACCAGGCAGCTGTTATGGTTGCGGTGTTGTTGGACATCTTTGGAGAGATTGCCCACATAACCCTACCAAGGGTAAGACACAGAGTTCAGAGCCTACTGTTGGAGATATGGCACGGAGTCATCGGATCTACGCAGCGGTCGAGAACCGCCAGGCTGAGCATCAGAGTACTGTGATTGAGATGACAGGTAGTGTTGGTGGTATTTCCACCTCTATATTATTTGATTCTGGTTCTTCTGATTCTTTTATTGCACCATCCTTAGTTGAGCGTTGTAGGCTGGTGGTAGTTAGGCGTAGGGCCGTAGTTGGGACGTTGAGATGGCTTCTGGAGCCAAAATTTCTGTAGACTCCTTAGTTAAGGAGTGTGTAGTGGATTTGGGACCCTTCACCACTACTTCTGATCTTCGGATCCTTCCATTAGGATCTTATGGCATCATTTTGGGCATGGATTGGTTGTCCGCTCACAGAGCTAGAGTGGATTGTTACCATAAGACTATTGCTTGCATTGATGATCTTGGGGTAGAGTTAGTGATATCAGGGGTTAAGAGACCCGTTTCTATTCGCACCATCTCCGCTATGCAGCTTAAGCGGTGTGCGCGACGGGGTTGCCAGTTGTATGCTGTTACAGTTAGTGACAGATCAGAGGATGAGTCAAGAGGACCTTCCCTCGATGATCATCCCATCTTATCAGAGTTTGCGATGTGTTCCTAGGGGAGCTACCAGGGTTACCTCCCCCACGTGAGATCGACTTCCATATAGATCTAGTTCCAGGCGCAGAGCCTATCTCACGAGCACCTTATCGGATGACTACACCTGAGTTATGTGAGCTCAAGTTGCAGCTTGAGGGCCTTCTGGAGAAAGGCCTAATTCGTCCTAGTGTATCCCCTTGGGGTGCACCAATTATCTTCGTGAAGAAGAAGGATGGATCTCTTCGGTTGTGTATTGACTACCGTCAGCTGAATAAAGTAACGATCAAGAATCGTTACCCCCTTCCACGCATTGATGATTTATTTGATCAGATGAAGGGGGCTACAGTTTTCTCTAAGATAGATCTTAAGTCAGGATACCATCGCTCTAAGGATTCGGAGAGAGATATTCACAAGACAGCTTTCCGCACGAGATATGGCCACTACGAGTTCACAGTGGTACCTTTCGGTTTGACGAATGCCCCCGCAGTGTTTATGAGTTTAATGAATGGGGTATTCAGGACCTTCCTTGATCGCTTCGTGCTCATCTTCCTTGATGACATTCTGATTTACTCACACACACGTGAGGAGCACGAGGAGCACCTTCGCTAGGTTCTTCAGTGTCTTTCAGCAGCGCGCTTTACGGAACTTGGAGAAGTGTGCGTTCTTTCAGCCTGAGGTGCAGTATTTGGGCCACGTTATTTCTGGGGAAGGTATCGCAGTCGATCCTTCCAAGATTCGAGCCATCATGGATTGGCCAGCACCCACTAGTGTGACCGAGGTGCGTAGTTTCATGGGTCTAGCAGGTACTACAGGAGGTTTGTTCAGGATTTTTCACGGATTGCGCACCCTATCACTTCTCTTCAGCGGAAAGGGAAGAAGTTTGTATGGACAGATAGATGTGAGCAGGCCTTCAGTACACTGAAGGAATGCCTTACGAGAGCACCTATTCTTGCAGTGCCAGATCCTCATGGAGAGTTTTTCGTATGCACAGATGCTTCCTTGGCAGGACTTGGAGGAGTGTTAATGCAGGAGGGTAGAGTAGTTGCCTTTGAGTCCCGCAAACTCAAAGATTATGAGCTCAATTATCCAACCCATGACCTTGAGCTTGCAGCAGTGGTACATGCCTTAGTGCGGTGGAGACATTTTCTTCTCGGCCAGAGATTTACACTCAGGACTGATCACTTGAGTCTTCGCCACCTCTTCACGCAGCCCAATCTCAACGCTCGTCAGCGGCGTTGGATGGAGTTACTCTGTGAGTATGACATGGAGATAGAACATGTGAAAGGGAAGGAGAATGTGGTTGCAGATGCCTTGAGTAGACGGAGACATGTGGCTATGGCCACCTCAGTGGGCACAGATTTACGGAGTAGGATCTTGCAGCAGCTTCCTCAGGATAGTTTCTACCTTGCAGCCAGAGCAGAGATTGAGTCTCAGAGACCCCTTGAGGGGAGATTTGATGGATTTTCATTAGAGGTAGATGGTCTTCTCAGACACAGAGGTCGGATTTATGTTCCTAGAGATGGAGGCTTGAGACATGATATTTTGACAGAGGCCCATCATGCACCTTACTCAGCCCATCCCGGGGTGAAGAAGATGCACGCCACCCTGAGATAGTTGTATTTTTGGAGAGGACTTCGGAGAGACATAGCTTCATTTGTATCCCGCTGTTTAGAGTGCCAGAGGGTGAAGGCCGAGCATCAGCATCCAGCTGGCCTTCTCTATCCTCACGCCATACCGGAGTGGAAGTGGGACACCATTTCTATGGATTTCATTGTTGGGTTGCCGACGTCGAGATACCACCACGACGCCATCATGGTCACGGTGGATAAATTGACGAAAGTAGCTCATTTTTCCCTAGTGAAGACCACCTATACAGCAAGTGCTGTGGCACGAGTATACCTTGATGAGATTGTCAGATTACATGGGATTCCGCGGAAGATCATTTGCGACCGACCCTTTGTACACTTCCCATTTCTGGACCACCATGCAGTATGCCCTCGGAACGAGGATTAATTTCAGCACAGCTTATCACCCTGAGACCGATGGACAGACAGAGAGGGTGAATCAGATTTTGGAGGATATGCTCAGGATGTACGTGATGGATCATCAGTCGAGATGGGAGGAGTATCTGTATTTGGTGGAGTTTGCCTACAATAATAGTTTCAGAGTTCTATAGGCATGGCTCCTTTTCAGGCTTTATATGGTAGAGAGTGCAGGACACCTCTTAGTTGGGATAGGATTGAGGACAGGGTTTCTCTTGGGCCAGCATTATTACAGGACATGGAGCAGCAGGTTACCTTGATTAGACAGAGATTGCAGGAGGCTCAGGATAGACAGAAGAAGTATGCAGACCAACATAGGACAGATCGTCAGTTTTGAGGTAGGCACGAAGGTGTTTCTTCGTGTCAGACCGCATAAGAGCCCTATCCGTTATGGAAAAGGTTCTAAGCTTGCTCCTAGATTTGTGGGTCCCTTTGAGATCTTGGAGCGCCTCGGCCCCTTAGCCTATCATCTAGCACTGCCACCTAGCTTATCACGCATCCATGATGTATTTCACGTTTCTGTGCTTAGGAGATATGTTTCTGATCCTTCTCATGTGCTAGATTGGACTGCATTGCAGGTGCAGGATCAGGGGCAGGTGATGGTGGAGCCCGTGCGCATTTTAGATCGCAGGACCCTGGGCCTTCGTGGCAGAGAGATTGATCAGGTTCGGGTCCAATGGGACAGGTACGATGAGACTGCTGCTACTTGGGAGGATGCTACATCATTGCGAGCTCAGTTTCCACACTTATTTCAGTGACTTCCAGGAGGAAGTCTAGTCTAAGGGGAGGGGGATGTAATGCCCACTTCCCTACGACACTTAGTTGATTATCATTTTGAGTTATGCAGACTTTTGGATATGGACATGACTTATACTTACGTTGATTAGCATGATGTTTTGTGAGTAGATGCATTTGGATTATGATTGGATTTTGTTTTCAGTATGATCTACACTGGCTCATGGACAGACTATTGGATACTGATACTATTTTATATGGATATATTGCATGTGTTCTAACTTTGGATTTCTTCGCCATGATAAATAGAATGTAGTTGTTGAATTTACATTACTATAACTTTGGATAATGATGAAATGCATAATTAAGTTGTGATTTAAACCTTGGAATAATGGATAATTGAATTACGTATAGATGTTAATAAATTTCATGCATATGGTTATTTTGGATATTTTGACATGGCCGCAAGGCCGAAGGAGGTATTTTGTATTTTGTAGGAAACACAACATGATCACAACCATGAGGGGGATTGGGAACCAAACACAACAGGATGTCGGGTGGTTACAACATTTGGTCGTCAAGGCAACTAGTAAATTGTATTGTGTTACCTTTATTCTTTTATGTGTTAAAAAAAAATTTCCATGAGGGGGAAATTTTCTAATGTGACCAAGGGGGTAAGAATTTTAATTACTTGTTTTAACTTACTTTAGTAGGTGATTTCATTTGATGTTTTTTTTTTAAATTACTTTTGTTAAGTATGTTTAGATTAATTTAACATCTTGTTTTATTTTTTTAAGTTTTGGAGGGAAGTCTTGTGGGTGTAATTAATTTTGATGGTTGGCTCCTTGAGCCTTGTGTTTCCTCATGTATTGAATGCTTGGTTTTGAGTGTTGACCACTCCAAATCCTTTGAATCTCGAATTTGAGATTTAGGGCAATTTTGGGGGACTTGTGGGACAAGTTGAACTTGTCCCACACTTCCCAAAACCCCTTACCAACCATATCTATGGGTTGGGAATCCAAAAAGGGGATTATTTATTGTTTTGGGAAGGGAAATGTGACTTTGGAGTGCACTTGTCTTCCTTTTGCATTTAATTGTGCCTTAAGACACATGGGAAGGGATGGATGTGGAAAAGAGATGTCATTCAACCCAACCACCCATTTATGGTGTTTTGGGATTTGAGTTGACTAAAGGGAGGTGGTCTTGAGGATGTGTGATGTGGCATCCTACAAGGAGCCACATCACCCTCACTCTTCCCTTTTGTCTATTTATGGAAACTTCCTCTCTTGTTGAGGGGTTGGAGGTTTTTTGTTGGAGAGTTTCTTTTTGTTATTTTCTTTTGGGGAGAGAAAAGATTGGGGAGAAAGAAAAAGAAGGAGCTTGGACTTGCATGCTTGGATTGTTTTGGAGGGAGCTTGGACAAAGCTTCTTGGTTTAGGCTTCTCCAATGGAGAGGTAGGAAACCTTCTCCCATTTTTGCTTTCATATTGTTGTTGCTTCTATGCTAAATTTGTGGATAATGTATGTTTACTTGTGTATTGTGAAAAATGGATAGCATGCTTAATGTGTAGTGTAGGAGAGGTCTATGGGAAAACTCATGAGGGAGGCATAAGAGTAGAATAGGAAATTGTGGAGGGAGTTTGAGAGGGATGCCCATCTTGGGTAAGAATGTTCACATTCTTACCTTGTCCTTGAGGGAGCCATAAGAGGAGGGAGGCATAAGAGTATGGGAGGAAAAAGGGGTACTTGAGGGAGGCATAAGAGTCATAGGGGCTTGAGTTTTATTGTGGAGGGTTTGGATGGGCATCTCATCTCAATTGGGAGGCATAAGGAAAACTTTCCCATAGTTCCTTCTCTTGTTGGCTTGGATGAAAGCCTTGTTGTGAAAAGTATTGTGTTGTTTGTGTTTCCTTTTTGTTTCTTCTTTTTAACCTTGAATGTTGTGAAGAAAATTGTATTGTGGAAGCAAGTGTTGTTGCCTTGAGTTGGAGACCACCCTTCATTGTGTTGTGTTTGGGGCTCGGGGGTCAATGGAGGAGATTGCTTCTCTTCTCCATTGAGTTTTGGTTGGGAGGAGAGTGTTGCCTCTCCCCCTATCTTGGTTGTGATTTGAGCTACTTGGAACTTGGAGCTTGTGAAGACTTCTTCCTTTTTCCTTTATATGTATTATTTGGTTGTAAAATTTGTATGTGAAAGAAAGTTGTATCATCTTGTTTTCATTTAAAAAAAAAAGGGATATATATATATATATATATATATATATATATGTATTGAACCTCATTTTGTTACTCAAAGGAGATGAATTACAAAGTTGGAATACTAGAACATTACCATTCTTGTTTTGTTGATAAAAGACTTAAGTCTTTTAATAGTTTTAAATGTGTAAATAAAGAAAGCTATGCTCTAGTTCTACTATGCTTTGCTTCATTTCAGAATTTATTGTAAATCTTATTGCAAAATAAAGAAAAAAAAAGAAATGAAACCAAACCTATTCAAAATCTCAAGCAATGTTTATTTAATGGTGTAGAAATAAATTTTAATGCAAAGACTTTAAATTCATTAAGAGCAATACCCAAGTACCCCATGATGCCTAATAGAGGTATTAATAGTTTGAATATTATTCTCATTTAAGTAACATTAAAACTAAGAAATTTATTAATATTATATTTAATAATATCAATGTACTTTTAATTGCCTTTTTACATATGTGAACAAGAGTATGCGATTAGTAATATATACAAATATTTTAAACTTTTTTTTTTACAGATTAGGACACTGCGAGTGGTCTTAGCTTCACAAATATCAAGCTGCATGGCAGGCCTCGCAACTGCCCAAACAAATGTAAAGTTAGTCTCAAAATCAAGACCAGTCAATCACCCTTAAATCGTGTCTAAGAGAATAACTGCTAATAAAAAAAAAATGATGATACGTTTCAGTAGATATGCCTGATAGACAACTTGATACACAAAGCACTGACTATCACAGAGAATATTTAAATTGTTGCAATGCTTGCAAAAGTGAGTTTTGTGGTCATCTATTTAAGAGTGTTGCAATAGACAAGCAATAGTTGTTGGTATAAGAGGTCCATAGTTGACAGATGGCATATCCAGAATTTATAGCAACACCCTGCACATTTGATACAAAAAAAAAAACAAATACGTGGCATGATATGAAACAGATCCACCGCTAGGAGATTCTTCACTACGAGCTGGTTATTAGATCAGGAAGGGCCGCTCTGGAGGATCGGCGTAGTAAATCTCTTCAGGTCTCAGGGAACACTTTCACTGTCCCCTAATCGATTTGATTTTCCTTTGGGGCGCCTCCTCTGTCCCACAATCTTTTGATAAAAATATCTTGAAGGTGAAACCCGATTTTGAGGATGCATTCAATACTGAACAGATAACAACATAGTTGGATAGCCTGCTAAGGTAATTCCGCCTCTCCTTGGCCTGTAACTCTATTTTTTTTTACCATACCTGATTCCTCACGCGGACAGGGTCGTTTGAAAGAGTTAACACGCCTACTATTTAGCTGTAGCTACATCCTTATCCTCCACGACTTCTTTTCACGCGGCTCAGAACAGTCCATGCACAGCAGGTCGACTTTGTGGTAAATAGATTTGCAAATCTAGTGCAATTAATTGGGTTGAGTGGCGGCCAGGTTATATTCTTGCAGGCAGGAGAGAGGGAGCCTTAAATTTTGTCAGTTCTGTAGTTGAGAGACCTACCAACCAAAAAGATTAAAGCACAGTTTGAAATGCTTTCCCCCATTTGACTCTTATTCCTTAAATTTCAAATTGTAAATGTAGGTATAGGCGTATAGACTTAATTGAGTATAAATTTTGATAATATATCTATATATATATATCACTTAAATTAAAAGTATCAAATTCCTTTAGAGAGATATCTATGATCATATATTAAAATATTTCTAAAAGTCATCAAGATAGCAATATATGTGTTATCCATGCTACATATCTCCGCAGATATATATTAAAATATAAAAAAAAAAATCAATAAAATCATAATACATACATTTACCCTGGACACCTATACCCTCTTATAAAATGGATCATAAAGTGAAGACGGGGTCAGTGGTCAGATACCCTTATGAAGTCTTGTATCACCATGCTGAAACTCGAAATTATCCGTTAAGGAGGAGTCGAATACGACAAATTTTGAAGTAAAGCTCGAGTGAATGGAATTGCGACAACCATATAGTTCTAGATTTGCAATCGGAATACAAAGTAAAAGATTGAAACTTATCAGTTCCCAATATCAAGCAGGTCACAAGACTTGTGGATAAAATAAATCAAACAAGAATCCACTACCTTGCTTAAATTTCAAAAAAAAATTGTCACATTTTCGGGTTAATGGGTTGTGGCGCGGCGTCGTCATCGGGAGCGTGGCATCGCTCTTTTTTGCGGCGTTACACTTTGGTATCAGAGCCAGGGGTTCGAAGCTAGGACCCTTGGGCACACGCAGAAAACGTGAAACAGGAACACTTAACTTAGTGCAGAACATTATTCTTTTAAAATATAAAACCATAATGTTGATAATTATAGTAAACAACAAATTTTGAAAACTAGCACAAGACCTAGAACGATGAACTAACTCTCGCCTTGATCATGCGGTGGCGCGGATGGGCGAGGGTCTCTTCACATAGACCTAGACATACCACCGCAGAGCGAGGTGCATAGCAGCACCCCTTACGCCTCAGATCTTGCAGACACTCCAGGATGTCAATGCCGCTATACGCGGAGAGCCCTTGGGAGGACGACTTGCTAGGCATAGTTTGGAGCCATCAGTAGATGCCCAGGCATCCCTCGACACAGCGAGGAGCACAGAGAGCGAGAGAATTTCCGTGCAGTCAGAGTCGCTAGGCGAGTCACCACGAGAGAGGACATGGGGATAGGATCTCAGGACATAGGGACAGTCTCGAAGCCCTAGCAGAGGGAGGAGCATACAGAGAGATCTAGGATTCGTCATACGTCAGCTGCAGACCATATCAGGGAGATCCTGAAGCTACGACCATCTCACTATTCGGGTGATACAGGCGGTTTTCAGGCAGAGGCCTGGTTGGTGAGCTTGAGCGGATGCTTCAAGCTCTGTCCTTGTAGTAGCAACACGAAAGCTCGTGTTGCGATCCATCTTCTGAAGGATGGAGCAGGAGTTTGGTGGAGGACCGAGGAGCAGAAGCTCCATGTCGACTCAGAGATGATTACCTGGGAAGCTATTTGAGGAGCGTTTCAGGAGCAGGTATTTACCCAGGAGATTTATACAGAAGTGCATAGACGAGTTTCATGACCTCCATCAAAGGTCCGATCGATAAGTAGTTGAGTATGAGAGTCGATTTTGGACCTACTCCAAAGACGTCGACTATATGTAGGATGATGAGAAGGCATATGGATTCACGCCAGTTCATCGGGGCCTAAACTTGGATCTAGGTGGCGCAGTGCGCATTCACTGCCCACAGACGTTAGCAGAGGCCGTGGAGAAGGCCTATATTGCAGAGGAGACATGGGGGAAGACACAGCAGGCTAGAGACAGAGTTGAGCCGTATCCAGAGATGCAAGATAGTAGGTTGAAGGGGTCAATTCCTCCTCCACGGGGTGGACAGAGTTCAGGGCAAGCTTCATTTAGGCCACCACCAGCAAAGAAGTAAGCAGACCCGCCCACCTTACCGACCTCCTCAAGAGATTTGATGCACAGAGAGGACGTAGTATGGGGCCTCCTCCTAGGGGTCCCATCAGGACACAGGGTGCACCGAGAGCTCAGTCAGTAGGAGCTCATCAGCAGAGACCTCAGCAGTCCATAGCCGGATCGTCAGGATCTGTATCTCAATCATCTAGAATACCGGTGGAGCTACTTCCCCACCGGAGAGGACCAGCAAATTGTTATGGTTGTGGTGTTGTTGGACATCTTTGGAGAGATTGCCCACATAACCCTACCAAGGGTAAGACATCGAGCTCAGAGCCTACTATTGGAGATATGGCACGGAGTCATCGGATCTACGCAGTGGTCGAGAACCGCCAGCCGAGCATCGAGTATCTTGTGATTGAGATGACGATGAGGTAGTGTTGGTGGTATTTCCCACCTCTATATTATTTGATTCGGTTCTTCTCGATTCTTTTATTGCACCATCCTTAGTAGAGCGTTGTAGGCTGGTGGCGAGTTAGCGTAGGGGCCGTAGTTGGGACGTTGAGATGGCTTCGGAGCCAAAATTTCTGTAGACTCCTTAGTTAAGGAGTGTGTAGTGGATTTGGGACCCTTCACCACTACTTCTGATCTTCGGATCCTTCCATTAGGATCTTATGGCATCATTTTAGGCATGGATTGGTTGTCGCTCACAGAGCTAGAGTGGATTGTTACCATAAGACTATTGCTTGCATAGATGATCTTGGAGTAGAGTTAGTGATATCAGGGGTTAAGAGACCCGTTTCTATTCGCACCATCTCCGCTATGCAGCTTAAGCGGTGTGCGCGACAGGGTTGCCAGTTGTAGATGTTTGCTATTACGGTTAGTGACAGATCAGAGGATGAGTCAAGAGGACCTTCCCTCGATGATCATCCCATCTTATCAGAGTTCACCGATGTGTTTCCAGGGGAGCTACCGGGATTACCTCCCCCACGTGAGATCGACTTCCATATAGATCTAGTTCCAGGCGCAGAGCCTATCTCACGAGCACCTTATCGGATGACTACTCCTGAGTTATGTGAGCTCAAGTTGCAGCTTGAGGGCCTTCTGGAGAAAGGCCTAATCCATCCTAGTGTATCCCCTTGGGGTGCACCAGTTATCTTCGTGAAGAAGAAGGATGGATCTCTTTGGTTGTGTATTGACTACCGTCAGCTGAATAAAGTAACGATCAAGAATCGTTACCCCTTCCACGCATTGATGATTTATTTGATCAGATGAAGGGGGCTACAGTTTTCTCTAAGATAGATCTTAAGTCAGGATACCATCAGCTCAGGATTGCGGAGACAGATATTCATAAGACAGCTTTCCGCATGAGATATGGCCACTACGAGTTCACAGTGGTACCTTTCGGTTTGACGAATGCCCCCGCAGTGTTTATGAGTTTGATGAATGGGGTATTCAGGACCTTCCTTGATCGCTTCGTGCTCATCTTCCTTGATGACATTCTGATTTACTCACGCACACGTGAGGAGCATGAGGAGCACCTTCGCTAGGTTCTTCAGTGTCTTCGCGAGCAGCGCCTTTACGGGAACTTGGAGAAGTGTGCGTTCTTTCAGCCTGAGGTGCAGTATTTGGGCCACGTTATTTACGGGAAGGTATCGCAGTCGATCCTTCCAAGATTCGAGCCATCATGGATTGGCCAACACCCACTAGTGTGACCGAGGTGCGTAGTTTCATGGGTCTAGCAGGATACTACAGGAGGTTTGTTCAGGATTTTTCCCGGATTGCGCACCCTATCACTTCTCTTCAGCGGAAAGGGAAGAAGTTTGTATGGTCAGATAGATGTGAGTAGGCCTTCAAAGACATCGAAGGAATGCCTTACGAGAGCACCTATCCTTGCAGTGCTAGATCCTCATGGAGAGTTTTTCGTATGCACAGATGCTTCCTTGGCAGGACTTGGAGGAGTGTTAATGCAGGAGGGTAGAGTAGTTGCCTTTGAGTCCCGCAAACTCAAAGATTATGAGCTCAATTATCGACCCATGACCTTGAGCTTGCAGCAGTGGTACATGCCTTAGTGTGGTGGAGACATTTTCTTCTCGGCTGGAGATTTACACTCAGGACTGATCACTTGAGTCTTCGTCACCTCTTCACGCAGCCCAATCTCAACGCTCGTCGGCGGCGTTGGATGGAGTTACTACTCGTGAGTATGACATGGAGATAGAACATGTGAAAGGGAAGGAGAATGTGGTTGCAGATGCCTTGAGTAGGCGGAGACATGTGGCTATAGCCACCTCAGTGGGCACAAGATTTGCGGAGTAGGATCTTGCAGCAGCTTCCTCAGGATAGTTTCTACCTTGCAGCAGAGCAGAGATTGAGTCTCGAGAGACCCCTTGAGGAGATTTGATGGATTTTCATTAGAGGCAGATGGTCTTCTCAGACACAGAGGCCAGATTTATGTTCCTAGAGATGGAGGCTTGAGACATGATATTTTGACAGAGGCCCATCGTGCACCTTACTCAGCCCATCCCGGGGTGAAGAAGATGCACGCCACCCTGAGACAGTTGTATTTTTGGAGAGGACTTCGGAGAGACATAGCTTCATTTGTATCCCGCTGTTTAGAGTGCCAAGAGGGTGAAGGCCGAACACATCGGCATCAGCCTAGCCTTCTCTATCCTCACGCCATACCGGAGTGGAAGTGGGACACCATTTCTATGGATTTCATTGTTGGGTTGCCGACGTCGAGATACCACCACGACGCCATCATGGTCACGGTGGATAAATTGACGAAAGTAGCTCATTTTTCCCCAGTGAAGACCACCTATACAACAAGTGTTGTGGCACGAGTATACCTTGATGAGATTGTCAGATTACATGGGATTCCGCGGAAGATCATTTGCGACCGCGACCCTTTGTACACTTCCCATTTCTAGACCACCATGCAGTATGCCCTCGGAACGAGGATTAATTTCAGCACAGCTTATCACCCAGAGACAGATGGACTGACAGAGAGGGTGAATCAGATTTTGGAGGATATGCTCAGGATGTACGTGATGGATCATCAGTCGAGATGGGAGGAGTATCTGGTATTTGGTGGAGTTTGCCTACAATAATAGTTTCAGAGTTCTATAGGCATGGCTCCTTTTCAGGCTTTATATGGTAGAGTGCAAGACACCTCTTAGTTTGGGATAGGATTGAGGACGGGGTTTCTCTTGGGCCAGTATTATTACGGGACATGGAGCAAGAGGTTACCTTGATTAGACGAGAGATTCAGGAGGCTCGGGATAGACGGAAGAAGTATGCGAGACAGCAAAGATAAGATAGATGATCGTAGTTTTGAGGTAGGCACGAAGGTGTTTCTTCGTGTCAGACCGCATAAGAGCCCTATCCGTTATGGAAAAGGTTCTAAGCTTGCTCCTAGATTTGTGGGTCCCTTTGAGATCTTGGAGCGCCTCGGCCCCTTAGCCTATCGTCTAGCACTGCCACCTAGCTTATCGCGCATCCATGATGTATTTCACGTTTCTGTGCTTAGGAGATATGTTTCTGATCCTTCTCATGTGCTAGATTGGACTGCATTGCAGGTGCAGGATCAGGGGCAGGTGATGGTGGAGCCCGTGCGCATTTTAGATCGCAGGACCCTGGGCCTTCGCGGCAGAGAGATTGATCAGGTTCGGGTCCAATGGGATAGGTACGATGAGACTGCTGCTACTTGGGAGGATGCTACATCATTGCGAGCTCAGTTTCCACACTTATTTCAGTGACTTCCAGGAGGAAGTCTAGTCTAAGGGGAGGGGGATGTAATGCCCACTTCCCTATGACACTTAGTTGATTATCATTTTGAGTTATGCAGACTTTTGGATATGGACATGACTTATACTTACGTTGATTAGCATGATGTTTTGTGAGTAGATGCATTTGGGTTATGATTGGATTATGTTTTCGTATGATCTACATCTGGCTCATGGATAGACTATTGGATCGATACTATTTTATATGGATATATTGCATGTGTTCTAACATTGGATTTCTTCGCCATGATAAATAGAATGTAGTTGTTGAATTTACATTACTATAACTTTGGATAATGATGAAATGCATAATTAAGTTGTGATTTAAACCTTGGAATAATGGATAATTGAATTACGTATAGATGTTAATAAATTTCATGCATATGGTTATTTTGGACATTTTGACATGGCCGCAAGGCCGAAGGAGGTATTTTGTATTTTGCAGGAAACACAACATGATCACAACCATGAGGGGGATTGGGAACCAAACACAACAGGATGTCGGGTGGTTACAACATTTGGTCATCAAGGCAACTAGTAAATTGTATTGTGTTACCTTTATTCTTTTATGTGTTAAAAAAATTTCCATGAGGGGGAAATTTTCTAATGTGACCAAGGGGGTAAGAATTTTAATTACTTGTTTTAACTTACTTTAGTAGGTGATTTCATTTGTGATGTCTTTTTTTAAATTACTTTTGCTAAGTATGTTTAGATTAATTTAACATCTTGTTTTATTTTTTAAGTTTTGGAGGGAAGTCTAGTGGGTGTAATTAATTTTGATGGTTGGCTCCTTGAGCCTTGTGTTTCCTCATGTATTGAATGCTTGGTTTTGAGTGTTGACCACTCCAAATCCTTTGAATCTCGAATTTGAGATTTAGGGCAATTTTGGGGGACTTGTGGGACAAGTTGAACTTGTCCCACACTTCCCAAAACCCCTTACCAACCATATCTATGGGTTGGGAATCCAAAAAGGGGATTATTTATTGTTTTGGGAAGGGAAATGTGACTTTGGAGTGCACTTGTCTTCCTTTTGCATTTAATTGTGCCTTAAGACACATGGGAAGGGATGGATGTGGAAAAGAGATGTCATTCAACCCAACCACCCATTTATGGTGTTTTGGGATTTGAGTTGACTAAAGGGAGGTGGTCTTGAGGATGTGTGATGTGGCATCCTACAAGGAGCCACATCACCCTCACTCTTCCCTTTTGTCTATTTATGGAAACTTCCTCTCTTGTTGAGGGGGTTGGAGGTTTTTGTTGGAGAGTTTCTTTTTGTTATTTTCTTTTGGGGAGAGAAAATATTGGGAGAAAGAAAAAGAAGGAGCTTGGACTTGCATGCTTGGATTGTTTTGGAGGGAGCTTGGACAAAGCTTCTTGGTTTAGGCTTCTCCAATGGAGAGGTAGGAAACCTTCTCCCTTTTTTTCTTTCATATTGTTGTTGCTTCTATGCTAAATTTGTGGATAATGTATGTTTACTTGTGTATTGTGAAAAATGGATAGCATGCTTAATGTGTAGTGTAGAGAGAGGTCTATGGGAAAACTCATGAGGGAGGCATAAGAGTAGAATAGGAAATTGTGGAGGGAGTTTGAGAGGGATGCCCATCTTGGGTAAGAATGTTCACATTCTTACCTTGTCCTTGAGGGAGCCATAAGAGGAGGGAGGCATAAGAGTATGGGAGGAAAAAGGGGTACTTGAGGGAGGCATAAGAGTCATAGGGGCTTGAGTTTTATTGTGGAGGGTTTGGATGGGCATCTCATCTCAATTGGGAGGCATAAGGAAAACTTTCCCATAGTTCCTTCTCTTGTTGGCTTGGATGAAAGCCTTGTTGTGAAAAGTATTGTGTTGTTTGTGTTTTCCTTTTTGCTTCTTCTTTTTAACCTTGAATGTTGTGAAGAAAATTGTATTGTGGAAGCAAGTGTTGTTGCCTTGAGTTGGAGACCACCCTTCATTGTGTTGTGTTTGGGGCTCGGGGGTCAATGGAGGAGATTGCTTCTCTTCTCCATTGAGTTTTGGTTGGGAGGAGAGTGTTGCCTCTCCCCCTATCTTGGTTGTGATTTGAGCTACTTGGAACTTGGAGCATGGATGAAGGACACCTTGGAGCTTGTGAAGACTTCTTCCTTTTTCCTTTATATGTATTATTTGGTTGTAAAATTTGTATGTGAAAGAAAGTTGTATCATCTTGTTTTCATTTCAAAAAAAAAAAAAAAAGGGATATATATATATGTATTGAACCTCATTTTGTTACTCAAAGGAGATGAATTACAAAGTTGGAATACTAGAACATTACCATTCTTGTTTTGTTGATAAAAGACTTAAGTCTTTTAATAGTTTTAAATGTGTCAATAAAGAAAGCTATGCTCTAGTTCTACTATGCTTTGCTTCATTTCAGAATTTATTGTAAATCTTATTGCAAAATAAAGAAAAAAAAAAAAAATGAAACCAAACCTATTCAAAATCTCAAGCAATGTTTATTTAATGGTGTAGAAATAAATTTTAATGCAAAGACTTTAAATTCATTAAGAGCAATACCCAAGTACCCCATGATGCCTAATAGAGGTATTAATAGTTTGAATATTATTCTCATTTAAGTAACATTAAAACTAAGAAATTTATTAATATTATATTTAATAATATCAATGTACTTTTAATTGCCTTTTACATATGTGAACAAGAGTATGCGATTAGTAATATATACAAATATTTTAAACATGTTTTTTTTTACTGATTAGACACTGCATGCGAGTGGTCTTAGCTTCACAAATATCAAGTTGCATGGCAGGCCTCGCAACTGCCCAAACAAATGTAAAGTTAGTCTCAAAATCAAGACCAGTCAATCACCCTTAAATCGTGTCTAAGAGAATAACTGCTAATATAAAAAAATGATGATACGTTTCAGTAGATATGCCTGATAGACAACTTGATACACAAAGCACTGACTGTCACAGAGAATATTTAAATTGTTGCAATGCTTGCAAAAGTGAGTTTTGTGGTCGTCTATTTAAGAGTGTTGCAATAGACAAGTAATAGTTGTTGGTATAAGAGGTCCATAGTTGGCAGATGGCATATCCGAATTTATAGCAACACCGCACATTTGATACTGAAAAAAAAACAAATACGTGGCATGATATGAAACAGATCCACCGCTAGGAGATTCTTCACTACGAGCTGGTTATTAGATCGGGAAAGGCCTCTCACGGAGGATCGGCGTAGTAAATCTCTTCAGGTCTCGGGAACACTTTCACCTGCCCCTAATCGATTTGATTTTCCTTTGGGCGCCTCCTCGTCCCACAATCTTTTGATAAAAATATCTTGAAGGTGAAACCCGCTGATTTTGAGTATGCATTCAATCGACAGAGATAACAACATAGTTGGAAAGCACAGTAAGGTAATTCCGCCTCTCCTTGGCCGTAACTCTGTTTTAACTTTATTTTTTTTACCATACCCGATTCCTCACGTGGGACAGGTCGTTTGAAAGAGTTAACATGCCTACTATTTAGTACAGTAGCTACATCCTTATCCTCCACGACTTCTTTTCACGCGGCTCAAGACGGTCCATGCAGCGGAGTCGAGTTTGTGGTAAATAGATTTGCAAATCTAGTGCAATTAATTGGGTTGGCGGTGGCGGGTTATATTCTTGCGAGGCGAGGAGAGAGGAGCCTTAAATTTTGTCGGTTGTAGTTGAGCGACCTACCAACCAAAAGATTAAAGCATAGTTTGAAATGTTTTCCCCCATTTGACTCTTATTCCTTAAATTTCAAATTGTAAATGTAGGTATAGGCGCATAGACTTAATTGAGTATAAATTTTGATAATATATATATATATATATATATCACTTAAATTAAAAGTATCAAATTCCTTTAGAGAGATATCTATGATCATATATTAAAAGATTTCTAAAAGTCATCAAGATAGCATATATGTGTTATCCATGCAACATATCTCGCAGATATATATTAAAATATATAAAAAAAAAACATCAATAAAATCATAATACATACATTTACCTGACACCTATACCCTCTTATAAATTGGATCATAATGTGAATATGGGATTAGTGGTCGATACCCTTATGAAGTCTTGTAACACCATGCTGAAACTCGAAATTATCCATTAAGGAGGAGTCGAATACGAAAATTTTTGAAGTAAAGCCCGAGTGAATGGAATTGCGACAACCATATAGTTCTAGATTTGCAATCGGAATACAAAGTAAAAGATTGAAACTTATCAGTTCCCAATATCAAGCAGGTCACAAGACTTGCGGATAAAATAAATCAAACAAGAATCCACTACCTTGCTTAAATTTCAAAAAAAAATTGTCACATTTTCGGGTTACTGGGTTGTGGCGCGGCGTCGTCGTCGGGAGCGTGGCGTCGCTCTTTTCGGCGTTACATAGAGTATATAGTAACTTCTCGTGTTAGGTCATATGGGAAACTAGTGATGCAACTCCCAAGTTAGGTCATCTAGAAGATGTAGTAAAATACGTTGTGTTTGTGTTGATTGATTGATTTTATTTGATTAGTAGAAAATTGGGTTGAGATTGAATGTGTATGGAAGATTACTCATGGAGAAATTTTTCACTTGTTTCCCCTATATTAGGTCATTAGGGGAGTCGATATATGGTGATAGAAAAATTTGTATGATGTATGAGCAATTATTCCATAACAATGACCTATAAATGTGCAACAATTTCATATTATCTTTAGGGGGATCATAGGGTGATCTTGATTATATGCCCCCCTTTGGGTGAAAGGGGAAGTGATAGTAAGAATGAATGATGAGCCAAAAGTAGATTTTTAATGAGGTGATGCCGAGTAAATTAAAGTGTAGTAGATGTCCCAATCTAGTGCATGCGTATATCAAGTATGAGATGTTCGAGAATAGAATACAACATTATGGAATGTGTATATTACGATAGTAAGAGAAATTACGAACTAAATGGCATAAACGAGGAAGAAAATGGAGTAGTGAAACTTAAGATATTGGAACATCAATATTGTCACACAAAAAATAATATTATGATATTGTATTTGGCATAATTACAATCAATACTAAGGATAATAAATAGCCATGGAAATAGAAAACAGACCTCCTACAAACCAGGAAGTCACACATCCAAACAACTGTAAATATCATTACGGGTACAACAAAAATATATTGTTGAAACAATATAACAAACCTATATTATTAATAATGAGTTACAATGTAACTCATATTAATAATATTACAATATATGCACTTATTAATAATGAGAGCACTATAATATTTTCCTTACATTCCCCCCCTTAGTGTGAACATGGGGAAAACACCATCTTCAACCAAGCAGCATGCCACTCCGTAGCTTGCACATGGTCTCGATCCTCAACACCGATTGTGGGAACTACATCATCCAGGAACCATTCAACCTATTAGATGAATACATGAATTGGGACCATTCAACCAATTCAAATCAACCATCAAATTAGTTTGATCAAGAATACTTCCCACAATAGTAACAATGGTACAATTTATCATCACGGGGGACACACAAGCACTGCACTGCACACAAGAACAAGGATGCTCATATGTTCTTATTCATCACACAAGACACAAAGATGTCACTAAAGTAGTTTGTGGCCTCTAAGGTAGTGATGAACTTGAGGACATTGATTGTCCTCCTGCCTCCATTGCCTCCATCCTCCAATAAGAGGATAGATGCTCAAAACAGATAATCTTCATCACTTGAATAATTAATAGGTTCATTGTCACTTATAGGATTAGAATAATCATCCCAATCTTCTTCAGTAGCTAAAGCCTTTTGTTCCAACTTATCATCTAAGAGATCTTGAGCTCTTTTCTTACAATTCACAAAACCATGTCCTGGTTGTTTATAGTAATGACACAAAAGATGTTTCTTTGATGATACAAACCTTTTTTTACCTTTTATGGAATGATGATTTATCATTTGCAACCATGACACTTTCTTCTTTTGGTACATACCTTTTGATTTTTCTTCCTCATCAAGGAAAGAGGAAATTAAATTTTCCTAACTAGGATTGATCTTACTAAGAGTAAAAACAATACTTGAATATTCTTTTGGAAAACTATTTAGTAAGATTGCTTTAGCATCTTCTCCATCTACCTCTGCTTTTATTCCTACTAATTGATTTAAAATGGATCAAAAATTACTGATATGTTGAACCATATTGTCATTTTCTCCCATCTTTAGCCCAAAAAGTTTTTGCTTGATGCCATTGTTGTAGTACTGCTTGAGATCCAAATAACTTGTTCAATGTCACCCAAATGTTATTAGATGACTTGGTTAGATCAATATGATGCAAATATGCATCAGAAATACCAAGGCCGATAATTGCTATTGCTTTTCGATCCTTACTTTCCCATTTCACTGCTTCATCTGCATCATTTGGTTTTTAATTTTTCCTTCGACAATGTCCCATAAGTCTTTATCAATCAATTGTAATTGGGTTCGTACTTGCCATGTGTGGAAGTCTTTACCATCAAATATTTCAATTACATTTATCTTTTCCATTTTGAAATTCCACAAAATTGGGAAACTTGAACCAGACAATAATAAAATCTTTATAGTAGAGATACTTGATTTTAATAAAGGAAATATATCAAAACTTGACAGTTAACCAACTCACCGATATAAGCTAGCAGATTTTGGAATGATAGGATTTAGAATACAGATCACTCAGCCAAAATTTCATTATTCAGGCATCTGCTAATACTGACCACACATTTCAATGCTGAGAATATTGCTTAAACCTCTGTATTGACTGTAGTAAAGATCTCACTTGCATATATCTACAGATGTAAAACCAGCTGACCAAATTATTCAATACAAAGTTACAAAGTGACAATATCAAATGATCTTATACTAAAGCAAGTCGTCGATTGAAGATTGCATGCACAACTATTTAATCTGCTGCACACATATATTCTCCTCAAATCACAGAGATAAGATATGGCATTTTGTATTCATTTTTGTTCCTCAAAGTTGTCCTGTGTGTTGGTTTGTAGCTCAAGTTGAAGATAATCAGTCATGCAAAGCCAACAAAGTAGATCTCTGAGCTTGTAAGATAGAAGCGGCTCCACTTCTGAAGATCAAATACTAGATTTGAATGCAGTAGATCAACATGCAGACCATGCTATAATTTTCCTTTGGAAGAACGTCCTTGATCTTGAAATCTAGAAGCCTTCCACATTTTCTACACTACAACTAGAGCACAATTGAATAGTGGGTCAAATTGTGATTGTATATTGAATGCGGCTGAGCAGGTTAATTTGAACATGCGTATATGGAATGTGTGGACACCAAATTCAGTGAATAAACTTACAATATGGCTCAAATTCCAATGCAAACAAATGAATGCCCTTCTCCTTATCTGCAACACACGTCCATCTCCAGGTTTGCAAATAAATGATACTCAAGACAAAATTATGAATGAAGACTTATAAGACTCTCATTCAGATGTTCTCGCTCTGATGCCAAATATTGGAACAACAATATTGTCACACAGGAAATAATATTATGATATTGTATTGGCATAATTACAATCAATACTAAGGCTAATAAATAGCCATGGAAATAGAAAACTGACCTCCTACAAACCAGGAAGTCACACAACCAAACAACCCGTTAATATCATTACGGGTATAACAAAAATATATTGTTGAAACAATATAACAAACCTATATTATTAATAATGAGTTACAATGTAACTCATATTAATAATATTACAATATATGCACTTATTAATAATGAGAGCACTATAATATTTTCCTTACGGTGATGTCAAGTAAATTAAAGTGTAGTAGATGTCCCAATCTAGTGTGTATATCGAGTATGATATGATCGAGAATAGAATACAACATTATGGAATGTGTATATTACGATAGTAAGAGAAATTTGAACTAAATGGCATAAACAAGGAAGGAAACAGAGTAGTGAAACTTAAGATATAGGTGAAAATGTCTAGCGTGTATTATTTATAAGGATATGCGTAAATAATAACTATAACGAAGTGATAAATTGAAACTCACTATAAAGAGTTATAGTAAAAGGTGAATACTAACTTCATTTGAACCTTGAGTGAGTGTGATTCGGAGCTCCTAGCTTGTGATGATGCTAAAAATTAGAATAGAGAGATTGAATCGATTTGAGATGGTGGCGGCGACTGAAGTGGACTTGCACATAATAGAGAGTTGGTAAGTGTGATTATATTCAAAAAATTGTAGAAATGATTTCTTTTTGTGAATTTTTATAAAATTTGAGTTTGTAAATGTCTAGGTGTTTCTTACCTAGGAAAGAGTGGACAAGGCACTAACGTCCTTTTGGATGCTAGCTCCTAAATCTAGATGTTGGTGACCTGCCCTTGATGTACATGTCCTACTCGGGTGTTAGCAACCCAAGAGGTAGTTTTGACCTAAAACATGATAAATGTGAATTTTGATGCATTTTGATGTTATTAGTAGTTGCGTTTATGTGAATATGAAGTATTAACGTTGTGCTTTTGCTATAGTTTTATGTTGTATGAGAGGATATCCATTTGAGGGATTTCCATGGAGGTCGACACTTGGGTACACTACTAGGATTAGCCCTATCGACACAAAGTGGGATTTACTAAACTATGTCAGCTTGTGGTATATAGATAGAATTTATAAGATAGCCCATAACATGCCTATGATTACTGCATTATGTGAGTGATGGTACGTGGATAAGTGTACTTTTGGTTTCCTACTAGGGAGATGAATGTTACCCTGGAGGATGTATATCCCATACTATGACTACTATTTATGGGTGTGAGGGTCTATGTGATGGTAATAGAGGATTCTCGAGAGGTAGATGAGAGTAGCTAGGCTATATTTTACAAGGACATGAGTATAGACCAAGACCCATATTAACTTGGATGCCATATTGAGATCAGGTGTTTCATAGTTACGAAATTTCATTATAGTTTTGATTTCTTCGTCAAGTGGCGTTGGAGTGTGTAGGTTTGGGAATCTTGTATAAGATGCATGATATTTGTCAATGTATAGAGCAGGATGGTACAAGCTATGCATATGCACGATGTGTATTGGAAAATTCATATTGGGACTTATATAGGTTCACACAGGAGGACCATGGGGGTGGACTTAGAGCCCCACATTATTACATATATGGTCCTATGATTATATTGCGATATTGAGGCCACTCATTGCGCCATGAGGTGATTTGGCAAGGCTCAAGATTTTATACCTACGTGGACTAGTACGCAGACTAGAGACTAGATACTTTTACCTATGAATTATGTTGGATAGTATGGGGCAGGGGTCTATTAATAAGAGGCCATATCGAGCATATGGATAGTGTTCTAAGGATGGATTAGAGATATGATGTATTCATTGTACTATGTGGTTAGAGGATCGATTTCTTTGGCTAATCGAGCTATTACGGGTGAGAGTGTGTATCACTCCAATTTGATATTTATTAGGATGTGCCCTAGAGCCATATGTATGGGTTCATGTGACTAGAGTGCCAATCAGGTCAAAAGGTATACTAGGACCTACATGAGCACATCTCATGCCCCTAGGTGTGGATGAGGAAGATGCGTCTATAGAGCTGATACAAGTGGATGAGGAAAGATATATTAAGGCCTATAGTGCATGGGGAAGCGCATTGATGGGTGCTATTATTTTCATTTGTTGTACATGTGGCGAGTGCACCACTAATTAGAGGAGTATAGGCAAGAACCTTCACATGATGGTGATGGTGTAGCAATAACAATAGTTTAATGTGAGTATTTGATATTTGCGAGTTTGTTACTTAGTTTTTTTATCATGGATTTCGTCTGTAGTAACTAATGCGTTGATTTATGGTTGTAGGATATGTTTATTTTTTCAGGATTGTGGACACATCCAAATGCACATTTATGTGGAATATACCTATAGATACGCTGATGGGAAGAAGACGGTGTTGGAGCAAGTAGATGTTATTGTGGGTGAACATGCCCACCTATTCCAACTAGTGGCGATAACAATGGCTACATGTACCGTATTATTGAGTGAACGTGATAAGGCAAGAGTGTAGAATCAATGAGCTACGGAGGGCTGTAGGTGGAGGATTCCTATTGCATGATGTATTCATGAATTATGTAAATTTATATAGCAATTTTTAGATCATTCGGTTGAGTTCGCATCATTATTCGGATAGATGGGGAGATCTAGGGGCCCATAAAACAATGTCGTAGATTGAGCGGTGGAACATCTAGTTATATATAACCTATAGTTGTATATAATGACGAAATGACTATGTATGACATATATGAATATAGTGATGTGTGGGAGATTTCCCCCTAGAGATTGTAATTTTGTAACTATGATTTTTGATGATATATATAGATGGATGATTGGTATATTGTGTTGTGTTGATGTGTTCTTGATATGTGATGTGATGATTGTTGTTTGTTGTGTAAATGTTTGATTTTATTGCTTAAATGATTTATGGATGATGATGTTGATGAGGAAATAGATAGATCGATAATGTCTAAAACTTAGATGGTATACATATCAATAATGATGTGATAAATGGAAATAGATGTATGTATGAAATGAAAGATGTGAGATAACAATGTGATTAAAATGATGGTAAGAATGTATGTAATCACGTGTAAATATGATGAATAGGGGTGAAGAAGAGCAATGTCCCCTAGTGTATGTGACGAGATTCATTTATATAAGATCCCTCAAAAATCAAGAATGAACCATAAAAAAGAGTGTATCATCGGAAATGATTTGATAGTGTACGCTATATAGATTGATCGATGAAGATTGTAGCGTAAATATGGATTGGGATTCTTATTGTAATAAATCCCTCATGATTATATAAGAATCATAAGAACACAAGTGCATCATCAAACAATAAGGTGAGGAAAATAACCTACCAAAGATGCAAAGGGCAGCATGGAGCAATGTAAGCATGTGAAGCGGTAGTAACATGAGTTTATGAGCCAAAATTAATGTCGAGATGAGATGGTTTCAATGATGGAATATGTAGCAAGATTAGGAAGAAGGGATTTTGACGGCTTAGGAAGCCAATGTGAATCGGGAGCATGGTGCAGCAGAGATGAGATGATGAAGCGGTGGATGAGTGAGGCATGGGTCATGCATGAATGATGATATTAGGTGGTGGACTAATAACGACCTTTGAAGCAGGATGAGGAGATAACTGAAATGGATTAGCAGCACACTTTTGTGGAATTGGATAAATAGACCACTCTTGAGAGTGAGAGAAAAAGGAAATGACACCATTTTCTTCTAATTTTTGTAATTTTTCATGAAGGGTACAAAAAAGCATTGTCACAATATCCAATTATGTGGTGATAATTTTAATAAGGATGATCAAGCTGACCAATTAAGTGATGCGGATGATGATGCTAACTAGAAGGAAAGCAATTTAAGCTCTTTTAAATCAAATCATGTAATAAATCATGAGGCCTAGTAGAATACGATAAATGCAATGGCTCCCGATTAGGAGATGTGAAATACTTAGGTGGTGAGCGACACGGTGATGGATATGGAGGATGCTTATGTGATGGGGGATTTTCTACATGCTTGTCGAGTTGAGGAGATGTAGACCTTGGAGGATGCTTGACATATGGAAGTGGAGAATAACTAGAAGATCATGCAATAATAGGAGGATCTATATCATGTGTGTAAGAACTAGATTTTGTTATGAATCGATAACCTTATAGCGAGAAGAGCATAAATTATTTACATGTATCATATTTAAATTACTATTTTAGATTAGGAATCAATCCATGACAAAAGATGAATTACTTTTCTAGATCAATAGGTTGAAATACTAGCTGATGCATGCAAGCATTGAAGCGTAAGATGTAGTCCTAAATAGAATATTTTTTATGCTGATCTCGTAACCTAGGTAAACAATCATGTGTGATGTGAGGACCATTTTTAGTATAAAGTGTAGAATAAAAGCATCTTCCATTTCACAAAATGTACTAATGGATCCAAAAGGTAAATGAGTGTACCATTGAAGAGCTTCATCAACAAGACTATGATGGAAGGATTTTAGCAATAATTGATCATTTGAATAAGAAGCCATAGCTAGATGGTAGTGCTTAAGATGTAGATATGGATTTCCAATGCCATCAAAACATGAAAATGTAGGCATGATGAAATCTGAAGGAAATGTTGAATTATGAATTTTCTTTGGAATAAGATTTCCATGAATAGAATTATTATCGATAGAAGCATAGTAGGATTTTTTTCAAGAGTAGGAGATTGAATTTGAGACTTCAATGACCAACACCATGCATGAGTGATATAATGTCATGCGGAGGAACCATAAAAGTTGTAAGAGGCACTATTATCTAATTTTTCCCCTCATGCAAAATTAGACAAAATGACTTTTTGCGCATAGGAGAAAATGAAGGATTTCAATTCTAGGAATTTACATTTCAAGTTTGGTCAAATTTGGTTGAAGCAAGTCGAGTAATTTGTAGAGATTTTAGGAATAGAATAAGTTTTGAAAGTCCAAAAATTGGACTTCGGATGTGGAGATTTTCAGAGATAGGCAAAAGGAGGATTTCAGAAAACTCAACAAAATGTCTGAAATCTTGAACCTTGAAAGTTTGAAATTTCAAACTTTCGTGTTTTGAAGTTTTCAATTCTCAAGGCAATTTGAAGGAAGATAAATAGTTGACATTTTTACAGAATGACCCCCCAACCTTCAGATGGCCATAACTTTTGACTGGGAGCTCAGATTTGCATAAGAAAGGACTTAATTTGAGTCGAGACTAAGTTATTAAAAATGAATACAAAATAGTCTGCCATTTTTAGAGGGTTTCCTAGGTTTATCACCTACCACAATAATGAAGGTATGGGTCCCAGAAAGGTAAAGGACATGGAGGTATGGATTTTTCATGGCACCCATCACCGTCAGCAGAAGAATTCAATGCATTTCTTGGGTAGTTGGAGTAGGATTTCAGATTCTTCTATCTCCTTCTCTCATTGTCCCTATATATTGTAAGGAGGGGAATTTTTCAAAAGTTTGGACAATTTGGTTTTACATCCTCCTTCTTCTCTTATCGTATGTGGATTTTTAGAGTTTCAACCTCCCATTCAAACCGTAATGCAATTTTGTGCCCCTTTGCCATCAGTAATGTACTATATAAAATTGGTGGAGTAATAAAATAAGTCTATGGGTGATTTCACCCTCTCTTGTGTTCTTTTCCTTCTCCCGATCTCTCATTACAATATTGGTTATCTATGCATGGTAATTGTATTACATTTTAAATTTTTTGTTTAATGGAAAATCGGTGTTCATCATTCCTTTAGTACGTCACCTTTGTTAATTTAGATTTTATTTCTTGTAACCCTCTTAACCTTGTCTCCTTGGAAAGTTAGAGTAGATTTTAGAGTAGATCCTCTAAAATTTGAATGTGTGCATCTAAACAGAGGAATAGGAATTGACCTTCATCCGGAGAGCTTTCCCGATTACAAATTCCCACACTTTGGGAAAAGCTCCATGTTATGCAATCACACTGACTGTAACAATCCTTCAAATTGCAAAATAGATCAGGGGTGTTGTGATTATGCATCAATAGTTTTGAAATGCCGATGGGAAAAGAAGTCATTCCATAATCTTTGAAGGATTTTTCATGAAAATCAGACATAGAAATTTTAACTTCTCCAATTTTGGACATTTCACCCCTACATATGAACTCGAAATCAATTTTGTGGGCTTAACTTGCTCAAAACAAGTCCAAATTTCACTAGTTGATAAATCGTGGGCTAATATTCAAAAGATTATTTTTAATTTTCTGAAATTTTCATTTTTGAAATTTTAGAGTTTTTCAAATTTTGGGTTTGAGGATTTCAAAGTTTTCCAAACTTTGATTTGGAGTATCGAACATTCTTGAGGTCTTGCAGATTTTCGGTGTTTTCGAGACTATCATTCCAAAATAAATTTCAAACTCCAGAATATAAAATTTATAGGTCCTTCAAAGTTTTGATTTTAATTTTGTCGATTTTGGTGTGTTACTTTACAAAATCCAACCTTTTGAGGCTCATTTTCCAACACATCGGTGACTCTAGGGGATAGAATTCAGCGATGTAGTAGCACAAAGTTACCCAAGTACATGAGAATAATTTGAATTAGGTCTATTACTAGAGAAGAGGGAATATTTTTCTACTTGCAATTGTCACTAGGCAGAGGAAGGAGAGGAAGGAGACCACAAAAATCACCATCTCCACCTAACAAGACTTTGTCTAAACCTCCACCTGGTAGACCTTTTCTCTAATCAACCAGGGTTCTTAGGCTGATCATAATGGCACATATACAACAACAACCACCACTGAATCCCTTTTTCAACTTCACATTCAATAGTCCACTATCCCTAAATACTCAAAATCAGGTCCTGGTTATAGCACTAAAGAATATTCCCTACTTCACAGGAGAAAATCATACTACTATTGACCACATCCAATACATCGCCAATGTCTGTGTAATTCATGAAATTAATGAAATTGATATTACAGTTAAGTTGTTAGCTTCGTATTTCAAAGATAAATCTTTGCAATGATTTATGAGCCTAATAAGAGGGTCTATCCAAAATTGGAACCAATTATGTTCAGCTCTTTGCAATCAATTCTGAGAGAGGGAAGACAATTTGTCTTTATTAGAATAATTGACAACAATCAAAAGTGATCCTAATGAGCAAATGAAAATTTTAATTTCCATTTCCAACAGACATGGGATAAGATTCGATAACTATCGACCAACTTCAAGGAGCATTCCTTTTCTTCTTGAAGGCTATAAATTAAGACATAGCCATGATGATCCAATCAATTGGAGGAAAAATGTTGTCAGGGTCCTATGACATAGCTATTAGAGTAGAAAACTATTTGATTCAAGCTGGTAAGCTAGCACCAAGGCCACCAATGCCTCTCTATCCGGACATGGGAACTCTTACAACTAGTCAAACACCATAGTTGAATCCCATTCCACCCCTACAAATCAAATAAATAACGAGGCATCGAATTCTTCAAGTACTTAAAAAGAATTACAGGAGGTTATGAAGTAGCTATAGAACCTAGGAAATGAGCTAGTGACTATTAAGAGACAACAAGCTCACAATTATAAGCCGTATCAGCCTCAAACTAAGTTTCCAAGCCAATCCCCATATCGGAAAAATAGACCACTACTCAAAGCCACAAATCAAAATTTGAAGCAAGGAAAACCTCAAGGTACCGAGGCCATTCGAACCATATGAACCAAACATGGCTTCAACATCAAAATCCTTTATTCCAACACAAAACAACATGACACAAGAGTATAAATGGTGTTACCCCGTAATCTACCTCACATTCAATCAACATGTTTCAATGGTGCACTAAACTAGGCCTTGATGCAGTACGAGACCATTGGTGTGTCCTAAGAAAAAATTCAAGAGGTAAATCAGCACCAATAAACTCAGCATGAGATGCCTCCAATAAAAACTACATTGGTTAATTGGAAAACAGAAGACTTATGTGGAATTAACCAACCGCTTTTCAAGGCATGGCGAAGCCATGGTCAAACAAGAGAAACATAGAAGAGGGGAACCATATAATCCAATTGTTTCTCAACCCACTCTTACGCAACAAGGAGTTGGTAGACCGAGTGTAGCCCCCAATATGTAAAATCAGCCTAAGGCACTGTTAGAGCAACACATGTGCCCTGCTCAAGCTCCAAAACGGTTATGCACGTAAGTAAGGGGAAGTAAAAATATAATTCATCCCCTTTCAACATCATCGATCGGATGAATAAAACACATGTGAACATTTCCATGTGAGAGTTACTAAGAAACCTAGGCAACGAGATTTGTTGTAAGTCAGAATGGCCAATTGGTCTACCCCAAATGGATCAAACCAAAGATAGGAGAAATTTCTCACCAATGTAGTGCAACGGGATGGGGTAAACCAAGATAGAATTGGAATCCTCAACCATTCTATGTGTCATTGATTGTCGAGAACCACTTAGTACACAACTACATGATCGATTCAGGGGCAAGTAGCTTAGTGATGCCAAACAAAATAGTACATCGATTGGGTTTAAAGTATGAGCCGGTGTTGAAAGTAGTGGTGCAACTAGATGGGACAAAGAGTGGGAGTAGTATGAGCCAAAGTGTTGAAAGTAGTGGTGCAACTAGATAGACTTTTTGGGGTTCAAGGATATTCAGAACAACCTACATAATCGAAAAGTCTGCCTTAAATGCATTAGTTGTTCTTCATAATCTTTTGAAAAAATAGTAACATCATCTAAGTAAACAAGTATGCATTTATTTAGTAGGTGTAAAGGCCATGTCCATGCACGTTGAAACATTGCACCGGCATTTGAAAGACCAAAAGGCATTCTTTGTACGCATAAGTACCCCACTTGGTCGTAAAGTTGTCTTATATCTATCCTCTTCTCGAGACTAAAATTTGATTGTATCCGCTATAACCGTCTAGAAGGGATAATCTATTTGATCCCAAAGCTGTTCTCAAAATCGAGCCATGTTTGGTAATGGATAATGATTTTTTCATGATGCTTTGTTAAGATCTCTAAAATCCACACATAATCTGATTTCATTGTTCTTTTTTCTAACAGAACAAGATTTGCTACCCAACTTGAATGCTTAACTAGGAAAATAATTCTGATTCAATCAATTTTGATAACTCTTTCCTCATAAGAGGTTCTATTCGGGGATTTTCAGGCCTCTGCTTTTTTTCCTAATTGGTTTAGAATTTGGCTGTAATTTAATGGTATGATGTGCCGATGGGTCAAACCCTTTCAATTCTTGGTATCTCCGAGCGAAAACATCTTTAAATTCTATGCAAAGCTTAATAAAAGACATTTTTCAGATAAGGAACATACCTTTCTAAGGAATAGATTCTTTCCTTCATCAACTGAAATATCTTCATAATTATCAGCATGAGTAGACATCTTAGTTTTGTCCTTTCTTAACTAGTCATCTAGTATAAAGATGTCTTCCAATGTGACAAGTCCCCGAGGTAATTTGTTTGTCTTTAGTTGAACAATCTAGTCACCGTATAAATGTTGTAATTTATCCTGATTTACTGCAGAAAATTCAGCTTCTTGTTGCAAAAACCGCCAATTTGATTCATTATCAGGGATAGAAGGCTTGACAATTAACTTAATATGAGGCTGAATTTTGCTATTTTCTATCTGTTCCAGCACTTTGAAACTAGCACCAACTACTGCAAGTCTGTCAACATGCTTATTTTTAGTTCTAGGAATAGATTGAATATTAATAGCATCGAAATATTCCATTAACTCTGAAACTCTATGTCTGTAAGACTTCAATAATGGATTCTTACAAACATTGAAGTTTCTTACTTGATTGATAACCAACTGAGAATCACCAAAGATTTGTAATGTGTTGATCCCTCTTTTTTTGGCCCAAAGTAAGCCATGAATTAATGCTTCATATTCAGCTACATTACAAGTGCATGAAAATTAGAGACTCAAAGCTGTAAAATACCTTTAGTTTGTTGGGGAAGTGAGCATCAAACCTGCTCCCTATCCATTCTTATTCTTAGCCCCATCGAAATGAAGCTTCCAAATCCCTTCTGTTGAATTCTCTATTTTGGACGGTAAGGGAATTGTTGCATTTTCTTCATGCATACAATATACACCGAAAAAATGTTCTTTAACTATTTTATCATCCATAAACATGTTAGAAACACCCTCTAATGCTGAAACTTGAGCTACATCATTGAAATCATATCGATCTAACGTTGAATAATTTGCCACCGCATTTAAAGAATGAGGCTCAATGTGAAATCTGGCTAATGGATCTAAAAGAAGAGGCTGAATTCTAATCTAGGAATCAAGATAAATTAGAGTAGTAATATGGGGATCAAGTAGTACTTCAAGCTACTGTAAATACAAGATTCCAAAAGGTTTAGTAACATTGGAGTTTATCTTCAACCCTAATGACCAGTAAAGAGAAGGCTAACATACAGGTCAAAGGAGAAGATTCAGAGCCAATTCCATTTGGGGAAGGAAAAAAACTTCAAATTGGCAGAGTCGCCACTGAACAGGAAAAATTAGACTTCATAAAGCTTTTTCAAGAATTTCTAGATGTCTTCTCTTGGAGTTATGAAGACCTGTGAGGATTCAATCCAAAGCTAGCACAACATACAATAGAACTAGATCAAAATGCTAAGCCCATCAGGCTGAAGCAAAAGACTGTTCAACCCTCACATTGAGGCTCTAATGAAGAAATAGCTAAACAAGATAATAGACGCAACTGTTATATTTCCAATCAAGCACTCAAGCTGCATTGCAAACTTGGTTACAATTAGCAAAAAGAATGGAGAAATCAAGTTGTACGTGGACTTTAGAGACCGAAGCGAAGCATCTCTCAAAGACCATTACCCACTTCCTTCAATGGAACAAATATTATAATTGGTAGCTAGATTAGAAATATGCTCTCTTATATGGATACTCGGGCTATAATCAGATACTGGTGAAAGAAGATGATCAGTTCAAAATGACTTTCACTAGTAAGTGGGGCACCTATGCCTACAGGAAGATGTTGTTTGGATTGTCTAATGCCAGAGCCACTTTTCAAAGGATGATGGACATGGAATTCAAGGGGTTGATCAAAAAAATAGTACTGATATATCTTGATGATATCACTGTGTTCTCAAGAAATGCGGTGGATCACCTCTTTCATCTGAGACAAGTATTTCATAGGTGTAGGAAATTTGGGGTATCATTGAATCCCAAATTATGCATATCCCTGGCTCACGAGGGAAAACTCCTAGACCATATTTTGTCAAAGGACTGATGATTTCCCCAGAAATATTTAAAGCAATTCAAGCATTTCCCTTGCCAATTCATAAGAAGGCTCTTCAAATCTTCTTAAGAAGGATCAATTTCATCCATAGATTTGTTCCAAAGTTTTCCACTCTCGTGAAGCCAATAAAATTGATGTTGAAGAAGAGTATGGAATTTAGGTGGACATCTGAGGGTAAAGAAAGTTTTGAAGCAATAAAAGAGGCTATATCCCAAGCTCCAACTCTCATCAATCCAAACTTCTCTAAGGACTTCATGTTTTATGCATCTGGTGGTTCGGACACAATTTCTGCAATCCTAGTGCAGTAAAACAAAGAGGGATCTAAACAACCAATTGCCTTCTTCAGCCAGAATTTTGAGGACTGTGAAGTGAGATACACCTTCATTGAAAAGCATGTCCTTGCAGTGATCAAGAGCTTAAATAAATTTAAGCACCTAGTTTCAAACAGTAAAATTTAGTTCTTGGTATCTCATGCAGAGTCAAGGACTTCCTTTAAACAAATACCTAAATGAGAAACATGTGTAATGGATCACTCGTGTCATGGAATATGACATTGAAATTAAAGTCACTAAATTAGTCCATGGGAAGGGATTATGTGAACAGCTAGCCTCGAGTCAACAAGTTGAAGAGTGTGATGAAAATGAAGCTATTTTGGTACTACAAGATGGTCAAGAGCAAGAAAGTTATAATCTTCCCACTCCTTGTTGGACTCAGAACATTATACACTTCCTGAAAATAGGCATATGCCCTCTAGAAATGAGAAAAGTGAAGAGGAGATACTTCATATTACAATCCATTCCAAATGTTCTTTTTGATGGCATCTTGTTCAAGAAAGACATCACTCGAGTTCTATTAAGGTTTATTGTGAGAGGTCAAATTGAGAAGGTGTTACAGGAGTTTCACAATGGAGAAGCCATAGGTCATTTTTCTCCACAATAAATAGCTCTCAAGATAATGAAGGTGGGTTATTATTGACCCATGGTGCTCAAAGTTGACTGCCCACATGGATCAAAAAGTGTAAAAAATGTGCATTCTTCACAGAAAAGGAAAGACTAGCAGCACTTCCATTGCACCTAATTTTAGTTGAACAACCATTCATGCAATGGGGATTGGACTTCATCATGGTTACCAATCCAAATTCAAGCCAAGGCCACAAGCGGATTCTGATGGCAACAGACTATTTTACCAAGTGGTGAGGTGGTAGCACTCAAAGAAGAAAACGAGTCTAGCATACTAGACTTATATGAAGGGATAGTCATCAAGTTCAAAGTACGTCCACTGTCATATTAGAAAATGCATTCTCATTCCTAGGTTTCAAGATCACAGAATGGGCTGTTAAGAGTGGAATCTACTTTAGCATATCTTTAAACTATTACCCATCAAGTAATGAGCAAGTAGAGTCCACAAACAAGAATTTTCTAAGAATCATCAGAAGGACGCTAGATGAAAACCAAAGGACATGGCATGCAAATCCAAAATCAACCTTGTTGACTGACATGATCACACCAAAGACGTTAACAGGTAATTCCCCTTACAAGTTTTTCTACGGGAAAGAGGCAAGTGTTTCCTATATCACTAGAACTACCTACATTAGAGCTCATAAAGAAGTTGGAGTTATCGAGTTTGAACCAATGGAGGCCGTGTATACAAAGATGATGGAATTAGAATAAATCAAAGAACATGCAGTTCAAAAGATGGAGAAATATTAGGCCTTAGTCAAAAGATGGTTTGATAAGAAAGCAAGAGTAAGGACCTTTCAGGAAGGAGACCTAGTTGTAAAGTGGGATGTAGATCAGGCAAAACTAGGAAGTCATTCAAATTTTGATGCCATTTGGAGTGGCCCCTACATGGTCACGAGTTGTAAAAGTAGCAATGCCTTCAAATTTTCTACATTAAATGGAGAGGATCTTCCGATTCGAGTTAATGAGAATCTATCTTAAACATTGTTATTGAAGATAAAGGTTTCACCCTTGTAATTATTAGCCCAGGATTTTAATTCCTCTAAGTGTTCATAATATATAGCAAAAGCACACAATATATAGCAAAAGTTCACCCCTTCCTAAAAATAGCCTAAAGGCTATACTCGCCCATGCATCCTAATTTTATCCTTTATTTAATAATAAATAAAGGGATAAAATAATACAAACTAAAGCATGTAATAAAAATAGGCATTAACAACCTTAGATACAATACAGTCAAACTGAAGTTGACTGTTCTATTTTAAAGAAAGAAAGGGTGAATAATTGCTAAAATACAATTTGCTTGCTAGGAAAGTCTTCCTCCATGCAAATTCATCATCTTCTCTATTCTATCCTATTGTGAAGGCATCCAAAAATATCATTCTCTGTATGTGATCAAAAGCTGCAATCCTTAGCAATATTTGTAAAAATAATGTGTGGGGACCACCTCCAATGTGCACATGCTCTGATTTTTTAACTCTTTTCTGAATAGTCACATGAGTGACACTTTGCAAATTTTACATCAAACCCCTTGTGGGGACCACTTCCAATTGTTTGGTTTGGTACTGCCACCTTTTGGACTTAGGTAAATTCATGTGTTTGAATAAAAGGGGCACCACATTTGATTAGGCCACCATGTGTATTTGAACGACCATATAAGGTCCACCACCTTGGTTTGCTTGGCCTATTATATTTTTCACCTTTTCGGTGATCATGGCATATATTATGGTTTTTTGATTATTTTGAAGCATGTATTATTAGCTCGGACTATGGTTAGACTTTTGAAAAGTCATGGCAATGATTAATCTTTGGGCCACGTTGGCTCACCCTTCCCACTGTGACTCACCCCTTGCGAACTTTGGTTGGTGGTGACCTAACCCCTGTTGGGTTTACTTGGATTCTCAGGATACGTTAAGAGCCCTTTATCTTCGCTTATCTGATTATGCTGTCATTGATCCTTAACTCCAGGTTAGGGTTTTGAAACCTTGGTCTCAATGGGAAGTTAAAGCCTTCAATCTCTTTGCTTTTTTCATTTCATTCGGTTTTCATTCCATGGGTGAAGCCTGAAAAAAATTTGCTCTGCATTTTGATGAAATCATGGTGGTTTTGGAGGTCTTCGAGCCTGTATACTTCATTTTCAGCCTTAGACGCCATAGACCTTCACTTCAGCCTACATTTTTTGATGAAACATGAATGTATTTGTTCTGTTTCATTTTCTGTAGCTCGGCCTTTTTTCCTCTGTAGATGTTTTGTCTGTGAAACTTAGTTGGTTTTAGTCATTTTCCCCTAAGTTTTTCAATCTCTGTATAAATGAAAAATATCTGCATTTATTTTTTGGGTTTTTCTTTATATATTCGGCTTCAATGAGCTCGGACGAGCCTGTAAAGGAAGTTGTCGCCATTTTTATCGTTTTGACTTCCTTACTCGAGCACGGTGAGTTCTTGTACTCTGTTGATTATTTGCAAGTGTGAAAAGAAATGGAAAGAAACTTTTGGACTATCTTGTGTTTTCCTTCTTTGAGATCTGGCTTGGCTTGTATGGGAACTTGATTGAAAATGTCCTTTGTTGATACTTTAGCTGTGTCTTTCCTTTCTGTAGATGTAGTTTCGGTTTGTTGTAAACTTGACTGTTTACGCTCTTCATGGTACCTGTCACCGTATTGGGTGCCTGCTTTTCTACTGTAGATGCATACTTGGCATAAATCAACTGTTCAAAAGGAAAATGTTCTTAAGTGTGAAGTTCTTTTCTATTTTTTTTGGAAGATGACAGTTTCAGTTTAGCCTAAAGATCTGTAACTTTAGACATGGCATTTGTGATTCGTTTCTTCTTTCTGTACTAGAAAAAACTCCACTTCTGAGTATAGGGTTGTCATTTCTTTGAGCTCTAATGAGGACTGTTTGCTGAGCTTTATAGATTTTTCACTTGGGTTTTAATAGAAATTGGATTTATAGTATACCCTTTGAGATTTTCATCTTGTATTGGTTCTATAGATAGTTACATCTTAAACTGGGTTATCGTTTTGATCTCTGTTGAATGAAAAATCTTTGTATTTATGAATAACATATTGTTTGTGATAATTTTCTAAATAAATCATGTAATTGCATCTGTATTTGATTAGTTTTCTTGGATAGATAGTTGTATTCCTTTTTATAATGAAGAGCTTGATCCTTTTCCCGGGAACTTTAAAGAAAATCATAAGTTCTTTTATGAAAACCCCATTTTGCAAAGGGAAACTCTAGCAAATTTTTCTAAAATCCTTCTCTTTCAAGATTTTTGCAACTTGACCATTCTGAAAAGATATGAAAAAGTCTCTCTGGCTTGTCTGCTCACTTGAATGAAACTATTCATGCTAGCTTTGCTTGATCTATTGAAAACTTTGGAAAACTATGAAGTAGTTGGCCTTTGATTCACACTTGAATTTGGAAATAAAAGTGAACTTTTAATAGCTGCAACATGATGAACTTTTGGAATACTTATATGTTTCATTTGATCATGATATCAACTTAAAAGTGATGAAACATGTACTTTTGTTGACTGTTTTTGTTCCTTTTGAAGTTCAGATAGCTTATAAAGCATGTAGTAGCTAAAAAAGCATGTGTTTCAATTCTGTTTTAAATCAAAAGTCAATTTTACAAGGGGAGATTCTGGCAAAAAATTTCCAAAATCCTATTTTTCTCTCTCCTTTTCCATATTTTCAACTTTGATTTGCAAAAATATTCTTTTGTTGACCTATTTTGATGCTTCTTCCTACCTGTAAACCATCTAGAAATGATGTTTGTTTTCCATTCAGTATTGCTTCTTTCTTAACCAGTTAAACTGATTTTTCCATTCTTATGTCACAACCTGTTCCTACAAAACTCAGAAATAAGTTAGAAATATATAGGCTTTTTGGCCTCTCTTGTATCCATGTGATTTTATTTTCTTCTTCATTCTTCTTTAAACTGCCTTCAACTTCTTTTTCAAGTCAATCTCCACATCTGTCTCTTTTATAATCTATTCCAGTTTCTACCTTTCTACTCCAATCCTTAGCTATTTTGTTTCTTCCTATCACTCATTTCTCTTTATGTACTCTGCTCTTCTTTTCTTTGCCGGTGCATATCGTATCCACTGAATTACCCCTGTGTCATTTTCTGTATTTCTTTCTTTCAAGTACCATTAGATACATTGAACTTAGAATATGTATTTGCTTTAGAATAGGTGTATAGGAATAAAAATGTACCCAGAGCCCAATTTGATAGGTATTGCTCTTTGTCTTGCAGGTGAAAAGAAGATGGAGATGGAAGGAAAGATGGAACGAGATGAAGTGGGATGATGCGGAGCGGAAAGAAGATAGAAAAGGCAATGATGGGTTCACTTTTACTACTCTACTCTTATTCTTTAGCACATGCAATATTCTCATTTCCATGTATATGATGTTGTTACTTAGTCACATCCCACGGCTTGTGTGGGAAAACTTATGATCTCTTATGAATAAAGCATTAAATTGAAATAATGAGTTGACTATCTCTTTCTGCATTTAGTTTTTCTTTTGATTGTACAATAATGTATGCAACTCAAAATCTCAATAAAATGAATTAAAATAAGAGATAAACTTAAGATGAATACCTGTAACTCTAGTAAACCATCATTGAATGAGATGTGCCTCCTTGTATGTTGTTTGACTACCTTAGCATATGCTCTTCATTTTGACTCCTTCCTACTACCTCCATTTAGACATTATTGTCACTGTTTGTTTGTCGATATTTTCTTGATGGAAGTAGCAAGAAAGGAGTCACTTGTAACATTTTATGCCAGCATAGATGGATGTAATTTCATTAATCACAAACAACTTTGATGAATACAGAGCAATAAATCGATGAGCACAAACATAATAATAATGAATCTGATCATTTGAAAACTACAACTATGTTTGTTGTCCCAGGACCATACACTTCACATATTCTACGCAATCCGGTGTCTTCATCGAGAAAAAATAGCTGTTCTTTGGGGCTTGTGTTCTCTTGTTGAGAATATTCATGAGATTGCAGACTATGTGATTTGTTATATTTTGTAACAACACACATAGCTAGAGATTTCACTTAATCTTTTTCACAAAATAGCAGTAACCACATAATCTGATACAAATTCCCCTAGCTTAGGTATACTTCACCAATGCTATCTATCGAAACAAAGTTTCAAGTTGCCCATTTCTGCACAAGTGTAGAAATTGTCAACATTTCTAGTGATCTTGGGGAAAGCTTCCTGCTAGCTTGTAGAATAGTTCCTTACTCTTGTCCATTGGGTATGGAGTTCAAATATGTGACCAAAATCTGCCCTTTTCAGAAAGGTCCAACCCTTCCAAAGCAAACTAAAGCTAGGAAAATATCTAGCAAACCAGACCACGTGCACGAATGCACTTATTGAAAATAAAGAATGATGCAATGTGTAGAAACTGCACTTATTGAACAGGAGATCCTACTCTAACAATCACTGTAAGATTTTCAATAATAGTGTTTGAGAAACATACCATTCACAGGAATGGGGAGTTCCTCTCCATTCAGCTTCGAAAGCTTAAAAGTATTATGTTCCTTGCAAGTTGAAATCATGTAAGGACCACTTCAGAGTGTATCAAATTTTGAGTGTCTTCTGGCTTTGCACGATCAGCATCCCATTTCAGAACAATATCTCCTTCATTGAAGATTCTGAATTTGGCTTTCTTGTCAAAAGTCTTCTTCATCTGTTTCTAATTCTTCTACATATTTAAATGAGCTTGATCTCTTAGCTCTTGTAATTCCATCAATTCTTTATAACGAACTGCAATGGTTTATTTTCAAATAATTCCATTTGATGCAGCAAATCCAATGTATGTAATTCAACTAAATTGGCATTCTCGCTTCTTTTCCATACACAAGTTTGTACGGTGAGTTACCAAATGATCTCTTAGGGGTCACCCTATCAGGCCAAAGTGCTGAATTCACATTAGATGCCAAGCTCTTTGATTATCCTTGAGTGTTCGTTGGATGATCCTTAACATATTTTTGTTAGTACTCTCAACTAAGCCATTACCTTGTGGGTAATAATTAGATGAAGAGCTTAAATAGATTCCATGGTTGACAGCCCAATCTGTTACTTTAGCACCAAGAAATGGTAGAGTATTATCTGATATGATAGTTGTTGGAACACCAAATTTGCAGACTATACCTTCATAAAAGGATAGTATTGAAGCTTCATTAACATCTTTCAAGGCTATTGCTTGATCCATCATGTAAAATAATATGTAGATTAAGATCCATTTATGACCTTGTGAAGAAGGTGGGTTTATCATTCCAATAAAGTCAAGACCCCCTTTGCATAAAGGGCTGATCCGTGAGATACGCTAAAAAGGAAATGAAGCTAAACGTTCTTTTCCGATAAAGAAAGCACATTTTTACACTTTACGATCCGTTCAAAACAGTCCTTAAATATGCTAGGCTAGTAGTAACCTACTTTAATGATCTTTAGAGTTTTAGTACGTGCTGAGAAGTGACCTCCTACAGGTCCCTCATGGAATTCTGATAATATTTTCTAGATTTTATCGTAATCAACACATCGCAACAATATTCCATTTATATCTCTTTTGAACAATACACCATCAACAAAAGGATAAGGAATGGCTTGTAACCTGAAATAACTTTGTTTATTCTTATCCATACCTTCTAGATATGTGCCATGTTGTAGATAGTTAACCAAATCAGTCATCCACATTGATTCCTAAATTTCTTGAGAAAGTTCAGGTTGCTGATTTTCTGGTTGCAACATAATATTTGATTGTTGATACGTGGTTTCAGCATGTTGTTCTAAATCTTCAGGTTCTGCAGCCTGTTGTTTCTCCATATTAGTGATTAGATGCTCACATAAACCTTTACCTCGAACTGTCTTGGCAACTCGAATATCAACATCATATTCCATAACCTTCGTTATCTAGCCTGCTCTTTTCTCATTCAATTCTTTGTTTAGCAAGAAATATTTCACACTTAGATGAGAAATAAGAACATGAATTCTATTGTTTGAAAGCATGTACTTAAAATTCTTTAGTCCTCTGACTACTAAAAGTACTTGTTTTTCAAGGAACATGTACCTTGTTTCATAATCATGCAAACTCTATCCAAAGAAAGCAATTGGTTGTTTGATATTTTCATCATTGACCTGGGTTAGAATAGCCGAGACTGTCTCAGCTCCTGCAAGTGCATACATTGTAAAATCTTTATCAAAATTTGGATTTGTAAGAGTAGGGGCCTGAGAAATAGTTGTTTTGATAGCCTCAAAACCTTCTCTCCCTTCACTGGTCCAAGAGAACATTTTCTCTTTCTTTAACATAGTTGTCAACGGTTTAACCAATGCTGTAAAATCTGGAACAAATCTCCTAACAAAGTTGATTTTTCCCAAGAAAGCTCTGTAATGCCTTCTTGTGATGAGGCAATGATAGCTGTGATATAGCTTCGATTCTAAAAGGATCAATTGCTAAATCTTGCTTAGAAACAATACCACCAAGTAGTTTACCTTGATGTACTGAAAAGATAGACTTTTGGGGTTCAAGGATATTCCAAACTACCTACATAACTGAAAATTCTACCTTAAATGCATTAGATGTTCTTCAGAATCTTTTGAAAAATAGTAACATCATCTAAATAAACAAGTATGCATTTATTTAGTAGGCTGTAAAAAGCCATGTCCATTGCACGTTGAAACATTGCACGGCATTTGAAAGACCAAAAGGCATTCTTTTGTAAGCATAAGTACCCCACTTGGTGGTAAAAGTTGTCTTATATCTATCCTCTTCTCGGACTAAAATTTGATTGTATCCGCTATAACCGTCTAGAAGGGATAATCTATTTGATCCTGAAACTGTTCTCAAAATCTGATCCATGTTTGGTAATGGATAATGATCTTTTAACGATGCTTTGTTAAGATCTCTAAAATCCACACATAATCTGATTTCACTGTTCTTTTTTCTAACAGGAACAAGATTTGCTACCTAGCTTGAATGCTTAACTAGGAAAATAATTCTGATTCAATCAATTTTGATAACTCTTTCCTCATAAGAGGTTACTATGCAGGATTTTCAGGCCTCTGTTTTCCTAATTGGTTTAGAATTTGGCTGTAATTTAATGGTATGATGTGCTTAGGGGCCCCGGGGTCAAACACTTTCAAGTCTTGGTATCTCGAGCGAAAACATCTTTAAATTACATGCAAAGCTTAATAAAAGACATTTTTTCGGATAAGGAACATACTTTTCTAAGGAATAGATTCTTTCCTTCATCAACTGAAATCTCTTCATAATTATCAGCATGAGTAGACATCTTAGTTTTGTCCTTTCTTAACTGGTCATCAGTGCTAAATATGTCTTCCAATGTGACAAGTCCCCGAGGTAATTTGTTTGTCTTTAGTTGAACAATCTAGTCACCGTATAAATGTTGTAATTTATCCTGATTTACTCTAGAAAATTCAGCTTCCTAATGTCAAAACCTGCTGATTTGATCATCACTTTCAAAAACCTGCCAATTTGATTCATTATCAGGGATAGAAGGCCTGACAATTAACTTAATATGAGGCTGAATTTTTCTATTTTCTATCTGTTCAGCACTTTGAAACTAGCACCAACTGCTGCAAGTCTGTCAACGTGCTTATTTTCAGTTCTAGGAATAGACTGAATATTAATAGCATCAAAATATTCCATTAAGTCTAAAACTCTATGTCTATAAGACTTCATTAATGGATTCTTACAAACATTGAAGCTTTTTACTTGATTGATAACCAACTCAGAATCACCAAAGATTTGTAATGTGTTGATCCCTCTTTTTCTGGCCCAAAGTAAGCCATGAATTAATGCTTCGTATTCAGCTACATTACAAGTGCATGAAAATTGGAGACTCAAAGCTGTAAAATACCTTTCGTTTTTTGGGGAAGTGAGCATCAAACCTGCTCCCTATCCTTTCTTATTCTTAGCTCCATCGAAATGAAGCTTCCAAATCCCTTCCATTGAATTCTCTATTTTGGACAGCAAGGGAATTGTTGCATTTTCTTCATGCATACAATATACACCGAAAATATGTTCTTCAACTTCCTTAAAAGGATCATGGGCATGTTCTTCAACTATTTTTTCATCCATAAACATGTTAGAAACACCCTCTAATGCTGAAACTTGAGCTACATCATTGAAATTAGATTGATCTAACACTGAATAATTTGCCACTGCATTTAAAGAATGAGGCTCAATGTGAAATCTGGCCAATGGTTCTGAATTGATGGTAACCTTAGTGCCATAACGTGTGGTGAAAAACAAGAAAGACCAATCTGAAGAGAGATAACCTCCTATTTTTGTTGTAAAGTCTCTAGATAGGCACAAAGCAAAATATGGAGGTAAATCCACAACAGTAACATCTTGCAAAATGGAAACATTTGGGCAAGCATGTAATGTTACCTCTAAATTTTGATTATACCAACTATATTAGTTGTAGTCCCATCAAGTTGTAAAACACTCTTTTCTATAGGTTCATATTGTAGGCCCAATTTTTCAGCAATTGCTTTTGGCATAAGCTGTCTTTACTTCAGACCGCTTTATCCATCATGCAGTTATGAACTATATTTTCTCCAATAATCAGTGATAGATAAAATGGTGGTGGCTTATTTATGTCATGAGCATTTAAAACCTTCTGAACCATCCATCTAACCCCTTTTATGTGGTCTTGATCAAGTGTTCCAAGGACCATATCTATCTTCGAACTTCCTTTTCTATTGTTTTTGAAGAAATTTACAGTTTAGCTAGTTCATGAGAGAGTAAATCCTGTTGTCTGGAATGCTTAAAGCATCCCACATTGAGATGTTAACATTATGCTTCTTCATTACATCAATGATATTAAAAGAAGCAACCGTTTTAGAGATAGACTCAACTGTTTTTGCATAAGCCTTAGCAAAAATGGATTCTGCTTCAATAGCTTTGGATATCTGAGGAACAAATAACCTTCTTGGATCAGGCTGAAGCTATTTTTGTTGCTCTTTACAAATTGTAGTACTTGTTTTTGAGGGATAGCAGGATTGTTGGTTGGTTTTGGGGTTGTAGATGCTAAATTATCTATAACAGTGAGCAACATAGGTCTATTTTGTTGTTTTTTATTTTCAGTAGCCTTCTCTTGAGCTCTAGTGGTAAAAAAATGAAATCTTCCTCATTAAGCTTGACCAAATTTTGTTGAGATGCTTTTGAACGTGACTTTCTTTCTGCCCACTCTCCATTTGAGGCATGAACAATGCTTGAGTTGAGGTTGTGTAACAAGATTCGAGGTTCGGGAAAGCATTTGGGTAATTTGTGATTGAATGAGGCTAATTACAAGGTTGGCACCACTCTTTCAGTAGCCATATTAACTGGAACCAAAGCATTATATGTACTAGGAATGTTGGGATAAAGCGCCTTTCTTTGATAAGGCTTCCTATAATTCACGATTTTGTTGGTAAGGCTACCTATTTTGCTGACCTTGCCGATTTTGCTAATAAGGAGCCTGATAAGGTCTGTTAGAAAATGTGAGTTTGTTTTCAATTGATGTCAGCTTATTTCCCATGGTTTACAATACTTTAAACATATCCGAGGATGGGGATGTAATAGTTGGCTCCACTATTGTAGTAGGTTGTGGAATAGGAGCTAAATCTACCAAAAATGACATTATAAGCCTTGGTGCTAATTTTCCAGCCTGAATAAGGTTGTTTTCAACTTTTATAGTAGTGTCATAGGCCTCTGGAAGAGTAAAAGCTCCCATGGATTGGATCATAGTTGCAATATCACTATTCAATGCTCTGAGGTAGTAAAGGAAAGCGTGATCAGCTTGAGGCTTAACACTTGCTAGGATTCTTTCCCAAGTCCTAGTGAAACGGATGTTGAAACTAGACATATACTCATGAGGGGCTCTTTTGATAGTAGATAGTTGTTCTATGAGGGATAAATGGTCTGAATTATCTTGGAACTATTTCAGTAGTTTTTCACCTAATTCATCCCAAGTTCTTATGCTTCCAATCTCTAGATTTCTATACCATTGCAAGGCTTGTCCTTTAAAATATGTAGTTAAAAGTCTTAAAGCTATGTCTTCATGAGTGATATTATGGACTGCACATATGGTTGCAACATCTTTAATATGTTCAGTAGGTGTAACTTGATTTTCTCTAATAAATGATGGAAAAACTTTTCATGGCAGCATTGGGAATATCATGGTAAACTAGAATTACTAATGGGATACCATTAGTAAAGGTCACAAAATTTCTAGGTGGTTGAATAGCCATTGGAAAAACTGGGATATGGATTGAAAAATTTATACGTGGTGAAGGAATATCAGGAGGAGGGTTATCAAAACCAGGTCTATTATAAGGTAATGTATTACCAACTCTTCTCCTTCTAGCAGAATTCAAAGGTAAAGAAACAAATTCAGGAGGAATTCCTCTTACCAATGATCTTATAGTCACTTTAGGCATGGAACATTCTACAATACTAGTCTGAAATCAGCTTTACGGAGTCGCCAAAAGATCATAAAATCTTTAGAATAAATTGTTGTAACTTACTCCCGAAAGTAAATTTTATTTGTTGTAAATCTACTTTAGATCTACTCTAGAATATATAATTTGCATGCATATCTAATTCTTATCCCACCAAGCGTGCCAAAAACTATTATCTCTCGAAAGTGCACCCTGTAGAGAGATGGCAGTAGATTTTCTAAGCCTGCAAAATATCTCTCTCTCTCGTAGATACAATGGAGACACCTCAGGTCTATGGGTATACCTATTGTGAGGTGAATCTCTAGGATTAAAAGGCCGGTTCCTTATTGGTGTATACTAAACTAGTTTCTTGGGAGTTTTAAGGGCAAAAGATGACTGAAAATTAATAATACTAAGGTGATACACCAAATTTGTGTGAGAACTTTGACTGAGTGATATACACAACTGATTTGTGAAGAATTCTTTAATGCACAAACCAATTAATACCTTTTTTTGAGAAATCTAAAGGCAAAACACTTAATTTTTACTAAGGGAGATTCACAACAGTACTAGTAAGCTAACATGCACAATAAAATTTAACAGAAAGGATAAATTTGCAGCAGGGTAAAGTAGTTAATCAGGGAATTTTATTCACAAGATTAATGTTGACATACACAAGACTGCAAAATAACTTGGAAAGGAAAAAATAATTCACACTCAGAGGGCAAAACTGGCAGAAATGGCTTCAATACTCATATATCAAAAAGTTCTCTGGGAAGTTCTCTAAAAATTCCCCCTCTTTGCAAATGCACACAATTATGCAAAAGCACATAGTGCTAAGCCTAAAGACTATACTCACCCATGCATCCTAATTTTATCCTTTATTTAATAATAAATAAAGGGATAAAAAATATAAAATAAAGCATGTAATAAAAAAAGGCATTAATGACCTTAGATATAATCTGATCAAACTAAAGTTGATTGTTCTATTTTAAAGAAAGAAAGGGTGAATAATTGCTAAAATACAATTTGCTTGCTAGGCAAGTCTTCCTCCATGCAAATTCATCATCTTCTCTGATTTCTATCTGTTGTGAAGGCATGCAAAAATATCATTCTCTATACGTGTTCAAAAATTGCAATCCTTAGCAATATTTGTAAAAACAATGTGTGGGAACACCTCAATGTGCCTGAGGCTCCAATTTTTAACTCTTTTTTGAATAATCACATGAGTGACACTTTGAAAATTTTACATCAAACCCCTTGTGGGGACCACCTCCAATTGTTTGATTTGGTACTGCCACCTTTTGGACTTAGGCAAATTCATGTGTTCGAATAAAAGGGGCACCACCTTTGATTAGGCCACCATGTGTATTTGAACGACCATATAAGGTCCGCCACCTTGGTTTGCTTGGCCTATTATATATTTTTCACCTTTTCGGTGATCATGGCATATATTATGGTTTTTATTATTTGGAAGCATTTATTATTAACTCGGACTATGGTTAGACTTTTGAAAATTCATGGCAATGATTAAGCTTTGGGCCACGTGGGCTCGCCCCTTCCCACGGTGACTCACCCCTTGCAAACTTTGGTTGGTGGTGACCAAACCCCTGTTGGGTTTACTTGGATTCTCAGGATACGTTAAGAGCCCTTGATCTTCGCTTATAAAATTATATCTGCCCTTGCCCTGCTGTTTTTTCATTTCATTTGATTTTCATTCCACGGGGAAGCCTACGGAAAAAAAAATTTGCTCTGCATTTTGATGAAATCATGGTGGTTTTGGAGATCTTGAACTGTATACTTCGTTCTCGGCCTTGGACGCCATAGACCTTTTCGCTTGACCTACATTTTTCAATGAAACGTGAAGGTATTTGTTCTGCATTTCATTTTATGTAGCTCGGCCAGCCTTTTTTCCTATGTAGATGTTTTGTTTGTGAAAATTAGTTGGTTTGATCATTTTCCCCTGAGTCTCTTGATCTCTGTATAAATGACAAATCTCTGAATTTCTTTTCTAGTTTTTGCTTTGTATATTAAGCTTTGATGAGCTCGGGCGAAGCTGTAAAGGAAGTTGTCACCATTTTGTATCATTTCAACTTCCTTACTCAAGCACGGTGAGTTCTTGTACTGTTGATTATTTGCAAGAGTGAAAAGAAATGGAAAGAAAATTTTGGATTGTCTTGTGTTTTGCTTCTTTGCAATCTAGCTTAGCTTGTATGGGAACTTGATTGAAAACGTCCTATGTTGATACTTTAGCTGTGTCTTTCCTTTACGTAGATGCAGTTTTGGTTTGTTGTAAACTTGACTGTTTACGCTCTTTCATCTTACTGTCACCGTATTGGGTGCCTACTTTTCTACTGTAGATGCATACTTGGCATAAATCAATTGTTCAAAAGGAAAATGTTCTTAAGTGTGAAGTTCTTTTCTATTTTTTCTGGAAGATGAAAGTTTCAGTTTAGCATGAAGATCTGTAACTTTAGACATGGCATTTGTGATTTGTTTCTTCTTTCTGTACTGGCAAAAACTCCACTTCTGAGTATAAGGTTGTCGTTTCTTTGAGCTCTAATGAGGACTGTTTGCCGAGTTTTGTAGATTTGTAACTTGGGTTTCAATAGAAACTGGATTCACAGTATACCCTTTGAGATTTTCATCCTGTACTGGTTCTATAGATAGTTACATCTTAAAACTGGGTTATCATTTTGATCTCTTTTGAATGAAAAATCTTTGTATTTCTGAATAAATCATGTAAGCGCATTTGTATTTGATTAGTTTTCTTGTATAGATAGTTTTATTCCTTTTTATAATGAAGAGCTTGATCCTTTCCCGGGAACTTTAAAGAAAATCACTAAGTTCTTTTAAAAACCCCATTTTGCAAGGGGAAACTCTGGCAAAAAAATTCTAAAATCATTCTCTTTCCGATTTTTGCAACTTGACCATTCGAAAAGAAATGAAAAAGTCTCTCTACGGCTTTATCATTCACTTGAATGAAAGCTGTTCATGCTAGCTTTTCTGATCAATTGCAAACTTTGGAAAGCGTGAAGTAGTTGGCATTTGATTCACACTTAAATTTGGAAATAAAATGTACTTTTAATAGTTGCAACATGATTAACTTCTGGAATACCTGTATGTTTCATTTGATCATGATATTAACTTAAAAGTGATGAAACATGTACTTTGTTGATTGTTTTTATTCCTTTTGAAGTTCAGATAGTTTATAAAGCATGTAGTAGCTAAAAAAACATGTGTTTCAATTATATTTTAAATCAAAAGTCAATTTTACAAGGGGAGACTCTGGAAAAAAATTTCAAAATCCTATTTTTCTCTCTCCTTTTCTAGATTTTCAACTTTGATTTGCAAAAATATTATTTTCTTGACCTATTCTGATGCTTCTTCCTTCCTGTAAACCATCTGGAAATGATGTTTGTTTTCCATTCAGTAGCTACTTCTTTCTTAACCAGTTAAACTGATTTTTCCATTCTTATGTCACAACTTGTTCTTGTAAAACTCAGAAATAAGTTAGAAATATATAGGATTTTTGGCCTCTCTTGTATCCATGTGATTTTATTTTCTTCTTCATTCTTCTTCTTCTACAAACTACCTTCAACTTCTTTTTCAATTCAATCTCCACATCTGTCTCTTTTATAATCTATTCTAGTTTCTTCCTTTCTACTCCAATCCTTAGCTATTTTGTTTCTTCATGTCACTCATTTCTCTTTATGTACTTTACTCTTCTTTTGCTGTCAGCCCATCTATATCCCTAAATTACCCTATGTCATGTGCTGTATTTCTTTCTTTCAAGTACCATTAGATACATTTAACTTAGAATATGTATATTCTTTAGAATAGGTGTATAGGAATAAAAATGTACCCAGAGCCCAATTTGATAGGTACTGCTCTTTGTCTTTTAGGTGAAAAGAAGATGGAGATGGAAGGAAATATGGAATGAGATGAAGCTGGGGATGATGTGGAGCGGGAAAGAAGATAGAAAAGGCAATGATGGGTTCACTTTTACTACTCTACTCTTATTCTTTAGCACATGCAGTATTCTAATTTCCATGTATATGATGTTGTCACTTAGTCACATCTCACGGCTTGTGTGGGAAAACTTATGATCTCTTATGAATAAAGCATTAAATTGAAATAATGAGTTGATATCTCTTTACGCATTCAATTTTTTTCTTGATTGTACAAAGATGTATGCAACTCAAAATCTCAATAAAATGAATGAAAATAGGAGATAAACTTAAGATGAATACCTGTAACTCTAGTAAACCATCATTGAATGAGATGTGCCTCTTTGTATGTTGTTTGACTACTTTAGCATATGCTCTTCATTTTTACTCCTTCCTACTACCTCCATTTAGACATTATTTTCACTATTTGTCTGTCGATATTTTCTTGATGGAAGTAGTAGGAAAGGAGTCACTTGTAACATTTTATGCCAGCATAGATGGATGCAATTTCGTTAATCACAAACAACTTTGATGAATACATTGTAATAAATTCGATGAACACAAACATAATAATAATGAATCTGATCATTTGAAAACTGCCACTATGTTTGTTGTCCTAGGACCATACACTTCACATATTCTGCAATCCAGTGTCTTCATCAAGACAACACAATGTTCTTCGGGGCTTGTGTTCTTTTGCTGAGGATATTCGTGAGATTGTAGACTATGTGATCTGTTACGTTTTGTAACAACACACATAGCTACAGATTTCACTTAATCTTTTTCACAAATCAACAGTAACAACATAATCTGATATAAATTCCCCTAGCTTAGGTATACTTCACCAATGCTATCTATCGTAACAAAGTTTTGAGTTGCCCATTTCTACGCAAGTGCGAGAACTTGTCAACAAGATGCCTTTGGAATTTTGTTACTTTATAGAGATTTGGAATTTTTTTCATATTTTTGTCCACCGACCCTCCTCGAATCTCGACATGACATGTGGCATCACCTTATTGGCCACGGGCTGCGCTTCAATTCTACTAGTTCGACTTTATTCCGAAAGAAGCTCAAAATCTCAAAATGCTCAACCGGCTGGTGATGCCTCTGCATTGAATTTTCAATGGCCACTTGTCCTCTTGATTGGGCTGGGCGTGCTTCATTTTATCCTTTCGGGCTATGTTGCCAATCTAGCATTTTTGCTAAAAGCAGTAAAAAAATTTCAAGTTCACAAAGAGGCCTAACCTTATACGCATCTAATTAGATGCATCTACGTATCCATGGATACTGGGAGCCAAAATTTTATGGGTAAAAGACACTTGTTACTCGCGACTATGGGAAAAATGCAGAGAAGGAGAAAAACTTCTCCATTTGCACCTAATTTTCAAATTTCTTCATAAAGCTAGAGCAATTACAAACAACACAAGGTTTTTACGATACGGAGACAATAGAGAAGATTGGAAAATTTTATCAGAAAGAAGGCAACAATGGATTTTTTCTACAATAATTACTTCATGAGAACACTTACGAGGACACGAGCTCAAAATTTTCGAATTTGACTTAGAAAATGAAGAGAAATTTTGAGGCAACAATAGCTGGCTCTTTCTAGGAATGACTTTGCTTGACATGAAGAAACCAGGAAATATCAAGAACTGCATAAAACTATGGAAAAGAAAACTAGTGTCTCATTCATTAGGGAAAGGATGAAAAGGAAAAACCAATATAGAGGACAACACACATGGAAGGGAAACAAACCAAAAAGAAAAAAACAAAACAAAAACCACACACATCAAGGAGCGGGAAAGGAAAACAAACCAAACCAAAATAATATACATAATATACGAGATGGACTGCCTAATCACCTAGGACTTGAAAAACTTTAAATATTTCCCACTATAAGGAAGTGGGGAGGAGATCCATCCATGTAATCCGGATAAAAAGAATTTTCACCAGCAAAGTGCACGATTACGAAAAGGCCAAGCCAAAGAGAATCAAACTTACCATGGATTCCTCGAGGTTCATGTATTTTGTCCCATAGTAGTACCATGTCTCCAACTTGAAAGACTCTAGGTTTAGCCTTCTTTTCAAACAATGCCTTCACTTTCTGTTGGTGAGTTGATATTCTATCAATAACTTGTATTTTGTCCTTATCAAGCTTCTAAAGATACATGATCCTTTTGTCAAAGAGTGGATGAAGCTTGAATCTTCAATAGCCTTCATCAAGTTCAAGGCTGGAAATTCCACTATCCTTCGCGAGTTGAGCTTCCACACAATACTAAACTTGAAATGGGGACATTCCAATTTCTCTTTTGGGTGTAATCCTATGAGCCTAGAGAACATCATATAACTTCTTATGATAATTCTTCTGAGAATCATTGGCAAACTTTGGAACAATAGTCACCAAATTCTTGTTTATTGATTATGCTTGTCCATTTCCTTGGGGTAGTAGTCTGAAGAATGAGCAGGGAGATTCCATAACCATAGCATTAATCCATCATCACATTAGAAGAAAAGTTGGAAGCATTATCGAGTCCACAATCTTGTTTCTACCCCAAACCTTATCAAGATGTTCTCCTTGATGAAGTTACATACTACCTTTGAGATAGTATTTTTGAGTGGAATGACCTCCACCCACTTTGTGAAGTGGTATGTGGCGATTAGCACATGAGTGTGTCAGCACTAGAATTTGGGTTGAGTGTTCCAATGAAATCCAAACCCCATTGTTGAAAAGGCTCATCAATTACTCTTGGTCTAAGTTGTAAAGTAGCTAACTTAGGTCTTCCAACAAAATTTTGACAAGCTTCACACTTACCTACCCATTTAGATGCATCTTTGAATAATGTAGGCCAATAGTATCTAGCACGAAGGATCTTATGAGCGGTGACAACATAAGAAAAATTCCCTCCACAATTCTTGTCATGAAAAGTGAGAACAAGTTCTTTTGTTGCTCTATGTCTACACATTTCAAGAATATTCCATCTATGCCTCTCTTGAACAAAGCATTCTCCAATAATACATATTGTGTAGACCTTCACTTGATAGATCTCTTTTCCTTGGTAGTCAAGTGGGATTGACATTCTTCATAGGTAAGAAAGTGTGCAATGTCACGCATACCATTCATCGATTGAGCGAGGAAGAGGACAACGGGAATATTAACTTCTTCTTGAGACAATTCTTCACCAGCTCCTTCAACAATAAGCTCAGACAAGCCTTTACCCCTGATTAGCTTAGTTGGCTTGATGTCAAGATCATACTCTTGAACCTTTGCTACCCAATTTCCCCTCTTAGTTCCAAACTCCTGTTGAGTAAGAATTAATTTTATGGTTGTATCAGCAACAAGCACAACAAAATGAGAGTTAAGAATATAAAAGCAAAGCGCTAGACAACTTTGGTGATGTAAAAGTATGTTTCTCTATTAGGGTATATTTCAACTCATGAAAGAAATGGGAAGTTCATGGCCCTCAGAACCTTTCTAAGTCAGCACAACATCCAAGGTACTCTTTGTGGCATAGCAATAAATAATGAAATCTTTACTGAAATCAGAGCATGCCAAGATGGGAGTCTTAGCAATGGCTTTCTTGATACTCTCAAAAGATCCTTTACCTTCAGAAGTCCATCCAAAGCTTTGCTTCCCTTTCATCATCTAAAAATGCTCATAGTTAGCGTTGTAAAGTCTGGAATGAATCTCCTCAGGAAATTAATCTTGCTAAAGGAGGAGTGAACACCCTTCTTGCTTGTGGGAAGATGAATTTGCTGGATTGCTTGAACTCTTTTAGGATCTATCTTGATTCCCTACTTGGAAACAATGTTCCCTAACAATTTTCCTTCAGTGACACAAAAGACATACTTCTTAGGGTTAAGAGAAACCCCATGATCTCTGCATTTTTGGAGGACTATTTCAAGGTGCTGAAAGTGATCTTCCCTTATTTTAGAAAACGATCAAATCATCAAGATACACAACAATGCATTTTCCTTTTAGGCTGCCAAAATCCAAGTCCATTGCCCTCTGAAAAGTAGCACCGGCATTGATGAGATCAAATGGCATTCTCTTGTAGGGAAAGGTGCCCCAAGGAGTAGTGAAAGTAGTTTTGTGTTGATCAAGAGTATTTACTTCCACGTGATTGTAACTAGAGAATCAATTCAACATACACAACATTTCAGAGCTTGAAATAACTTGTAAAACTTGATCCATCATAGGTAGAGGATAGTTGTCTTTCAGAGAAGCCTGATTTAAATTTCTAAAATCCACACAGATGCAGATCTCACCATTCTTCTTCCTCATAGGCACAATGTTGGCAATCCCTTTTGAATTATGTATGGGGAAAATGATCTTTGCTTTAAGTAAATTTTGGATTTCTTGATAAATAGTGTCGGCAAATCTTGGCATTGTCTAGCTTTGTTTCTTCTGAAAGGTTTGATCCCGAGCCTCGAGAGGGATATAATGTTGCATCTCCTTAGGTATGAAATCCTTGAGATAATCATATGAATATGTAAGAACATCAATATACTTCTTTAACATGTTCACAACCTTTTTCCTTTTATCATGAGTGCAACACTTTCAATGTTTACCATCTTAAGTTCATCAAGACTTCAATATTCACTTTTTAGTTTCATCAGATTATTGAGCCCCTTGAGAAGCTTTAGATTTGAAAAACCTATCATGTTTATCAAGCGAGATACTCTAGACTTACTATCCCTTTAGGAATCTTGTTACCTTTCAACTTGATGGAACCATCTTGATCCTATTCTTATATGATATCTCCTTCATTAGAGCACACACACTCTCTAGGAAAAATTTCACTTCCTTCAAAGTAAAATTGATTAAAATTATCTCTAAGCTATGAGAAAGAGAGAAAATGTTGATTATTATTGAAAACCTTCTAGTTGCTTGCATTATCGGGCTTATTGGGTCTATGGATCATTTTAATTGTAAATATCTCCTTAGATAAATATGGGTGAGGAATAAACAAGGATCTAGAGATAGCTAGAGATTCAGCTCTAGTGTTATTTTCTCTTGGCACAACTTAATGGAGAAAGCATTAAGAAACTCAATGCAATCCCGGACAATATTTCTATAGTGTTTTGATCTTCTATTCTTGACTTGAAAGAGATTCCAAACACGCTTCACAATGATGATTACGCATCACCATGAGCAAGAAGATTCTTCAATCTCATTTCCTTTGCTACATTCAACCCCATGATTGGAGCATCATACTCAGCTATGTTATTGTTATTCTCAAACTAAAACTTGAAAGAAAAAGGATGAATCCCCCTCAAGAGAGATCGGCTTGAACTAGCTAAAGAACAACTTCCCTCAAACTCCAAAATCCAAATTCCATTACGGTCCTAAATCAATCCTTTAGGAATATGGGCTTCATCTTATGACATGATCATGTAGTTACCATGCCCAATTTCTTCATAAAGAATTTGAGCCTTGGGATCATCTATTTTTGCACAATATGTTCAATTTTCTTCTCAAGTATCGACTTTTTCATCTTTCCATTGTGGGGATCAAAGCATGTGACTAGTCCATCTGGATTTCACCTCTAAATCCTTGCAAAAATTCCTATTCAAAAGCATACCATATGAAGTAGGGATATCAGCTACAAGATAGTGGCCAAAACCCTTTTCTCTAAAAAAGTAGCAAAAGCTACTTGTGCATATTTAATTCTTCCAACTAAGGGAACTTCCCTATTCTCCATGGAATAGCAAGAGTCAAAGGTAGGTGTTAGAGTCAAGCCGAAAGCATGAGCCACTTTGGCAGGCATCACGTTTTTTGATGCTCCAGAGTCAATAACAAAAATTGTTGAGTTTGTGGCCGCTATGAGGAGAGTTACATATAATGGTTTGATTTTCTCATTAGGGGAAGTGACTACAGACCACAAGACTAAGTTGGGGTGAGGGAGAAGGAGTGGGAAAAAGGCCTTTAGAAGTGTGGGATGAGACTTTGGTTTTGAATTGTCAAAGTTTACCATTTTAGCAAAGGCTTTGGGATGGGTTTGGTAAAACTCTACCTACGAGATCTAAATCTTGGTCTTCTTTAGGTGGTCAATGATATCAAAAAGACTCGAAGTGGATGGAACATCACTACTTGGAACTTAAGGAGCACTAGGCCTATCATTCCTAGGAGGCCCGAGGGACTATAAGCTCTAGTAGTAGAGTGAGAAGCACCGGTGGAACTCACTTTTTGTGTGGAGGCAATGGGAATAGGAGCTCCTCTTCTTGTAATAAGCTGGAATAGTGGTAGAAGGCTCCTTGAATTTCTTTGTAGGCTGCACCACTCATTCTTTCTTGTTTGTCTACTCTCGAGTCATGACAACATATGACTCGAGTGTTCATATCTACTACTACTTGACATATTCATCTTCATCATCAACGCCTTCATTGGTGAGGAAGTGCATTCTAGATCCACTAGGCTCTTCTAGTTTTTCATCGACTTCTTCCTCTTACTCGCATAAAGTTTATTTTCTTCCTTGTTACTAGGTTCTTGAACTTCACATGTTGCATTGACTAGAACCTTGAGAGGTGGACCTTTAATGGCCAATTTAGTGCGAGAAGTAGAGCAATCTGTTCTAGAGGTGAAAGGTATTCCTAGGAACATCTTTGTAAGGAGCATTATGATGTTCTTGCATATACATCCTTGTAAAAATTTCTACTCGGAAGAATACCATATGAAAGAGGGATATCAGTTACCAAGATAGTGGCAAAACCCTTTTCTCTAGAAAAGCGAAAAGCTACTTGTGTATCTATATTTCTTCCAACCAAGGGCACTTCCCTACTCTCCATGGAATAGTAGGAGCCAAGGTACGTGTTAGAGTCAAGCCCAAAGCATGAGCCACTTTGGCGGGCATCATGTTGTCGATGCTCCAGTCTATAACAAAATTGTTAAGTTTGAGGCCGAGATATGAGGAGAGTCACATAGAATGGTTTGATTTTATCATTAGGGAAGTGGCTGTTGCAGCCACAAAAATGGCTTGAGGTGAGGGAGAAGGAGTGGGAAAAGGCCTCTAGAAATGTGGGATGAGACTTTGGCTTTTGAATTGACAAATTTTACCATTTTAGCAAAGGCTTTGGGATGGGTTTGGTAAAACTCGCCTACGAGATCGAATCTTGGTCTTCTTTAGGTGGTTAATGATATCAAAAGACCCAGAAGTGGATGGAACATCACTACTTGGAACTTGAGGAGCACTAGGCTTATCATTCCTAGGAACTGAGGGACTATAAGTTTTAGAAGTAGAAGTAGAGGGAGAAGCACCGTGAGAACTCACCTTTTGTGTGGAGGTAGTGGGAATAGGAGCTCCTCTTCTTGTAATAAGCTGGAATAGTGGTAGAAGGCTCCTTATATTTCTTTGCAGCTTGCACCACTCTTTCTTTCTTGTTTGTCTACTCGTGGTTTGTACAAGAGAAAGAATAAATACGAGAAGAAGAAAAGGAAGAAGGGGAAACCCTATATTGATTTCTTTTGATTAATTTACACTTATAGAGTCTTAGAATTCAAACCCTTATAATGGAAAAGAAGAGACATTAAGTAATTTGCAAGAAACAAGTATAATTAGTTCAACTTCTTCACGCATTCATGTCAATCCAGATCCTTGATCCACGAAGGGCGTTAATGGTGGCAAAACGAGGTTTTCATATTACAACCGTTATACCTATTTTACAACTTTAAATACAAGTTGTCCATCATGCTTTGCAAACTTTGAATCTAAGCCATCCATGAGACAGAACCTCATTGGAGGGGGCACGAATGACACCTTTGGCATTTTGTGACTTTATAGAGATTTGGCAATTTTTCATATATAGGTCCAGCGACCCGCCTCGAATTTTGTCGTGACATGTGGCATCACACGATTGGCAGCGGGCTGCACTTCAATTCTACCATTTTGAATTTATTAGAAGAAGCTCAAAATATCAAAATGCTCTGCCAACCCTTGCCTCAGCGTTGACTTTTCAACGGCCATGTGTCCTCTTCTGATTGGCTGTGGGGACACACTTCACTTTATCCTTTTGGGGCCGCGAGGCAATCTACCATTTTGCTAAAAAAGCAAAAAATGTTAAGTACACAAAGAGGCCCAACCTGCCACATCCAATTAGATATGTCCACGTATCCATGGACACTTTGGGAGCAAAAATTTGACAGGGAAAAGACACCCATCACTCATGTTTGTGGGAAAAATGTAGAGAAAAGAAAAACTTCTCCGTTTGCGCCTAATTTTAAAATTTCTTCACGGCGGAGCAATTACAAACAACATAAGGTTTTACTGATCGGGGACCATAGAGAAGATTGGAAAATTTTATCGGAAAAGAAGGCAACAATAGAACTTTTCTACAATATTGACTTCATGAGAACACTTACGAGGACACGAGCTCAAAATTTGCAAACTTGACTTAGGAAATGAAGGGAAATTTTGAGGTGACAATATATGAGAGCATTGTACTACATCTCAAACCTAATATAGTTTTATTTTCTTGCGTCTAGAATAGTGATCCTAGGTTTCCCTCTCATAAGTGATGCCAAGATAGCGAGCGGTAGCTAGATAAAATGAAAATGTGTGGATGGAAAAATGAACTTCACCTTCCTATGTAGTGTGTATATAGAGTAATAAGCCCAATATGCAGAACTTTTGATATGTAGATAGATAGCCCTTGATAGAAATTTATGGCCATTATAATTGTATGTATGTTGTGTTTATATAGGGATCTCTTGCTTGAATTTCGACACTAATGACATGACATGCCGAATAGGACATCGAGATAGGAGTAATAAAACTGAAAAGGCCAACCACAAATGTCAAAAATGTGAACAAAAACAAAGAGGTCGGTAACACCCATGTTGAGCAGAGCACGTTGGTGCTAGTGTCCTATCTTAGGTGCTAGTGTCTGAGACAACTTATGATACATGTGAGAATATTAACATATATGGATCTATGCGACCTAACCAAGAGTGGGTGCAAAAGTGAGATATGTGAGAGATAAAATCAATACTGAGACACTCAAAGAAGGAATATGGACTAAGAAGTGTGTCGCCGATGAATACTTTTCTTACGCAAGATCCACATATAAAACAACATACTTGTGCGTGAGTAAAATAGTAGTATTAACGTGATTTTGTATCTATGCCCACTTTCCTTCATCAAGTGACTAGTAGGATAAAATCTATGACAACAAAAGGCTATGCTTTTGTAGTCCGACTATTTAGTCCATGACCTTTCTCCAATATGAAGATTAATCTTGTCTGGGAGATCTAGGAAAGATCAAAAACTACCACAATGCGAGCATAGGTAGTATAAGACGAGTTCCCAAAGTGGCATCGTCTATTTTAAAAAATTCCCCCAAAGTGTTTCCAATAGATTGAGGCATGGTTTAGTCCGATGTTTCAAGGAAGACTAGGTAGACAGAACCCAATTAGGAAGGTTATTAAAAGAGCATTTTAAATGATCGAAGAGGGAAACCAAGGTTTAGACATTAGACCATGATCCCCCTATACCCAATACCGATTATAGATAGTATTTCAGTCTTAAGGAGACTCAAAAACAGAAATCAAATGTGCATTAGAAAAGAATAAAGTACAACCTCACCCTTAATTTTAGGACACCATTGCTCAACAATCTATGCATTTAATTAGGAGATCTCGAGGCTAGTAGAGCTTGAATCGAAAAATGAGACCAAGTTTGTTATAATATTCCTCGAGATCTTGAACCTTTTAGAGCAGAGCATCATAAAATTTGAGTACTGTGATGTTGGAGGTGGTTTTAGAGGTTTCTTCACCCGATGGGCATTTCTTGCAGTTTCAGGAACCAAAACAATAGAGGAAGGGTGCCTAGTGTGTGATCTTGTAGGTGCGAGATAAGGATGGGGATCTTGCACAGAGGAAGGGAAGGGGCAGAGGACCGAACATCCACGACACACGAAACCCCAATAACCATAGACACCCTATCCGCCTCAATATAACTATCAAGCTCGCCACCATTTCCAGCTGCGTTGAAACCATGGCCGAAGCTATCATGGGAGAGAACCTCCGTGTTGCCGTCACGAGATACAGTAGCTTTGCTCCCAAAGGCATTTTTTCCCTGCTCCATCACTTTTAACATGAAAACTCTGCATCATCCCCAGAAGAGCAACAGTCTCTCCTTTCTCCCTTTAGGTGATCTTTGTTTTCCTTCATCTCACCTCCACCACATAGTGATACACCGACCGCGCCACCACAAATCCATCTCCTTCCTTGACCCCAGGAACACTAATGCGGCTGCGATTGGTTAATTTGGAATAATTTTATACCCCGCCAGCTAAATTTATCCCATGGAAACATGCGTGAGGGTTAGGTAAAGCGGGGACACCATTGATGCCATAAAAACCTCTACACGCCCCCATCATCCACAATTTTTAACCAAGTGATTTATCTACAACTTAGATAAATCGCGTGAAGTGTACGATGAAAACGCCGAAAGTTATCTTGTGAAGAATTCAAAGTGGAGGGAAAGAACAATGGGAGAGGAAGATGGGAAAAGAAGGGGTATGAGGGAAGAGATGTGTGAAGGTGGGGAAATCAAAATTGGGGAAGCAATCTGTAACTTTACACATGAATAACTGAACAAAACATTGTTAATCATGTGAAGTAGAAAAGGAATGTTGTGCTGGATGAGGATGCACCGGTTACTTCATCTAGCACTTTGCAAACACACTTATAGTTGTAAGCTCGAGTAATTGTAGGGAAAACATGCGATGTAGGACCACCCTTCAAGGATTGACACGGTAATGAAAGGAAGATTTTATCCATTGATTGAGCATTTTTATTTTACTAATTTTTTCATGGCATAAATTTTTTAAAGTGTACAACAATTTATTTAATAGATAAGGTGAGGCAAGTGGAAAGTCGAAAATAAAAAGGTGGGAATGAAAACCTTGAATGGCCCACACCTATTCCATGGCTCAGATTGTTCCCAGCAAATAACATATGTAGATTATTACCACCCAAACAATATCTACTATATGTGGTTCACTTAATCATCTCAAGCATTTTTAATATGGAATTTAATATACTAAATTTGATAGATCGGTTTACTAAAATAACGAGAAAATGGGAGGCGAAAAAATTGGGAAAATATTTGGACATACATGTAAGGATGATTAAAGTATAAATAAATTTGTTGTGCATTTGCTTCTCCCATCTACAACAAAGTGAAAACATTATCCTCAATGCTTTTGCATTTGTTTCTTCTATGTTAACCCATTTGGAGGGTCACTAATTCATTGCCATTAAACTGGACCATTAATAATTGAATGAAACAAAATATTTTGGAAAAAATATGACGGAAATGGGTTTTATTATTATTTTCATTTTGGTGGGAAGGTTCTCAATTGAATTTTAATTTATTAGAGAAAAGGAAGACATGAATGAAAATTTGGAAACAAACAATGTGGAAATTACTGCATTATTTCGGTGAATGCAATGCCATTAAAAGAGTCAAAAATAACTATTGATTTATTTTAGATACCAAATAGACAAAATTGCGTATATGAAAATGATTTTATCCATCAAGCAAGCCGGTTAGATTTTTGATTTTATGGTACGAGGATTTGGAAAGGACAACGTTTAATTTAATAGGTAAGATAGTTACATGATTAGAATGTTGGAAATTAAAAGTTCAAAATTAACTACCCACTCGTGCAATGGTTACTTCTTGTAGCAATTTGCGAAGCATGCTTTATAATTTTAAGCTCTAGTAATTGTAGAGAAATTAGGTTATATAGGACCACACATCAATAATTGATCACCTTGAGGATTAGGCACAATAGTGAAAAGAAGATTTTGTCCATTTATTGATATTATATATTTTACTATTTTAATATTTATGACATTGACCTTTTTTAGTAAGCAAAGGCAATAATGGAAATGACATTTTTGGAGGGGTAGTTCAATCGAAGTGCAACATATTTTATATTATTATGCATCTATTTCTCCTAGTCAGAAAAAGGCAAAAAACATGACACCACTTAAGGCAATTAGGGATTTCGTTCATCCATAAATTGAAAACATGTCTCCTAATTTAACAACCTTTTGTGAATGAATATGTAACAAGTGGATGAATGCCATTTAGTCATGCTTCAACAACCAAAATAATCATTGTGGTCCACACTAAACTACTTATCATAATTTTGTATTCACATATCTCACTAGGAGCGGAAATAACGAAGGGGATGCATCAAAAAAGTTAAATTTAAGGGAGTGAAACATCAGATAAGGAAGTGGGGTGATGAAGAGGTGAATTGAGGGAGAAGTAAATGGGAGGGAAAATGTTTAGGGGAATCAATGTGTAATATTTTTTGTTTTACAACATAACACATATGAAACATGTTTGAGTATCAACCTTAAGAATAATGTTGCACCACCTCTATTTTAAGCTATATCGAGGGTCACTCATTCATTACCATTAACATATCCATAGGCGATTGAATATAACAAAATATTTTGAGAAAATATGGTGAAAATAGTTTTTCTTATTATTTCGGTGGAAAGATTCTCATTTTTGCCTAATTTATTAAAGTGAGATATGAATGAAAAGTTGGAAATAAAAATTGTGAAAATTACTTGCATTATTTAGGTGATTGCAATTTGCCATTAAAAGGGTTGAAATGCAAATTCCCGACTTCTCACGGTGCTTTTTGTATGCCTCCTTGTCCACGCTCAACCCGACAAATGAGAAGATGCTAGAATTGTTAAATGTTAAACCATTTGCATTTACTCTCATTCCTTACCAAATAATTTACAGTGCTCACCCATTTGAAATGAAATGCTTGCATCTTTGTTAAAATGTTAGTACATGGCAATAGTAAATAATCGTTGTTGGTTGTTAAAAATGCCTGCAAGTAACCACTACTACCATGAAGTGGCCTCTGCATTTAGATCAAATCTTCGAGCATGCGTAGATATTTCCGTGATTTCTAGGTGAGGGAGAGGTGGTCTGTAAGTCATGCAATCACACAAAGAAATCTCTACATTTAGATCAAATCTCTATGCATGCAATCACACAATCACGACAATCTTGAGACGCTTTTTCCAATCGAGAAAGGGACCTTGATGAAGGTGTTTGAATAAGGTGTCATTTGGGATATATTCGTAGATCATGAGGGGTTCCTCTGCGTCCACACAACACCCCAAAGCAATATCACCGATGAGCTCTGTGGTTTACTTGCGATAGAATTCTTACCCTTTTTAAGACTGTTTTGTTCCTTTAATGTTGCCCACTTTGGTCGTATTCTTTGCCACATTAGTTCCATATTTGAGTATTATACTTGCCAAGCCACCAACTCCCAGTGATCGATCCCCTGCAAAGCCATTTTTGCCTTGTGGATCTATTTGATGGTGAACAGTTTTGACAGGTTTCCCATTTTGTTGATCGCTAGAATTTACGCCTCTCCCAGCCAATCGGCCCGAATCTCCATCTATGACCTTTTTCTTCTATAGAAAAACACCGCCCGATTACTGCTACTATGAATACTACACATGCTCTGCAACAATCCTGTGATTTCAATGCCAACATTGTTATTTCAGCCATTCAAACAATGTGTAAAAACAAACGGGAATTATTATTTCTATGGAAGGATTATTAAGAGAGGATCTTAAGTATGTAATACCGAGCTTCGATTAATGCACCTCGACCATTACTTCCTCCACAATTATGCGGATCGGTGCGAGATAGGCACATCTATACATCAAAAGTGATGTCAATTTAACACAATTCAGTATAGACCATGGGAGAAAAAAACACGAAGACCTATGTTTTAGAAACATACTCTTAGCACAGACTCCTTGCACAGGGTCCCAACCATAGTCGTTAATACAGAGGCACCTAGACATGGCAGAATTCATTGGCTCCCACAAGCAGGAGGAGTTTTGGTCGCAATCCACCTGAGTTGCACAGGAAGGCTCACGTGGCGTAACCCACATGATCTCCACTCCATACATCCATTGGTTCGGAGGTAATGCCGGGTTATAGTTCAAAACATTGGTATATCCCCTATGTTGCCCTTCCATACTCATATTCTATACAAAGTCGATGAACCACCAACGATAAAGCGCAACACTAAGAAGTATTTCTACTGAGACCTTGGCCTCCGCGCCCGTCAATGAATTGATGACACGGATTCTTTGTTACTCTCGATGAATTTATGAGTATCTGGTTTTTCTCTGTGATTGTGTGACTTACGGACCATCTCTCCCTCACCTAGAAATCATGGCAATGTAACATGAACACCTACCTCTGCACGGAGATACAACACTATAGTGACAAAATTTAATTCCTCCCATGCATGAAAAAGCGATACGGTCATGACCCTTCTCTCTCGGCCACGTCTTGTCTTTGCTTTCTATCCTTTCGCTACCGCGTGTAGGGCAAATCTGAGTCGTAATTAGTCAACATTTTAATCTCACCTCTCCATTTCGCAAATCTTTGTCGAGAGAGGGTCTTTGCCAATGGCATGTCATATCCAACGCCCATAAGTCTTCCATACATCGTCAATCGACAATCAATCACAGGCATTGATGTCTATGTCCATGTCGAGCCCCTCATGCTTTCCCTATAGAGAACACGCCTTTTGGCGTAACTAGAATATCAAATAACTTATATGGGTATCGATCTCTGACCACAAATCCACACAAATATATTTAACTTTTGACCCAAGACCCAGGAAATTCTGTTCCTAAAAAAAGTGAACTTAAATTCCAATCTCAAAGTTAATTAAACATATTAAACTATATGTTGAAGGCTACACAATATTTCTATTGAGGATTCGCCAGTAAGTTATGTGATTGTGAAACCATGGTCATTCATCTGACACAAAATAATTAAACATTGATTTCAGTTGCCCAAAGTGTCCATGATTCAAATTTTGCCCAAATAACTGATTCAAACATTCAACACTTGTCTTGGAGCCAGTTAAAACATACTAGTGCATATGTTAAGATTTACCAATAAATTATGTGAAAGTGAAATTTCTGCCATATATTAAAATTTAAGATTACCCAATAAATTTAAATTATGTGAACACTGAACATGAAATTTCTGCCATACATATTGGTATACATGTTGAAGATTACTCAATAAATTATGTGATCGTGAGATTTCTGCCATACATATAAGTTTACAACACAAAATACATTCAAATGCAAACCCCAAAAAAATCCCCAAATAATTTTCATGAACTAAAATGCCATATTGAATACAGCCAAGTATAACAATGTCTTTGTTGAAATTAACCCATAATGAAAGTGCAGTCATAACTCAAGGGAAGTATATCGAGCTTTTGACCTGAACTAAATTTATTTAACAAAAAATATAAAAATATTATAAACAAGAAAAAGATTTGAATAAAAATAAATCTGCTACCGAAAACTATGCGAAAATTAACTCTACCTCAGAGCCGTTTAAACTTGTTATCTATCTGCGTAAAAAATTACCCATTAGTTTACATGATCATCAAAGTGCGGCCATAACTATAAGCCTGCCCCGGAGTTAGTTAAACATATTAGTCCCTCTCTCTATGTTTGAGATTGGTTAATATATCATAGTTTTGAGACACTCTGAGTTGAGCCGACTGAGACCTAGGACTCAGGCGACTTGCCACTCAAAACCACAACACCCAAAAAAAAGAAAACCCCTTAAAGGTAGTAATAAGTAAACTCTCCCTCATTTTAACATCTAAATTTCTATTTTGTAACACCCAAAACGAGATTTGCAAAATGGTTTCTGTTTTGTAACACCCTAAACAAGATTGCAAAATGGAGGATTCGTTTTTAGCGATTTAGTCCATTTTAGAGTGATTTTTAATGGGATTTAGCCAATTTAATTTGAGGAGTTTTTGCCAGACTTTTTGAGCCGACTTCGATCCCAAACTGGAACTGCGATTTCCATAGCTATCAAATTGCAGTCCTACATGCTAACCCAAAATATATTTAAATTTCTCCCCACATATCAATAAGATTCAACTCCCTACAAATCCAATTGAAAACATATGAAAAATCAACATGAACAATACCCAATTACGTGCATGATCATAAAAGTGCATCCGTGCATCTAAAACAAGAATCTTAGATGTAGCTGCAACGAAATAAAATTGATCCCCAATAATCTATTGAGAAGCTAAAACCAATAAAATTTAGCTGCAACGAAATAATTACTTTAAAATCAATCCTACCTCAGATGTGGAGTCACTGTAGTTATGGTGGCGAGCGACAGAAACTGAACGCTGCCTCCTCCTGTCATTATCCAGAGGCATTACAACGCTATTGGAGGCACCGTTTCTGTTAACAGACCATCCCCTCCTCTGCAATTTCTCCGTCTCAGAGTGGCTATCAGTGACGCCCTCCGTCTGATAGCGGGAAATCGACCGTCCCCTTCGAGTATCAGACCGTCCTGTGTCTGTGGAATCAGCAAATGCAGAGGAGCCTCGCACAGTGCTGACAAAGGGGCCCCCATTGGACTCACTGGGGGGGCTAACATTACGAGAAGGGGGCTGCTTGTTAAGCTCCTGGTCGTTATTGAGAATATCAATCTGGCGGAGAACAGAGGATGTAGATGAGGAGATCCCAGTGCCGTAGCGGCCGAAGCGGCTTAAGCTCCTAGACCTGCTGTGACCGCCCACTGTCTTGCTGGCCCCCTTTGCAGAGTGATTGCCGTTGTTATTACTGTTGTTTTCTTGGGAGCCTATTTGGGTCCGCTTTGTGGTGGATTTAAATGCCACCGTCGCCATGCCCACAAAATCATAGACATAAATTTTTAGTCATGGATTCGGAGCAACAGACAGATTGGTTTCAGTGGTCGCACTGTCGATTTTTTTTCTGGGTGAGGATTTGGGGATTAAGGCCGATTAAGCATTCAAATTATGGATCCGGGGAGCAGTTCACGGGCATTGATGAGTAGTGAGAGTAGTCAATAAATGTGCGAGTGGAAAATTTGGGTAGAACTCTTCTAGCAGTCAACATTTTAATCTCACCTCTCCATTTGCAAATGCTGTCAGAGAGGGTGCTGCAGCTGACACGTCATATCCAATGCCCAGAACTCTTCCGTACATCGTCAACCAATCAATCCTGGGCGTTGATGTCTCTGTCCGTGTCAGAGCCCCCTCATGCTTTCCCCATAGAGAACACGCCTTTCGGCGTAAATATAACTATTATTAAGTAAGACTTTAGGTAGATTGAGGGAATTATATACATGATTTTCAATAATAGTTTATAATTTCAAAGTTTTTAAACATATTTCTCACACAAGAAAGAAGTACGCCCATTTTAACCGATTTTTTTCTTAGAGGGGATGAAGACAAACAAGTACACTCATTTTAACTCAATGATTTATTAATATTTTAGAAGAAATAAAGTATCCGCACATTATAATCAATTAAAATAAAGGCTAAGTTTTTAACGATTTTTTTATTGAAGTTATAAAATAGTTAATTGAAATTTTATTTATTTATTTTTGAAGTTTTAATAATGTTTGTAGAAGATGTAAATAAATTTTGAGAGAACTTGTAGGTTTTTATACAAATTTATTTTTATATCTTTTCACATTGTAATATAGTTATGCTTATATATAAACGAATATATGATTGCTTCACACACACACACACACACACACACATTTAAATTTGGTTATTTAATATTTAATATTAAGAATATAGTTTGTATATTTTAGTCATGACTTTCACATATCAACACGGCTTAATCATATTATCATACTATTTTCTAAAGCTTGTAAAGACTTCCTATTCTCTTGTTATATTTCTCATACATCTACAAGACTAGCGACATTACCCATAGATGTGGTATACCTCCTATCAATATTTTCTAGGTTTTTATATGCATTATTCTATCCTTTTAGATAGTATCATACGGAGTTAGCTATAAACATTGTATAGTTCATCCCTTGTTCAATGGTTTTCCACGAGCAGTAAAATATTCTTATGTTTAAATTTAGTTCCCTCTAGGTTGACTTTGGTGAGAAATTTTATCCCATGGAACAACATAAATACAATTTAAGAATAATCATTTACTCACCTAACATTCTAAAAATCTCCTCCTGCAATATATATCATATGTAAAGAAAAACTACCCTAATATTCCCAATTCATGAGAAGACATTAGAATGAGCCTATGTGTAAGTCTAAAGCACTCAAAACTAGGTTAAGATATTAAAAATATAATTTAAGATCTTATCAATTCAACATAAGAGCACTAGTTCAAAAAGAACTATTAAAGGGCACTTTATTAAATATCTATCAACAAACATTTCTATTTCATATTTTTTTAGCATTATATTCATCATTAAAGAGGGTAAATTTGAACTATATTTAGATATCCTACTATTGGTGTCAAAAATAATAGAAACCATATGTGACAATACTCTAGACTTGTATTCAATCAGGCATATGCACCAGGATAACTACATGGAGTTTGAGCCCCTCCTTTTGCTAGTGTCTTTGGAGTAGTTAAGCTAAGTCACAAAGGTGGTATATCACAAAGGGTAGTCTAAATGAATCGTCAAAAGATTTTTATATTATCTAAAGTTTACTTGTATCTTAATACAATAAATTATCATTTGGTCATTAAGGGTGCACATGAGAATTATAAAACGAAAAGAGTATAAGAAGGCTTTATAGAATAAGGTTATATGATCTAGATCATCACATAAGTGAAAACTAGTATAGGAGAGAACCATGTAAATCGGACAAAACCATTTTACTTTAGTGTCCAAACTTGTTGCTAGTTTTTATATTGGTATTAATGTACAAACTTTCCACTAGTGTCTCTAAGGGTTTTGGTAGTTTGTTTTTGAGAGATAAAGCATCTTGACCCTATCATAACATATTCTCCCATGATTCGGGTATAGATAAACTTGAAAAGTTTAAAAAAATTAAGTGGATGTCTCCTTTGTTATTTTACTATATTTATCATGTTCTTAATTCATCAAATCATTATAATAAAAAAATGTTCTCATATCGAGTTGTGAATGTTTAGTTTTTCAATCGAATATACATAGTTTCTAGATTCCAATCCTAAATTAGGGGTTTTATTCCACCTTTCTAATATTAGGGTTAAATCAATTGGTGAACCCACTTATTTATTTGATACTACCTTCTCCAACCATTGAAGTCCGGTCATCATTAGCTTCAATATTTATGTGTTTTATAACTTGCGTATATGGATAATCGGTCAATATTCTGCTTAAGCCTCATCGACATATCCTTCATCTACCCCTACCCATTATCATAACAATGTCAATCTTCATTCTAATTGTGATATTTACCACCCTTCTCACCATGTCCAAGCCATCAATTAATCAAAAATAACGGGACTCCTATTGATGATTCATTCTTACATTTTAAACCTATAACCCTATAGGAAATGATATATCTTGAATATGAATATCGAATAATCTATTAATTCATTATGGAATGAATTTCAAAATAAAATTCAATATATGTTCATCTCAAATATGGTTTTAGAAGTAATATCAATGTATTCTTAATACACATACAAACTCACTAAGGTATAATAGGACTTCCTATATAACCATTCAATATAGATGTCCTTCTAAATCAACACCTTACTCTAATTCATAGACTTGAGGGACATAATACCAAAATGTATCATGCTTTGTGAAATATCATACAAGGAATTTTTATAGTGGTTACTTTAAGAGATACCTCTACTTATGATGGTGTTACATTCTTGTTCACCTTCTATAATTGATAAAACACCTATAGTTTAGAGGAAGCATATTCTAAGATACAAGAGGAAATAAAAACAATAGACAAAGAAAAAATAAAAATGGAACAAGTAAGTTTGCAAATGGAGTATTTAGGAAAACAAAATAATGCATTAAGCACAATTACAAAGGGAACAAGAAAATTTTAAAAATGAGAAATTAGAAAAGAAAAGGCTAGAACAAGAAAAAAATTGAAAAATGCAAGGTGTAAAAGGAAAATAAAAAACAAGAAAAGTTGCACAAGTTACGAAAAGATACACTCATAAAAGAGATGTTTTATACATAAGTGTAATATAAGAAAAACAAAATTTTCAAGAAAAAAATTCTAAGAAAAGAAGTATAAAAATTTCTATATCTATTAAATATATCACTACAATAGAGGTAACACTCATTTCATGGTGTATGGATGATTAATGTTGACTTCACAAGAAATCCAAATATGACATCCAAGTAGATAATAAACATGCAACAAACCCAACAAGATTTCACATTGTTACATAAAAATTACAACACATTTTCCAACCATCAACAAGTTCTCATCCCGATTAACGATGGATATTACATGTGCACCGCATGATAACATCCCTCTAACAAGGTAATTGGTAGATTCTTTCTTTCCTTTCAAACTTTCAAATATTAAAAAAAAAAAAAAAACATTCAAAAAACTCACGAACATTCAAAATATCTCAAACATACAAAATTATGACCTAAGTATGAAATGGTTTGCTAGATATCAATTTATGTGTGTATTATCGATCAAATAAATGTCTTAATAACATATTCTATTTTCTATACACACATGCATTGCACAAGGTTGTAGACAAAAATTGATACACTGCTACTTACATCGCACCTCTAAGTATGTTATTATATGCATGATTCCCAAGTAAGAAAAATAGACATTAAAAACATTTATTTTCCCTTACATTGATTTATCTTTTTCTGAACTCTTATTATTTGTTATTATGGAATGACTAATTTACTTGTGAACATTAAAAAACATGTGACCCAGACTTGTTGTTTTCATTTTTGTCCTTGGAGCATCCTCGACACTACTGCCCATTGGGGATAGGATCTCCCGGGCGTTAATGTCCCCTTTGTGCACTTTTTTTCCTTTTCCTTCCTTTTATTATTTTGAAATGCCACATAATTTGTTATCTTTTATAAAACCTTTCTTAGCACTTTGGGTTAGAATTTTTTCATTGATAATGAAAAAAACCAAACAAATTAATCATATATATAAATGACTTACTCACTATTATTAAAGGGTTGGACAACGTGGGATAGTATTTACTATCTACTACTTGTGAAAAGAGAAACATTCAATGACTACATTTGGGATGCATTATTCACTTTATAGGAGGGGTTATTTTTGAATTCCATCTCACACAATCATATTCGTGAAAAGATAGTTATATCCCACTATCTTTGTGCTCTTGCACAAGGAAGAACTATATTTTATGTACATAATTCAATCGCGCACACACTAGAACTACATATAGACATAAATGTAGTGCAACAATGGGTGAAAATAACATTGGGGTGACCTTCGAGGTCGATCTCAATCAGTCATTTAGATTATTTGTTTCATCTAATGTTTTCTCATGCCTTTTGTTTATAGCTAGGGTTTTATTTTGCAGGTCCAAGTGAGACACAAGAACCCTAAAATGAAGTATATGTGATCAAGAGAGAAATGAGAAAGACAAATTTAAGCCCGAGAATATCAAATTTGAAGTTGTTCTAGGACACTAGTGCCTAACTCAAACACTATTACGTGAAGTCATGTCCTTCTCTCGAGAGGTCTTGTCTAAGGTACTTTCAGTTTTAGTTTCCTGACGAAGCTTAATAAGTCCGGTTCCATCTGTTCCACTTAATTTCGACCCGAGAATCAACACAGATCTCTGAATACAAGATAATTCACTCTTATTTCACTATTACTTATACTTTCTTGTTTTATATATGATTGATATTTCTTTTTACTATAGAAACATAAATTTGGTTACGTGGTTTTAATACTAAAATTGCACTAATTTTCCTCTTTCCCATCATTTCATTATAATTAGTGGTTTTTCCGCTAATTAGCTAACATTCCCCATTCATCTCCGTCAATCGATTAATGACACTTCATTATTTAAAATCCTCTTTTAATTAATTAATTAGCCATTAAATCTTATATTTAATTAATAAACCTTATTATTGGTTAAATCCCTATTCCAAACCCTTCAAATTCTACTAATTTCACTCTAAATCATCTCTAAATAGATTATATAAGTTTATCTTGGTCTATTAGTTAATCCTAGTTGACTAAATAAATCACCCCAAACTCCCATGAGTTTCTAATATCTAATTAATCTCTTTTAATTATGCTAATACCTTTCTAATTATACATTCTCTTTATCCCATATTCACTAAGTTACAAGCTTATCCCAAAATGGGACACTATATAAAGAACACGACACACCATGTTTTAACTTACACCATGTACTTGTAAAACATTACAATTGATAAGATAATTTTCATGTTCTTTGAAACCTTGTTCAATCCACCTTTCTACTTGGAAAAGAGTAGTAAGAGAAGAAATAAAATGGCAATCAAGCCATATTAGTGAGATCTCTTCCTCTTTCTTGGAAAAAATCATTGATCATGCATGGTTGTGTTCAGTTCACAAAGTAAATACCTACAATCTAAAAGCACATCCAACAATCAAATGAGGTTTTCATTTGATGTTTGATTCAATTTTTTATGCACATTAATTAAGTTTTCCTTTATGCTTTATCATGATTTGTTTTCTTAGATTAGATTAACCTAGAATATGTTATATGTTAGGTTCATTCCATAACTTACTTTCAATTTAATCATATCATAAAAATGCCATACTTGGTTGGACTTGAACCTCAGTCTCCTACTTTATCTCATATCATTGGCTCTACCATCCAATACATCACATGCCTCTTCGGATTTAACCTTACAAAAAATTCAGTGTTTTCTTTCTCCTAAAACTAGTCATTATCTTTTCACATTAGGTTAATTTTAATATGATCAACACCACATATGGTCTTCTTTTAGACTTTAGATTGAACTTGAGAATCATAAATGGTTATAATTATGAATATGTTTCTAACATTATGGTTTTCATTTACTATAATTTGATCGAAACCACGTATGTTCCTCTATTGCACTTTCGATAGATCTTGAGAATTAGAAAGCGAAAATGATTTTGAATGATTTTCTAAAATTTTTGTTGTCATTTGAAAACATGGCTAAAATTTGATATTTTGGTTTAAATTTCCATGTTGGTTTAATTTGATCGAACACCATGTATGTTATTTTCTTGCGCTTTCGAGCAATCTTGAGAAACATAAATGGTTGATATCCTTGATATTTTTATAACATTTTTCTCATATGGAAACCTACTAAACCTTTGACTATAGGACCATTTATTCTTTTCAAAGACAAAATCGAAACAAATTACTAACGTCTTGTGTAGGTTTCCTTGGTCAAAGAAACAGTGTTTAAGACAATCACATTTTAAATCAAGATAAGAAAGAACAAATCACATTGTATTTGTAGGTTTGGATAAGGGTTAAAACCCATCTGCTTTAAATTGTGGGAAGTGCTTTGGATTAAGCCATAAAACTCATTGTGAGGAGTACCACAGGAACCCTAAAGTAGTCGGCACATTGAGGGAACTAGATGACAAAATGGGAAGTGCCCCAAACACCTACTTGACTAGTAAACCCATGAGGAATATCAAATTTGTCCATATGAGGCCTCTTTCATTAATTTGATTGTGGGGTAATGGTCCTTTGTTTATAATTTATTATAAAAAAGTGTACCTCTCTTAGACAAATATTGGTGAGTTTTGAGAACAAAATCCCTAGGAAGTTATTTGGCATCGGGGCCAACTTTTCCATATCCATTATCATTGGTATCAAAATATTTACTAAGAATTTTTTTCTTAGTTTCTACCTTGTTTTAGAATGAGGAAAAAATTTATTCCACAACTCCTCACACAAATAAAATATGCAAGTCCCATAGTGAAAACATATTTGAGGGGCTTATGGAGAAACAAATAGAAAAATCGAAAGATGATCTAAAAAGTGACTAGCCTATTGGTGAAAACCTCATCGATAATCCAATGAGAAATAACTCAATCTCCCTCGATCCTACGCATATGGAGGATGGATCCAAATTACTTGTGGATGAGACTATTGATATCAACATTGGTACAAAATATAAGGCTAGAATATTCAAACTTGGGGTTTCTCTCCCAACACATAAATAAAAAGCTTTTGTTATGTTCCTTAGAGAATTTTCAAATGTATTGTCTTAGTCCTATGCAAACATACTAGGCTTGGATCCCTCGTTAGTTATGCATAACCTCATTGTGCATGAATCAACGAAGCCAATCAAACAAAAAATATGCAAAATGCATCTACATGTGGCTCTTTTTGTCAAAGAGGAGCTAGAAAATTTATTAGCAATGGGATTCATTAAACCTATTGATTACTCCAAATGGATCTCCAACATAGTGCATATTTAGAAGAAACCTATTGGTATAAGGATTTGTACATATTTTAGGGACATCAACAAATCATGTCCTAAAGATGACTTTCCTCTTCCAAACATCGACATGATTTTTTATTCTACTATTGGCCAAGAAACACTATCCCTCATGGATGGATTCTTGGAATATAAAGAAATTAAGATCATTGAACAGGACCAACATAAAACCACCTTTACTACTCCTTAGGGAACCTTTTTCTATCAGGTCATGCATTTTGACCTCAAGAATGTAGGTTCACGTATCAGAGAGATATGACTGTCATATTCGATGATATGTTACATGATATTGTGGAGGATTATGTAGATGATATCCTCAAAAAATAAAATACTAGAGAAAAATATGTGAGAATCCTTTATTATATCTTTGAACAGATTTGGTATTACAAGGTCTTTTTGAAACTAAAGAAGTGTGTCTTTGAAGTAATTTCAGGTAAATTATTGGGCTTCATTGTGTCTCAGCATGGAATTGAAGTGGGTTCAACAAAATTCAATGTTATTACTAATATACCTCCTCCTAAAAGCCTCAAATATTTGCTCGGCTGCGAGGAAAATTCGGGACATCCGAAGATTCATCTCACATCTTATAGACAAGTGTCACTCCTTCAACGATATGTCGAGAGAAAGATATTGATTTCCACTAGGAAAATAATTTCATAAAAACCTTTTCTCAACTCAAATTTTTTGGCAAATCCTCCTATTCTTGTACCACCAACCCTAAGTGAGCGTTTTTGTTATACATATCTACTACCCAATTTTATATTGGTACACTCTTATCATAGTATGATGCCCAACACAAGGAAAGATTTGTCTATTACCTTAGCCACACCTTGATCTCATATGAGCTTAACTATCCACACATTGAAAAATCATACTTGGTTGTTGTCGTTGATTTTAAAAAACTATGCCATTAGCTATTAAATAATCGTACCAAAATAATATCTAAATTTGACCCTCACAACTATATTTTTTCAAAACTTACACTTACATGAAGGATGGTCACTGGAATATTTTTTTGAGTGATTTTTCCATTGAGTATGTTAATCAAAAAGTAGTCAAAGGACAAGTGCTTGCTAGCCAAATAGACAAAGAACCACTTCCGGGAATAAAACCCTCAGTGTCTGGATCTATCAGATGCTTCCATTTTATATATTGAAGAATCATCAACCTAGAAAGTATATTTTGATGGGTCATTCACATTTAATGGCTCAGATTAAGAATCTTTTGTATTACTCCCATAGGAGATATCATCCCACAAGCTTTCAAACTCATCTTCCCATGTACAAATAACATTTCCAAATATGAAGCTCTCATTACAGGACTTAAATTTACTATCAAATGGAACATCAAACAAGTTGAGGTTATTGGTGACTCCAACTTATCATCAAACAGGTGAATGATAAAAAAATTAAAAGATGATAAGATTATCCCATATAAACACATGATGGACATCCTAAAAGAGTATTTTCTTCTAATTTCCTTACATCAAGTTTCACACATATAGAACTAATCAAAAGATGCTATAGTTAAAACTAGATCCTTGCTACGCTTAACTCAATATACCAGATACATTCAATTCCTTATCGATCATCTCATAGTACCAGCCTATGACATGCCAGAATCATGTTTTGTATGTTAAGTTGTTGGTTCCTTTTCCCTCGGGTATGTTTTTATTTATAACTATCTACAAGATGGTACCTTCCCACCCAATCTCTCCCACTCCCAAAATAGACCCCTTATCCAACATATATCTTGTTACACCCTACTTTGGGGAACTCTCTATCATCAAGGTTACGATGGGACTCTATTACATTTCCTTGATTTTAAAGAAAATATCCATAACAAAAGAGGTGTACGAATTCATCTCAGTGGTGCTCATATAAGTGGCATGGTCCTTGCAAAGAAAATTTTATGCATCGGTGTTTGACAATATTTCCTTCTCTTGTTTCAAGTTAATGAAATGGATGCATGAAATCGAAACTCAAAACTATGGGAGGGTTTAAGGCTACCTCTTGATGTGGGTGACAATGGTGATGATGAGGGTATGGGAAAAAAAGATCCTCTTCATTTCGAGCTTGGTAACCTTCAAGACAAAGAGAAGCTAAACACAAAAATAATTAGTAGATAAGATGGTTGGTTTCCTGAAAAGGTCATTCTTGAGAAGTGATAACTTCCTAGGATGGATGTTAACCCATTATGATAAAATGATACATAAATTATAATGGTTGAAGGATGCATATAACAATCTAAAATAGAGATCTAATATGCTGAAACAAAATTTTTGATAATGTAAAATTATGATAAACAAACCAAACATGACTAGGTCTATGGTGACTTGAGATTGATTGGCATGGTCAATGATGATCAGTGAAGATATTATTAAAAGATGAGCAGAATCGAGTTGGAAGTTGTTACGGGATGTTGGATTTTATGTCAAGATGATGGGAAGAAAAAAAGGATGTGAAGGATGACATATATGATGGGGATATGGATCAGGTAAAGGGTGATTAGGTGGTGTCAACAATGATTGTGTTAGAGAAAATTGAATTGGGGCTATCAAGCGAGAGGGTGGAAGAAATAGAGTGTTGTGAATGATGGAAGAGGTGTAAGATAGAGGCGAGATAATGAAGTAGGTAGAAAATAAGGTAAACACAATTTAGGTTGATGGAAACTAAGATGGGTTAATAGTGATTAGGGTAGGATTTGGGATTTTAAAAATATGAATGGATGTGGAAAGGGATATGCGAGAGGATCAAGAAGTGGTGACAAATGGGAAGAGCTTTAATATTACCTGTAAAACCTGCAAAAAGATATGGAAAATAAGAGGACTCGAGTGAACTTAAAACCTTCAAACCTCCATGCATCACATACAAAGGGTGTTAAGGTTATTTCCAATTGATGACAGTATCTCTAATAAAATAAATAAGACAACAAGCTTGCAAGATACGAGAGTTTCGAAAAAAAAATCAGTCTTTTGAGAGGAGGAGTGGAGGTGAATATATATTGTCGACAGAGATAAGTGCATGAGTCACCACCGATTAGACCAGAATGGATGCTTCGGAGGTGGAGGTGATGCAAATCTCAAAAGTGAAGGTCTAAAAAAGGGATAAGATTAGGCTTTTGACCATTTTAGGTGAGTTACATGCCCGTGGGGAATAAATGGTTAGTGGGAGGATAAGGGGGATTAAATGGGTGGTGGGAATCCTAGGGTCCATAAATGGGGGAATGTCTTTGGGAAATCCTAGGAAAGTGGATAATTTTTAGGGATATTAATTATAATTAGGGGTGTGCACATAATAATAATAGGATGTGAATTAGGGATGAATCATGTGGTGATTTATTAAGATAATGGGAGGAATTAAGATAAGGTATAAGTTAATGGATGATTATATATAATTAGGGATGGATTAAGGGGGTTTATGGGATTTTTAGAGGGAAATAGAAATTTTGGAGGGAACATAGAAATTTAAAATGGGAAGGGAAATATGAATGTGCAAGTGATAATCAAGGGGAGAAAATGTGGGATGGGGAAACAACTACTAAAAATTGGTAACTATATTTTTCCCTTTTCGTCATGTGGTTTGTGTTAATCAAACCGCGAGACCAAAAAAAAATAAGTGATGAAGGATGATGGTTGAGGTGTTCCCCCTCAAACTAGGGATCGATGACACGAAGGGAATCGATTAGAAGTTTGAAGAAGATAGATGGAGAAAGGAGGTAATGAATGGAATGGGAATGACCATTGATAGGATAAAAATATAAATATAAATATGGCGATGACCTTGGAAACACATCGGTAGCGCTATAGCATGGCCTACGATAAAGATAATGCTAATGGCATTAAGACCCTAAGAGTCATTAAATACCACTTTTGCAAGATGGAGGGAATCCAATGGGAATCCACTCATATCGATGTGTAAGCCATGGGAAAAATGAGGAAAATAAAAATATGAAAGTATACGCAAGTGGATGTGAGGATGGTCAAGACGGTGGTCCGATAGATGATCGGGAAACAAAGCAAGGAAAAAGGTTATACGTTGTCCTGTAAACTTGAAGATAAAATATGTATCCTGGGGATAGGTACAAGAAATATGGATACAAAAATGGGATTTAAGATGAGTAACAATGCCCTAAGAGGGACACAAAGATGGCCATGGATCGGGATCTCGAGACGTAAGATAGATGGGAAAAATAAATAGATACGCCAAAATATGACAAGATCAACCACGTAGGATAAGGAAATGAGTGTTATAGGTGGTACACAAGGGGAATCAGTCGATGATAACTTGGTTTGGGTCGATGGCGATCAACATGAGTTAGCAAAGAATCGGGGTAGCATGGCTATATAAGCATCGAATGCAGATATCGGGCTTATTTGGATTATGCAAGTTGTGACGATTGAGATCTCTCAGAGAGAAAAATTTGTGATTTCAGCAACATAGAGGCCAACTTGAGAGGAGGGAGGAATCACAAGAGGAGTTGGAGGATGGTAAGATTGAAACCTTAGCTTGGTTTTTAAGTTTTTAGTTATTTTTTTATTTTTTTTGTATTTTTCTACATTTTTTTATGGGCACGGGCGTTCGGATGGCGAACGGACATGATCAACATCGACCATAGAAAAAGGGGCATCAACTTTGAGTAGGTGGCATCGACTTGTGGAAAAGAGGCATAGACTTAGGGTGAGGTTGCTTATTGAATGGAAAGATAGGGGCCTTTTCTATTAGAGTAGATAGCAAAATAATGATTTTTGATGATTGGATGATAATGTGTTACTATTTGATTGGTTTTGCGGGAAAGGGATACATTATATCTAAGAGACGAGTCCTCACGATGTTTTGTTGGATTAGGGGTGTTACAAATGTAGAGTAGGATCACTGGAGGAAGTCATATTAGTGGATTCTACCACTATCATAGGGTGTATAGGGATATAGGTTTGATGATAGAACTAATTGATATGTGGGATTCGAGGACTAGTACATTCTAGTTCAAGACAAAAGAGATGACAGTTATACTCGCGGACATGTACCATTTTTTGAGATTACTCGATTCGGGGGGATTCGATAGAGACCATTACGAAGAGAGGAATTTGGGTCCATTGACAAAAATTTCAAAGCTAATGCCCCGCATATTGCTTTTGTTATAGGGTCTTTTCATATAGAGGCATGATATGAGCTAGTTATACAGGGACCCACTGATTTGTTTAATTATGATGGAAATTTCATTTTATGCGTTCCTAGATTCAAGAGGAGCTAGGTTCCCACGGACATTATTGGGGATGCTAACAGATATAGTGGAGCAGAAGATGCTATTTTCATTTAGGAAAATGCTACTAGCTCAAGTATACCATGTGTTTTGGATGTACGTCACTAAGAGGTGGTTTGGATTGGATGTGGGATCCTTACTTCACTACTAGGTGTATGAAGATGTAGTTGTGGTGAGGCTGTCAAGGCTTCCACAGTGACTAAGGATCATATAGAGCTAGTTGTGGGATTCACGATATAGATGGATGATAAGGCTCACAATGACAAGGAAGATTGGGGAAGATTTGGTATATAGAGAGGATGGGGAGACTAGATGTTTAGGAGGTGAAATGAAGGCATTACCAAGGGTTACCAACATCGATAGGGGAAGATATCCAATTATTTGGCATGAGGAGGTTAAAATGGTTACAGAGGAAAAGGAAAAATATAGTGGAGATAGTCCAGTTTCCACGAGTGATGAGACAATTTGGGATGGTTCGGATAGTGTCAGGGCACCAATTAGATATAGACGAGAGGAGACAGAGAGGGATTTTCTTAGTCTAGTGATAATAGATGCATTAGAGGAAGCGGGGGAGCCATGTGATAGTGATGATGATATGTGAGTTGGAATGGGGATTTTAGAGTGGATGACGGAGGCATGGGCGGCTTAGACGGATGAGGAGAGAACACACATAGTAGGGGAGGTGGAGGTTCCAATAGGAGGGGCGGAGGAAGCTCTTAGAGGAGAGGAGGGTGGAGATGGAGGAGTGACATCTGAGATAGCCCATTATATTTGGATTGGATTTTAACCACCAAATTAGGGAAACAAAATGCTATAAAGCATCGGGGATGCTCCAAGAGAGTGACATCAATAGGAAAAATCCAAGAAATCTGAGCATGGCAAAAATGAAGTGTCATTTAATCCTATGATATTCTTTTCTAAAACCCTTTTTTGACTGATTTTTTTGTATTTCGCTTGAGCCCATTCTATATGTAATGCCCACAATCTCGACGTTCAAAACTACACCAAAGTCTAATAATTAATTAGGGAAAAATTATAGGATTTTTTTCTTTTTAAAAGGGGTTAAACAAGATGGCCAACAACTAGGTTTAAACATTTCTTGATTAATAAATTCCACATATTCATAAGGTCATCATAATTAAATTAACAATTAATTATTATTACTTCATTCCAATCACTTCAGGTTTAAATCCCCTTCTAGGGTTTCCATTAATTCACCTTATTTAAAATATCATCTGGGTCAATATTTCCTAAGTTAGTTTAATTCTTACTTCTCATAACAACTTAACAACAATGCCCCTCATGAGGTCATCTAACTATACATTTTAAATTTCAATAATAACCCTTGTAAATCATTAACCAAGTTACCCTTTTCATAATTATTTAATTTAATGAACCCTTGCAAATTCCAAAGTCATTTATTCACTTAACATTCTAAGGCTAAAGTCTCAACTTACCTTAGCCATTAAGTGGCCCCACTCAACTAATTTTCCCATACCATCTTGATTAATTCCATTCCCACAAAAATCCCCATCACTTAAAGTTGTAGGGTGTAATCTCATCCATTAGATTTAATCATTTTTTTCCCTTGGATTAGAAATTCCCTAAAAATCCTTATGTTAGCTTCTTATTCTCATTTTTCCCTAATCCATTTCATTTTTACTTTTGCAGGTTGAAGGGAGAGCCATGGAGCTTAATGAAGCTATGGAGGATTGTGGGTTTGGCTATTGGGGTGGATACACACAATTTGTGTGTATTATGCTTGTATTTTTGTCTATATTTATTTTCAGCAATTTGTTTACCTAGGCTAGGAATGTTTTACTATATATATATATATATATATATATAGTAAAACATTCCTACCATGTATATGGTTATGGGGTTTTCATTCACAAGAATTTAGGGTTTCAATGTGTGTGTGTGTGTGTACTATTTTTGCATTTGTTTCTTTTTAATAGAACCAGATTTAATGCATACGGTCGACATTATCATATATTTGGTGTGGATAAATGGACTTGTATGTATGTATATGTATGTATGTGTGTGTGTGTGTGTGTGTGTGTGTGTGTGTGTGTGTGTGTGTGTTGGATGTTATATGTTATCCGAAATATAAACTATACACAACACTCATACCATGGTGGCCACGACGATGATATCTGTGTAGGTTTAAGATTGGGGTCGCGATTCAATGAACTAGGTTTGGTTTTATTAAAGCCTAGGTGGGGGGTACATGCACCCCTATTCATATTTTATATGAATTGGGGTGTGGCGCCATCCCCGACCCCATTGTGTGTGTGTGTGTGTGTGTGTGTGTGTGTGTGTGTGTGTGTGTGTGTGTGTGTGTGTGTGTGTGTGTGTGTGTTAAATGAATATTTTATTTAATGTATAAATTGCAGTTTGAATAAGTAACTAAGTTAGTCTATAAATCTATATATTCGAAATTGTTTTTTTGGTTTAATATATTTTAAACAACCTTTCAAATCCAAATTTAGTTGTAAGACAAATATAAGGCCTAAGTTGTTGGTGTAAATTTTATATATATACTTAACTATGTGAGACTATGATATTTTTTGTTTAACCTTTTTATTCAATCTAGTTGCACACAAGGAGAAATATATATTTCTTGGTTGCACATCCTAAATGTATAATTTTCCCCTCTTAACATTGTATAAAATTAGTCTACAACACCATGACTTAAATCACTCCATTTTACATTCTAAATTGAAGGGAAATAAAGTATAACATACTTAAATAAAACTTCCTCCTTTTCCTTTTCCATTAAAGTTTGATAACAATACTAAAAGGGAAATCAGCATACACTTTCCATACAAGAACACCATTATTTTAAGAAGAATACATAATACAAATTTTTGAAATAAGATTTAAAATTTGAAATTAAAAATTTCTGATTTCCTTCTCTCAACAATACAATCTTGATAATTAAGCATTTACAAGAACTCTTCCTTTAAAATGAAAAATCTACAAGACTTCCACTTAGGTAGAAACAACATGGCAATTTTTTTACAAAAATAACTCTCTTTCTTTGATCTTCTTCAACACAACACTCTCCAAGGTGACAACTTGAGCTCCTTCATTTCTTCAATATCCAAACACAACAACAACAGAAAGGGGAGTAGGCAATGCTCTCCACCCAACCTATAATCCAATGAGAAGGAGAATCCATCCTCCTCATTTGCCCCGAGCCCCAACAATGAAGAAATAAGAGGTATAAAGCAACCATGGAAACTTTTACATGGCTTTAACAAAAACCATTCACACAAATTTTCAACACAATAAGCACAATACAAAAATAAAAACAAACATACAATTTTCCCAAGAACAAAGGCTTAATATCCAAGCCAAGAGAGAGAAAAAACCGGGAATCATGTATTCCTCCCACTGAGTTAATTTTCCGCCTTAAAATCCTCCAAAAAAATCATTCACACAACCACAATGAAACTCTTATCCCTCCCTCAATTTCTCTTATGTCTCCCTCAAACTCTTATCTCTCACTCAATAAACATATCAACATAAAGAAGAAATATTTCTTATTATCAAAAGTTAGGACACCCAAACCAAAAATCCCTCAAATTGCATAACATAAAATATTATCCCTCCCTCAATAGATCCCCATTTTCTTTCTCCTACACAACCTTAAGGCCATTCTATCCCCAAACCAAAACACACAACATTCATTCATTTACAACCATTTACACAACAAATAAAATAAAAATACATGGGTGAAGTCCCTACCTTGCCATTGCAAGAAATATCCAATCCACAAACACAAGCTCCAAGATTTTCCAAGTCCAATACAAGCACAAAACAATCTCCCAAGCTCCCAACAAGAACTCTAAAACAAGCTCCTCCCAAAAATGCAAGAGTGAAAATAAAACATGTAACCCCAAAACTATCAAATAAACTTGAATAACTAGAAAAGGAGAAGAGGAGGGTGATGTGGCTCCATGTAGGATGCCACATCACTTGCTCAAACACCAATCCCAGAGATCATAAATTGGTGGGTGAGAAAATGACAAGTTCTCCTTCCACACACAAACCATTAACCATATCCCAAAGGAAAAAATTAAAATCTCATGTAAGAAGGTGCAATAATTTCACATTTTTACTTCTAAAACACATAATGTGGCCTAACTTTGACCCCTTACCCCATAGGTATAGTTGGTATGTGAATTTAAGAGGTGTGGGACAAGCTTAACTTGTCCCACAAGCCTCCAAAAGTAGCCTTTAAGCAAAAATCCTAGTTTTACATGCAAGGTTGAGTGCACAACACTAAAACCAATAAAATCAAGGACAACTTACCAAAATCAAATACCCCCATGTCACATCCTAAATTACTTTAATTAACATGATTAATCAACTTAAATAAGAGCACATTAATTAACAATAATAAGTCACATACTCCACAAAATAATAAAAAATGAAAAGGGAAAACAACACATTTACCCATGGTCACATTTGAGGTCACCCCCAATGGGGACCTCCTAACAAAATATCAACAACAAAACAACATACAAAAACACAAGTTGCAAAGTGTCAATAAATGCATACATGTATCAATTCACATCATAAAATAACATAATTAAATCATCACTAAAATAAAGCAATTTCACTAATTGTTCACAATTTCAAAATATTTCAATTCTATCATTTCATCAATAACAATGAGATCACAAGAATAGCTGGATCGTCTAATCAACATTCTATATATAAAAATCCAATGTGTCAATTATATATATAAGATAACAACACCTCATCATCATCAATACTGAAATATCTTTCCATGCCTCTAAGATTCCATACAAACCACAACACGAGTCACAATATTCATAGTGTCTAACAATAGTCTATCAAAATATCAAACGAGGTCCAAGTCTCTAATCAACAAAGTGCTCAAATTCATAGTAAAATAAGTGTCAAAGAGGAGTGGGCATTACACTATACCTTCCCATAATACAATAATATTATCCGAATATATTAATCTTTGCATAAACCTTATTTTCTTAGGATTAATAATTACAAGGAACAAATTACAAATGAGTAAGTCTAGAGCTTTGGAAATGATTTTATAAGAGAAATCAAAAAAGTAATTGAATACCAATTGTGATGAGATCTATATCCACCATATTGAGAATGAACTTGATGTGTCCTTGGTTGATAAATTGACCAAGTGAATTAGAATTATAGGCCTTATGATAAACCTAAAAAGGTCATTTCCAAACATGTCCAAAAGGATTTTATAAAATTCATAATGGAAACCATCATTTGATGGGGCCAAGTAGCATTATCCATTTGAGAAACTACCTCAAAAAGATCCTCGTAAGTTAACTTTCTATCGTAAGAAATCCTTTGTGATTGAGAGAGATTATAAGGGACTAATGTTATGCATTGATCAAGAACAATTTGTCACTAAAGAGAAAGATCCCGAGCTTTAAAAACTTACCGGTAATGGCACACAACAACCCGGACTATCTACGAAACTTCAAAAAAATGAAGCGATCCTTCTCGGATAGATTAGTTTTTATGGGAATGTTTTTCTTTGAGCGAATGAAATAATTCATTAGAAACACAATCACCCATTTTGTGTAAATGTAATCTTTCTTTGATTTGAGAGGGTCTATGAAATTATAAGCATCTACAATTTGGATGTGTTGCCAAAGTTTTTCCACATGTATTTGGAAAGGTTCATCAAAGGTATGTTTTTCTAGATAAGATAAATAATGTCTCAACTTGGAGGTGATGGAAAAGTAAGAGTTACACTAAATTTGGGCTAGATGATTTTTGAAGGTGTAATAAAAACATGTCAACCACTAAATGGCATCTTACCACTATGGAGTCCATCATGTCCTCCTAGTTCCATGAGTCATGAGGCCCCAAAACCTTCTTGATATGGTGAAGGGTGGACCCATGATGGAAAAGAGTAGTATTAAAATAATATTGAGTGGTTTGAACATGTATCTATCGAGTTCTATTAGATCCTAAAGAGATAGGGTAGTGATATAAAAGGAAGAAATGTAGCAGGACTTCTACCTATAATTGAAAATAAGCGGCAAAGGAGAAAAAATCACACCTTTGGCACCATGACATGATCAATGTGGTTAAATCTACATGATTAGATATTTGGCATAAATTAGATCAAGTGTGTTAAATTCTAGAGTTAGATTTAAGAGAAACATTGGGGTAATAAAACCCATGTTTATTATTTATACACATCAAGGCTTCCCTTTTTCTAGAAATACAATGCATGAATAAATTACCAATCTTGTCAATAGGAAACTCTATCATATTAAAGTCTCTAAAAATACCCAATGGGCATCAGGGATCTCGTTAAGTAATCTAGAACTCTCCTTTCAACTGCATCATTGGATGGATAAACATTAATTACTTTAGAATACTAATTATCAATGTTGAATAACACCCATAGGAAATGATTCATTAAGTCACATCAGTGATTAACATAATGAGGCTTCTATTTAGGGGCATAAAATGTTATAATTCCTCCATAATGAGGCTAGTGATGAATATTTAGACCTAAACTATTTGACAAGATAACTTTAGTGATCATGGAAAGTAAAAATTTTGTAACCTTAACTTCTTGTAAACAAAGAGTTTTTTCTCTAGAAATCAATTCCTAATATGTTTCAAATTGTACTTACAAGTGGATTTTGTTAGACCTGTGATATTCGAGAGAAGTAAATCATTGAAAATGAATATCTAAAGACCCCATATTTTTGTTCATATATATCCGAAGCTTCCTTTCGCCAAAGAATCCAATTCATAGATAGATGGAAAATCTTGTCAATAGGTAACTCTATGATATTAAAGTCTCCACAAATCACTCAATGGGTATTAGGCAGCTTGTGATAGCAAGAGTAGAAGATTCTATTCAATGCATGTGTTTAGAAACAAATACTACAAGCCAATATATAGGTGCGGGGAGGAGAGAAGGGGAGAGGATAGTTAGATAAGCGTCATAAACAAAAACTAACAATCTATTAACTCTAAGAATGTGTTAACATTCCCCCCTTAATACATTGCTCTTACAAATGTACCCCCTAAAAAAATCAAAATTCACTTTGCCGAGAGGCTTGGTGAGAATATATGTAACCTGAAAATCAGTAGGGCAGTACTGGAGTTGAATTTGGTGGTTCAATACCTATTCACGAATGTAGTGACATTCAACCTCAATATGCTTTGTTCGTTCATGAAAAATAGGATTCTTCACAAGCTTCAACACACCTTGATTGTCGTAGTGAATGATGGGAGATTTCTCTTTAGGAATCCTATATCTATAAGAATGTGATGTAACCAAATCACTTTGCACACAACTCCTCGTGTAGCGTGATATTCAGCCACAGTGGATGAGAGAGAAACAACAGTTTGCTTCTTGCTAGCCCACAAGATAGGTCCAGATCCGAGATGAAAAACATACCCTGAAGTGGATTTCATGTCATCAATGAATCCTGCATAGTCCGAGTCTGTATATCCCTGTAAGAAGAACTGATTTTTCTTCTGATACTCCAGACTAAAATAAATTGTACCTTGTACATATCTCAACACATGCTTTGCTGTTATCCAATGACATTTCTTCATCTCTTGCATAAATCTGGAGAGATAGCTCACTGCAAAGAAAAGATCTAGTCTGGTATAAGTCAAGTAAATGAGACTCCCCAAAAGCTACCTGTAGTGAGTGCCATCTACCTACGGTAAATCTTGGAATCTAGATAATTGCAAACCTTTTTACATAGGTGTGGACATTGGTTTACAATCGACATTCCATACTTTTATAGGAGTGTCTTGGCATATTTCATCGTGAGATGAAGATATGATTCTTCTTCTCCGCCATATCTCTAAGCCAAGATAGTAGTGAAGTAGCCCCAAATTGGTCATGTTGAAGGATTTCTTGGATCATTCTTTACATCATCCACAAGATTTTCAAAATTCTGTGATCACAAGATCATCTACATACAAAACCAGAATGAAAATCTCTGTTCCTACCTTCTTGATATACGAGTTTGTATACGAGGGGCTATGAGTGAATCCGTGTTGTAATAGGTGATCATCAATTTTTATATACATTGCCCTAGGTGCTTATTTGAGTCCATAAAGTGACTTTATCAGATGACATACCTTGTGTGGTTCATGCTCATCTACAAACCCTTCAGGTTGGGCCATGTATACTTCTTCTTTTAGATCACTATTCAGAAAAGCACTCTTGACATCCATCTGCTGAAGTTTCCATCCATTTTGTGCTGCCAGTGCACAAACAACTCTAATGGTTTTGATCTTCATAGTGGGTGTAAAGGTCTCGTCATAGTCAATTCCTTCTTGTTAAGCATAACCCTTTGCAACAAGTCATGCTTTGTGTTTGTCGATTGAACCATCTACCTTATATTTTGTTTTGAAAATCCATTTACAGCTAATGGATTTCTTACCTGGAGGCAGATCGACAAGTTCCCATGTCCGATTCTGAATTAGGGAATCATATTCAGCATCCATAGCTTGTTTCCACTATGGTTGGTCTAATGCCTCATGAATAGTGTTAGGTTTAGTGCTATCAACAACTGAACTCATGAGTGCAAAATTTACCTCATGTCTAGCTTGACTTCGTGTTCTGACTCCCATAGAAGTGCCTGGAAGTGAGTTCAGGTGTGCATCCCTAATAGTATTCTAGACCCATTTCGGATGTTGGTGTTGTTGTTGCTGATGTGAAGATGTGTTTTCCAGTGTGCCTAGATCAACGAACAAGTCTCCACTCAGCTCTTCTTCTCTCTGAGAAGAATCATCTTGCCCATCATCTAGATGTGTGAGCAATCTATGTGATGAGGTCGGTACTGGATCTCCATTGTGTGGTAGGGAGTCAAAGGATGACTCATCACACACCACATCTCGACTCTCGTAGATATTCTTCATCTCAAGATCCATGAGACGATATGCCTTTGAGGTAGTACTATATCCCAATAAAAGACATGGCAGTGTCTTTGGATCGATCTTCTTCCTTTTCTCATCTGGAACATGCATATATGCAGTACAACCAAAAACTCTCAAATGATGAATAGAAGGTTTACGACCAGTCCATACCTCTTCCAGTGTCTTGTTCTGCAAGATCTTCGTGGGTGCCCAGTTGAGTAGATACACTATTGTCTAGACTGCTTCTGCCCAAAACTGATCCTCCAACTTGGCGGTGGAGAGCATACAACGAGCCATCTCCATGATAGTCCTATTGTGTCACTCGGAAATCCCAATCTATTGGGGAGTGTAGGGTGCAGTCAGATGTTGTTGAATGCCATGCTACAGGTATGCTAAGAACTTCTTTGATATAAATTGCCCCCCCATTTGAGTGGAGGAGAAGGAGAGGCTTCCTAAACTTCCTGGTGGCTTACTGGTAAAAGGTTTGGAAATTGGAAAATGCGTCACTCTTCTTCCAGAGAAAATATACCCAAATTTTTCGTGAGTAATCATCAATGATGAGCTGGAAGTACTCAAAACCTTAGAAGCTAGTCAGCTAGGGTCCTGAGAGATTGGTGTGTATAACCTAAAGATGCTCTGTAGAATGATAAGAGCTCTGTTTGAACGGACCTGTGTGTTGTTTGACCGCAAGACATCCCGAGCAAACAGGTAAGCCCTCATACCATTTCCTTGGCACTAAGCGATGCAGAGCCCGGCAGAAAGATGACCATATTGAAAGTGCCATAGTGCGGTGGACTCTGCTCATTGTTGAGCAGAGAGAGAAATGTTAGATGAAGTGACCACATGCAATGCAAATAGATGGCCCTTCATAAATGCTAGAGCAATAATCGAGTCTCCTAGGAAATGATGCGGGACTTGACCCCTTTCTCAACAAAGAATTCAACACCGCATTCGATGGTTAAGAAGTTGACTCACAGACAAGAGATTTGAGGTCAAACCTAGAGCATATAGCACCTTCGTGACTGTACATCTTCATGTCACAAGAGGAATGATGACATCACTAATCCCCACTGCAATATACTCCTGATTGTCTACGATGGTGATCCGATCTTTAGTGGGCCGGTCACTCATGGTATGGAACAACTTCTTATTACCAGTCATGTGTTTGTTGGCATCTGAATCAATCAACCAGACACTTTCTGACGGTTGCAAAGTCTGTGAGACTAGAATAATGTCAGAATGAGTTGTGTCCGGAACCTCTTCATCGAAGGTGGCATCCTGTTGAGCAGCAATATGACCCTTCTGCCTCTGATTACGAGCACACCATCGGGATTTCTTGGAATATCCTTGGCCAGAAGTTCTCTCTTCGCCAGAGTTGCCATACTTACGACCATTGTAATAACATTTCACAGTCGTGTGCGTATCCGTGGAGCAAATGTGGCACCATCGATCCGCCTTGTTGTTTGTTCTTTATGGTGGCGCCGAGAAGGTTGCTGCTGAGGATGTTGCTTTTGATTCTGGGGGGATGACTACCCTTTCCGAGGCTTATGTTTTTTCCTCATTATGAGAGCCTTATCTTCGAAGGCTTCTTGAACATTCTGCATGGCTTCTTCCCAGCTGGAGATAATTCACTAGTGTGGCAAAACTCACCTCCTATTGAGTGATGGTCAACGTGGTGATCAGTGTCTAAAACCAGGAAGGAAGAGCTCATAAGGTGAGCGAGACTAGCAACTTGTCGTCCATCGGTTCACCAAGAGCAGAAAGTTCTACGCGTAACTCAGCCACATGCTGCAAGAAGGCTTCTACTAATTCACCATCATGCATACTCATCGTGTGAAGCTTTTCTAAAGATGCAACTTCGTCATTAGATTCTTGGCTTCATAGATGGTACACAACACTGAGTTCATTCTGAGAGGAAGTGGTTGCTTCCGAATATAAGGTTGATCCTCATCAAAAAGGCTCGAGTGATGAGAATTAATGCTTTTACATCAGCCTTTTCATATTTATCCAACAGAGATCAGCATACGTGGGAGGGCGTCTTTTCCAAAAACAATCCCCCAAAGATCTTCAAACCGATGAATCGTCAGCATCTTGGTTTTCCATGCGGCAAAATTTGGCCCTTTTAAGAGTTGGGCATCGGATAGCAATATTTTTGGAGCCGACATGACTTATGTCTCTAACAATGTGGCATGCACATGAACTCAATAGGCTTTGTGAAGGCACTCCTTTATAACAATCTTCCATCTATTCAACCTTCCTTTGTCTCTAGTTTCTATTGCTGCTTCACATACTTTATGTATTGAATGGAAGAGAAACAGAGGGGAGAAGACTTACTTCTTATGCCAACATTGCAGGTCCTTCAAAACTCCAAACGGATCGCAATGATGATAAAGAGAGAATGTTTCATGTTTTGTCAAAATGCCGCTTACAGCAGCGAGTTGTTCCAATTTTATAGGTTACTTTTTTGCGATCTGCTTATACCGGGTCTTCAACGAGGTTGAGAAAATACACATTGTCACCACGCCAATGTCACTTCATATTTTGGTCGGCCACCACACCAAAAGAGGATTCCAAATGCCACGCATATGTATATGTCAACTGGTATATTAATGTTCATACATTAGTATTTAACCGCAAAACCCAATGCTTATGCTAAGACCACGTGGAAGGGAGGAGGTGAAGCGGTTGTTGGGGGCTTAAAGCCATGCGTGGTATTGTCCCACAAATCCAAACAGACTAGATAGTGCTGCCTCTCGTCAAATCTCTCCTCACTGGCTCACTAGTCGCTGCTCACAGTTTAACACTCCACTCCAGGATAGGTCTCCAGATTTACACGCAGAATTCTTCTATCACTTCATACAAAAAAAATAAAATTTCTATGCGCACAAAACACTCAGTAGGTTGGGATCTTACGCTGAAGGTGTTGTCTGCCTAGTCCGAGAAAGGAAGGGCTCTGATACCAATGATAACAAGAGCAAGAGATTCTAGTCAATGCGTGTGTTTAGAAACAAATACAACAAGCCAATATATAGGCTGCGGGAGGAGAGAAGGAGATAGGACAGTTAGATAACTGTCATAAACAAAAAACTAACAATGTATTAACTCTAACAATGCGCTAAAAGCTTGTTGGCAATCCATCACCATCCTTTCAACCGCATCATTGGATACACAAACATTAATTACTCTAGAAGATTGATTATAAATGTTGATTAACGTCCATATGACATGATTCGCGAAGTCACATCCATGATTAACATAATGATGCTTTTATTTAGGTTCATTGCATGTTTTAATTCCTTCATGGCCAGTCTCATAATGAATATTCAGAACTAAACTAGATGGTAAGATAGTTTTAGTGATTTTGAATAGTAAAACCTCTACCACGTTAACTACATATATACAAAGAATTTCAATCTCTGGAATTATCTTTCTAATATCTCACACATTGTACTTATGAGTGGATTTTATTAAATACCTTACTTTTGAAGAGAAGTAATTCATTGAAAATGAACATCTAGAGACGTATCCTTTGAATTCAAACCCGAAAGGGCATCATTATTGTTCTGCCAAAATCATTCCTGGTTAGACAACAAAAATTCACTTAATGTGTAATCTCACCTTCCTCGAGGTGGAAAGGAGAGATTCGAGAGTGTCGATTTCTTGTTATGTTGGGAGAAACGGGTAGTTGTGACACAGAAAAAACCACCCTTATCCTGTAAAATAGTTTGAAAAATCATTAACTTCATGGATACCTCAAAAGGAGGAGAATGTTACAGTTGAGTAGTAGATATTATCTCCTCAGATGGAGAGATGGAAGCCATATAAGGCTTGGAGGTAGAAGATCCAACGAGGCTTAGGAAGGGTGCACAAACTAGCAATTGGCTAGCTTATGGTGTAAAACCTTGGAAGTGTTTGGAGAAAGGTGGTAAATTGGGGATATGTTATAGTTATTTTTTCAATCCACAATGTTCTAAGCATATTCACCAAAGGATTGATAAGGAAAAATATTAAGATTTGAAAAAAAATGTTACACTCAACTAATAAAGGGAAATATCAAATCTTATGGTCTGCATATTGGAAATGAAAATAGGTGTTGTAGTTTAATGTAAACCACCTCTTGAGTAAACTAAGATTCCCCACATGGATCTTAAGGGTTTCCTTAAGGTCCACGAGAATGGTCGATCTCAACACAGACTCGTTGTCGAGGTTTGGAAACATAGAAATAAAGAGGTTATTTTGTTATGATCTGTCCTATAGATGAAGCAATGAGGTCCAAAAAGTGATAGCAGGGCATGGGAAGACTTGGAAATTCCACCCAAACTAGAACATTAAGAGTTGTATGCTCGAAAACCACAAACTTGTGATTCTAAGGGGTCACAATGAGGAGGAGAACTACGAATATACCAAGTGGAGGACTTATGTAACATTGTGTCCACATTGGTCGGGAAATAAAATGAAATATGGAAAACCCTTTGGTCATATTTTGAATGGAGTCAAGCTTGATGCAAAACCGGGACTAGTTTGTTTGCACCCAAGTGCAAATCATGTTGTTAGAGGGAATTCTTCCAAATAAATAGTCTATCATGCAAAATTGTTGAAGCCAATGACAAGTAGAATTGAATACACCTTGATAATCTATCTTGTCCCAACTCTAGATGCAGACTACTGACTAATGAGCCCAACTATCTTCTCAACTCAGTAAAAAAAAATCGGGTGCGAAACATTACCTCATGGAATACTTTGGGCCCAAAATACCTCGGTTGCTTCCCTAAGGGCACCATCATAGTTTGTCACAGTCGAAATAACATAGCTATGTGAATGGAGGACCATTTATAAATTATCTTCCCGAAGGCGGGAATGCCTAAAAAACAAAAGTAAATGTAACCACGTGTGGAAAACAATCCCACAAGAGGCATTATAACGAGGTCGAACATGTAAAGGCGGTAGTTGTACAAAACATACAACCCTAGCGAGAGAATATTTCAAACAAAGAGTTCAACATTTTCTAGACAATTATATCCTAGTGTCTATTTAACAAACACATTAATTTCAAGTTTCAAATTTATATCCATTTGACAATTGCTAAAAAATTAATTCTTTTATAAATTAGTAATTTTTTAATCATATTTTGAAACGATGGAATCCCTTTACATCATTCACTAAGAAATTGACATAAACAAGAGTTGAGTAGCAACTACTTCTTTCGTTTTAAGGGTTAAAATAAATAAAATATGAAATAACTAAAAATAAAATAATATATAAGTTGCACATAGGGCTCATAACAATTTGTTATGAAACATATGAGACATTACAAATGCAACAAAAATTCTAGGAAAAAAATAACGGAAAGACCCAAAAATAATGGGCTTTACCCTCAAATCAAAGTCAATCTTTCACTCTTTGCCCTTTTTTCTTTTAAGAACCTGCCACCCCTTGAGTGGGCTCCTTCATGACCAGCTGCAAATCTGATTTTTTATTTCCAGAAAAAGAGTATGAAATCAAATACCCATTCGAGTGAACCGCTAGTTCCCATCTGAATTAAAAGTTATCTGATTCGTAGCCTCTTTTCATCCACGTGCTAGACAGGGTCACCCCGGGATATATAAGTATTAAAAATATATTTAATGCCTAGCACCACGTTACATTCAGTATTGAATCGAGATGTCGATTTTTTTGGATTCATCCTCCTACGAATCTTCGCCTCGGACACGGTCAACATTCGCTAGCTACAGTTTTAGCTTGGCTATTCAATGCCCCCACCACGCATTTAATTAAGCATACAAATCTGAAACAGAAGAAAGAAGGAATTATATCTAACTCCTAACCTAGAGGGTGTGTGCTGCAAATAGAAACAATATTATGAACACACACAAACTCACAAGAGAAATATAAAAACAAGGCTTTGTATTAAAAATACTCCAGAACACTTCGGTGCCTTCTCTTGCTTTTCTTTTTTTTTGAATTACAAAATGAAACCTCTTATTTATAGAAGTTTTCCAACATTCTACCTTAGAAAATATCTCATAATATCTCATAATATCTTATATTAGATATTATTGATCTTTTGGATATTTTATAGATATTCCCAGATATTTCTAGATATATATAATATCTCTTGATATTTTCTAGATATTATATACAATATCTTTTGATATTTTGGAGGAGTTAATATTCACAATAAATGTGAATATCTTTTACATAAAGTTGAATTCCATAAAGTTTAAACTTTATCTAGAACAAGATTAGATATTTCCAACACTCCCTCCTAATCTTGATTCTTCATGTATTGTTGGAGCAATACGGACCTATGATGCCTAAGCAATCTCTCATATGCTCAAATGTGTCCTTTGGTAATGGCTTGGTGAAGATATCAACATATTGTTTTGCAGACCTGCAAAACTCCAAAAATATTTGTCCATTGTTGACTAGCTCTCTGATAAAATGATACCTTGTATCAATATGCTTGCTCCTTTTGTGAAAAACATGATTCTTTGATAATGCAATAGTTGAATTGTTATCACAAAATATCTTTGTTGATCCTTCTTGTTCTTGCTTTAGATCTGATAATACTCTTCTCATCCATATTGCTTGACATCTGCTGCTTTGTGGCCGCCACACATATGCCACGAAGAGAGTGAATAGGTTGTTTCTTAGAAGCCCATGAAATTGCTCCTAAACCAAAATGGAAAACATAACCAGATGTGCTCTTTTTGTCATCTATGCTTCTGCCTGATCACATGCTGTGTAACCAACTAACTTGAAAATATAAGAAGTTGTATATAAAATGCCAAAAGCTTTTGTTCCATTAACATATCTTAAAATTCTTTTCCAGCTTGCCAATAAGAATCCTTTGGGGATTCCATAAACCTAGAAATAAGACTTACACCATACATGATATCAGGCCTTGTAGTTGTCAAATACATCAGACTACCAACAAGTCTTTTGTACATAGTTGGATCAATATTACATCCTTTATCATCTTTTCTTAGCTTGATCCTATGCAAGTAATGGTGTTGATCTTTGGATTGCAATTCATCATCTGGAACCTTTTCAAAATATCATTGGAATATTTTGATTGACATATAAAAATTCCATTTTTTGATTAATGACTTCTATGCCAAGAAAAACTTCATTAGACCCAAATCTGTCATTTCAAATTCTTTCTTCATTGTTGTCTTAAACAAGTCAATTGACAAATCTCCTGTGAATATTAGATCATCAACATATAGGCATACAATTAGAATTTGTTCTTGATCATTCATTTTGATGTATAGTGTTGGTTCACTATCACTTTTTCTAAATCCATTTTTCAAAAAATATGAATCAATCTTGCTATACCATGCTCTTGGAGCTTGTTTCAGACCATACAAGGCTTTTTCAATCTACAGACCTTGTGTTCTTGACCTACAATTTCATATCCAGGAGGTTGTAAAACATAAACTTCTTCTTCTAGTATGCCATTCAAAAATGTAGACTTGACATCCATTTGATAGACTTTCCAATTATTTTGAGTTGCTAATGCTAAAACAGTTCGGACAGTGTCTAGTCGAGCTACTGGAGCAAAAGTCTCATTATAATCAATTCCGGGTTGTTGTGAGAAACCCTTTGCAACTAACCTGGCTTTATATTTTTCAACATTTCCATCTGCATTGAATTTTGTCTTGTAGACCCATTTCACGCCAATTACACTCTTTCCATCTGGAAGGCTCACAAGATCCCATGTACGATTCTTTTCAATAGAATCAATTTCTTCATCCATAGCTTTTACCCATTTTTCATTTTCAAATGCATCTTCAAAATATATAGGATCATCATGAGAAAATAATGCAAAATTAGAATATAAATCAACATTCTCATCACCTTGAGTTTGTTCATAAATCTCCCTTAAGCTTCTTGTCTTCCCTGGGGTGTCCCTGTAGTGAGACCTTTGTGTTGCCAATGCTTGGATCTGATATGTCACTGCTATGAGACTTTGAATTTGAAGAATTACCTTCATTCCCTGATGCTTCATGTGGATGTAAATTTGCTGGAGGGGATGACGATCCACTTGAGATACCTCTTGTGATGCTTCTTGAAACTGGAGTGCTATTTGAAGAAGACATCACTGCACTGATCCCTTGAGGTGCTAGATGAACATTTTGTGTGATCTTTTCATCAAACTCATTCTCGATGATGAGGTATTCCTGTAGTGATATTTGTTAGCTTATCAACACTTCCATCCCATGCTTGTTCTTCAATGAACTGAACATCTCTACTAATAATAGAATTCTTTGTGATGGGGTTATACAATTTATAGGCTTTTGATTGCTCACTGTAACCTACAAAAATACATCTCTCTCCTTTATCATCCAATTTCTTTCTCCTCTCATTTGGAATATGTGCATAAGCTACACATCCAAAAACTCTTAAATGTGATACATTGTGTTTCTTTCCACTCCATGCTTCTTGAGGAACTTTATCCTTCACAATTTTTGTTGGACATCGGTTCAAGATGTAAACCGCACAAGCTACTGCTTCAGCCCAATACTCATTTGGTAAATTTTTGGCTTTCAACATACTTCTTGCCATTTCCATAATTGTTCTATTCTTTCTTTCTGCTACACCATTTTGTTGAGGTGTGTACCTTGTTGTAAATTGCTTCTTAATCCCATGAAATTTACAAAAATTTAAAAACTCATTTGAAACATACTCTCCTCCTCTATTTGATCTTAACACCTTTATAGAGTAACCGCTCTGCTTTTCAACCATGGCCTTAAACTCTTTGAACACACTAAAGGCTTTTGACTTATGTTTCAAGAAATAAACCCAAGTTTTTCTACTCAAATCATCTATAAAAGTCAGAAAATACATGCTCCCTCCAATTGATGGTGTTTGCATAGGTCCACATAGATCTGAATGGACAATCTCAAGAAGAGATCTAGCTCTATATGACTTTCCAACAGGAAATTTTTCCTGTGTTGCTTCCCTAGAATACAACTTTCACAAGGATTGTTTGGTTGCTCCATCAAAGGCAAACCCTTCACCATATGCTTCTTTTGCAATAAATCTAAACCACAAAACTTAAGTGTCCAAATCTCAAATGCCACAACCAAGTCTGATCTTTTAAAGAAACTTTAAATGCTAGTGAAGAAAGCTCTTTAGATGAAAAATCATGTTGAATTCTTAATGGAAACATTTTGTTTCTTGTCATCTCAACCTTTGCAATCAATTTGTTACTTGGATTTCTATCTAGAATAACACATGCATCATCTTCAAAATAGACTTTATATCCCTTCTGCACTAGCTGCCCAATACTCATTAGATTATGTTTCAAACCAAGAACATAATACACATCTGGAATGTGTTTGTTCTCACCTTTCTTTGTTTCAATATTTATGGTTCTTTTCCCATTACTGCAACTTTATTATCATTTCCTAACTTAACTTCAGATGTAATTGACTCATCTATGTTTGCAAACATCTCCTTACATCCAGTCATATGATTACTGCATCCACTATCTAGAAACCAAATATCCTTTGTACTATCTTGAGCAACATTGCATGTAATGAACATTGAACCATTGTTATAACTTTCTAACTGATTTTCTTCAGAAAAATGTGCATTTTGTCTACTCATATCAAAATGTTTCTTCTTGCATTCATTGGCATAGTGTCCATACCTTTTACAGTAATGACATTGAACATGTGACTTATCATACCTTTGACCATAAGTATGATTCTGGTTGTTTCCTCGGCCTCTAGCACTTGTAGTGTAGAAATTTGAATTTTTTCTTCCTCCTTCATAAGATGTGTTTGCTCTTCTAGATCCTCTTTGGAAATCTCTTCCTCTGCCTCTGTTGAAGCTCGATCTTCCTCTTGCTCTATTACTGCCAATTGAAACTTGTGATTTGAAGGCTTGCTCAAGAGATGAGCTACCTGATCTATTCAATCTTTGCTCATGGGATATTAAAGATCCCATTAATTCGTCTATAGAAATTTGGGTTAGATTCTTTGATTCTTCTATTGCAACAACAATCACATCAAACTTGCTAGGAAGACTTCTCAGTATTTTCTCTACAATCCTTTGATCCTCTAAAGTCTCACCATGAGACCTAATTTGATTTACTACACTCATCATGGGTGAAAAATAAATCTACTGAATCTAAGTCTTTCATGCAAATATTCTCAAAATCTCTTCTAAGATTTTGTAATTTTGTAACTTTTACTTTACTAGTACCTTGATAATTTGTTTGAAGACTTTCTCATGCTTGCTTTGATCTAGTTGCTGCTGCAACACGCGGAAATATGGACTCGTCCATTGCTTGTTGAATTTGAAACAAGGCTTTTGCATCCTTCTACTTGTTCTCCTTCAACAAATCCTTATCTGCTTGTGCTAGTGCTTGAAATGCTTGAAAATCTGCAGATCTGGAAACCCATTCTCAACTAGCTCCCACACATCTAGTGAACAAAATAAGGTCCTCATTTTTATGCTCCAATAATCATAGTTCTTCCCATTGAATATGGGGATGTGGGCTTGAGTGAGGTTGTTGCTCATACCCGCCATTTTGAACTAGACTAATAGAGTGAAATAAAAACTTATAACTTAAGCTCAACCTAGCTCTGATACCAATTTGAAGGAATTATATCTAACTCCTAACCTAGAGGGTGTGTGCTAAGATAATGCAAATAGAAACAATATTATGAACACACACAAACTCACAAGAGAAATATAAAAACAAGGCTTTGTATTAAAAATACTCAGAACACTTCGGTGCCTTCTCTTGCTTTTCTTGCTTTTTGAATTACAAAATGAAACCTCTTATTTATAGAAGTTTTCCAACCTTCTACCTTAGAAAATATCTCATAATATCTCATAATATCTTATATTAGATATTATTGATCTTTTGGATATTTTATAGATATTCCCAGATATTTCTAGATATATATAATATCTCTTGATATTTTCTAGATATTATATACAATATCTTTTGATATTTTGGAGGAGTTAATATTCTGATAAATGTGAATATCTTTTACATAAAGTTGAATTCCATAAAGTTTAAACTTTATCTAGAACAAGATTAGATATTTCCAACAAGAAAATCAAATTCAGAAAAGGAGTGTGCTTGTTTTCATTTTGAGATTAACTTAAATTCCCGTTCTCTTTGTTGGTGTGCATTTTATGGGATGAGTAGAGCAATGCCCAAAATGTCAATCTCTGTAAAATCGTAGAAAACCCTAGTCGTGTATATTTACTTTGGGTTTTGGTTTGCTTGCTTTTATTTTAGGCTGAAATAGTAACAAAATCCTCCAGCGCACACCTGAGGATTTTGGTCCTCCCTTTTCCCTTCATTTCCTGCCATATATTTTACTGGTACTTTATTTGTTTTGACAGACTCGTGTTTGTCTTTGCTATCAACACTCGGATACATGCATTTCTCAATTTTTCTATCTACAAAAGATAAGTCGGTTCTTATGAATTTTGTCGGATGTGGTTGCAAATGTCCTTGTAGACATGTATGTAAAATGTGGAATTGTAGATAAGCGATGTGAATTGTTCAACCAATGCCTCAAAAAAATGTAGTTTCGTGGACAGTCATGATTGCAAGATATGCCCAAAATGGATTTGTTAAAAATGTGTTATAATTACTTAGAAACATTCATGCAATTGCAATTGGCAGATGTAAAGCCAAATTCCACAACCTTTGTCAGCATCCTCCCTGCCTGTGCCAAAATGGGAGCTTTGGAACAGGGTATGAACATCCATGAAAGCAAAATGTGGAAGCATAAACAAGGCACATGAACTGTTTTAGTATGTCAAAGAGTGAGAGCACTTGCAACTACATCTAACAAACCATTAGGCGGTTCCTGATACCACATCATTTTCAGGCATTCTTTCAAACAGTTCATGTGCATTAGGTATGCTTCCACATCAGAACAGAGAAAAAAAAATTATCGTCTTTGTTGGAGAACTTGGAGAAAGAGGAGGGTTCCTTGTAACTCAGATCCAAAACTTTATGGGTTCAACAAGGAAGTGCAAATACCAAAGTTTTCACAAGATTGTGGTTGCTCACAGACTGACAAACCATATTGCTCTGGTTAAAAGAGAAGGTGAGGAGGATTTAACCGAGGATAAGACAATTAGAGAGGCATTTGTTATCCAAAATTCACCCCTTAAGGTAATTTTGATAACATGCATCGATTCTTTAGTCCCAAGCAAATAGATTGATTTAAGGCAAAAATTGTGTCTCTAGGGTCCCCTTGGCTTTTTCTAACTCTCTGTCCAAGAAGAAAACCCAGCAAGTTTTAAAAATGTGAAAAAATTACAAAATCCAAGCTTGGTGCCGAAAAAATGAAGAAAATCGGCTAAGTCCTAGTCCACAATTTAGTTGGGACGGTTGGGGCGTCGGGCGCGAATCGGCTAATTCAGCCGAAAGCAGGAGACTTTCATCCTGGGACAGTTGGGCCAAAGGTACGTGTGGGGACGCGAAAAGCCAAAGAGCCGAGAGCGAATGGAATCTCGCCACGTGTCTTCACCGCCAGCAGAACAAGGAAGCTTTGAATCGGACCGAATCAAGCGATGGGAGATTTTTGTTTAGGACATCGGGCCAAAGGTACGCGCGGGATGCGAGGGACGCGAAAATCGAAAAGCGGCCGGCAAGAAGAAGAAAAGTCAACGTTTGACCCGTGAAACTTCAAGCGGCCATAACTTTTGACTCCGAGCTCCGATTTTCACAAAATTAGACTTTCTGAAATGAGCACGATGTCCTCTATGCCACAAAAATTGGATTTTTTATTTTTAATGAGGGTAGATATATTTAATTAAGAGAAACATATTCGGCTCCAGTCAGTTAATGCTCATTCCGTCGAAAATGACGAAAACGCCTGCCATACCCAAAATAGTTGCCCACACTGTAGGAAGGCCATAACTTTTGTATTTCTCAATGAAATCACACAAAATTGGTACCGTTGGAATCATGGCTCCAAGACCGATACACAATAATCAAGAAATTCTATATTTGATGAGACCTTGATCAATATTTTTAAGAAAACGTGGCGGATTCATAACAGTGTTTTATTTGGTGGTTGGGAGTGCAATAAGAGGCATGGTCATCATTTTTTCTCTCTGCTTTGCAACACATGGGACAGTATGGGGATCCTTTTGCAAGTAATATATAATCATTTTACTCAATTTAATGCCTCTTATAGGTGGTTGAAGGACAGATTTTGGGATTTCCATTTTCCCTTCTCTTTCCTTCTCATTTTTCTATAAATTGGAGTGTTGGGCTCATTGAATGGGGGAGTTTTCCGGATAGCAAAGCTCTGTCAAAATTGCTTTGTGAAGCCAATGTGTTGCAGTCCTTGTAGTGGACTCCTTGCATGGTAATCCAGGCCCTTATCTTGTAATAGATTGAAGCTGTGCATATCGTGAAGCACTAAAATATCGAGTTTGTGGATATATCTTCCCTCATTTGTGTTTTCTTGCATTATTCTTGCCCCTTTAATCTTTCTACAAGAATATTGTGTCTATTATTATGTTCTTGTAGGGATCTATTATCATCATGTATGCTTGGAATATTGTTGTGAATGCATTTTGCTAGATTACGGAGAACTTTCATCACCTCTTCTAGTGTGCACTTTGCTTACGTATTTCATGCATTTGGAGACTACTCTCACACCCTCCTTTTACGGTGTATCACCGCTTTAGTGTAGGCTTTCATTTTATGCATTCTCTCTCCCTGGTCCTTGGAAATTTAGATTAGAATAGTTAGTTTCCCTGCATTAGAGTAGATTGTGGCGAGGTAGTTTAGGAGTAAGAACCGACTTTCTCGGAGGTCTATCTCAAGTAGCAAGTCCCACAACTTGGAGATAGTACCCATGTTATCCAATCACACTTTGTGAGTTCAAGTATATGCACTTGTATAAACACGGGGTCTTTGTGATTCGGTGATAATAGCAGCCAAGGATCATTTTCGAGACATGATAATAGTGGCGGGATTGAGACTTGAGAAGATCTTCTTGAGGTTATCCTAAATATTAGTACGAGAAGATATGAATGAGAGGTCATTGAAGGAAATAAAGCTTAAAGAGATTAAAAAAGTGAAGGAAATAAAGCTTAAAGGGTTAAAAAGAAAGTGAAGGAAATAAACATTGAAGAGATTTAAAAAGTCATCTTCTCCTTTCAATTGGACAAATCATTAGGTCCGAATGGCTTGAGGCCAACTCCTTCCGTACGTGTGGATGATTCAGGGTCTCGGGAAAAGTTTGAAGGCATTTTAATTTTCTCGCTTCAATCCCAAAATAAAATAATGCTAACAATATTGATACGTTGAGGATTATATCTCTTTGTAATTTTTCTTACAAAATTATCTATAAATCATGGTTATTAGGCTGCAAACTTGCCTTCCTCGTGTCATATTGGAGGAATGAGCTGGGCCTGTTAAAGGACTTAAGATCTTTGATGAAGTAAATATTGCTCTGCCTTGATTAATATTTACCTTGATTGCAACCTTAATAATGAATCTATTTTGTATTTTGAGACATCTAGCTGACCTGCATATAGAATGACGGCCCATCCATGAAACAACCCATGGCACGCCCTTCGCCAGAGACCTGAATAAAACATATTTTTTCGTATAACTATGTTAGAAACAATCTTCCTGCAATTTCAGTTATCAGTAGCTTTTTTTAAGTGACGATATCGTTTTATAATCTTGCTAGTATATTTGCTGACAATGGTCACCAGGTGCTGCTTTATTTGGTAACTGAGATGTATTTATGAACCATAGATTTAATTAATATGACTACATCCGTTAGAATCTGAACGTATATTTTCCATACAATGGTGCTCTTATATGCCAAGTTAGTGTCTTGGATAGCCATAAACTAAAAAAACGACTTTGTCATAAATAGATTTAACCCAACTTTTCAAAATAGGTCACTAATTAGTGGAGAGACTGAAATCTTCACAAAACTTGACTGTCCATCGGTTTGGCTGGGATGCTGTGTAGGCATTTTCAAAATGGCACTACAAACTCTCCAGCTAGACTCAAGATACCTTTGCTAAGTTGTTTGTATGATTTTGAGCTTAAAATTCACAGGACAGTTTTTTAGATTTATGTGACAGAGGCATCTTTCTGCTGCAACGAATGTAATCTGTTTCTGTGCTATCACAAATGTGATGCATTTCTGTATTGTAACCTTTGGCCTTTATTTGACATTGCCCAAGCATTAACAATGATATCATAGATACTTCCGTACTGTAGAGCGTTTAGGACATGTTAGGCTTTTGGAAAGGTTAGGATCCCCATATTTCTTCATTCTTTGGAGGAGGTTGATGTCTAAAAACACACCTCAGCACTTGATATCGGATACCATTTCGATTGATACCACATCATTTTAAGCATTCTTTCAAATAATTTTCTTGCATTAGGGTTTGAAAATCAGAACATGGCAGAAAAAACGACATCTTGGTTGGAGAACTTGGAGAAAAGGGTTCCGCCAACTCGATCAAAACTTTATTGACAAAAAAGGAAGATCTGCAAATACCAATGCTTTTTCACAAGCCATACATTGGTACAAACCACAGTTCATAAAAGTCTACCGCTATCTCTTGTGATATGCAGAAGGTGAGATAGATTTAGGTTTCTAACTCCTCTCTGCATATTCCTTAACTAGATAGATTTATTTTAGTTACAATCAGATCAAAATTTACAAAATTAGTGGCGGGAAAGTTCTTGTGAAGATCAAATAAATCTATCTATAAGCTTATTCCATCACAGAAGATTTAATTAAATTTGCTATATTCGGTATGGTAAAGTTTTTATACCGATTTATCCAAATTATATCTTTAAAAAAGAACGTGAAGGAAATAAACCATCTAAGAAATAAACATTTAAAAATTCATCTTGTTGTTTTGCATTACAAATCATTAGGTCAGATACTTCATGAAAGTTATTTCATTTGTGGATGATTCGGGGTCTCCACGGGAAAATTTGAAAGGCACATTTTCTCACTTAATCCCAAAGATAAATATAATGTGATGATCATGAACTTTAAGATTATATCTCGTAGAATATGATATTCAAAATTATCTATAAATCAGTGTCTCACTTGCCTTTATGTACTTGCCTTGTCATGTTCATGAACTTTAAGGTTTTTCTCAAAATAACCTTTTTTTTTCCTTTATCTCATGGAAAATTCCCTACCGTGCCTTGATTAATATAAAATTGATTATTGATAATGTGTTCTTTTGCATTTTTCCTTATACATTTTCATATATACTTAATTATGTGGATGAATTTGGCTATCTTAAAACATCTTATTGCTATATGTGTGTTGCATGAACCCCATCGACAAAAATTCCTCTATCCTTTATGCTTTGATGGATATCCAGTTACTGTAGCCCAAAGCTCCCATTTGTCGTTTGTAATCTTCTTTGGGTTATATTGAAAATGTAACAATGGTCACTGTTGTTGCTGAAATGGTGAAGCAAGATGAGCCTCACGAGGATAACCATGTTTAATTAATTGTACATCCCATTAGAATAATATATTTTCCATACAATGAGTAATGAAAGCCAAGTAGTGTCTTTCCTTGTGAAACCATGACTTCTCATGAAAATATATTTAATAATTTTCAAGATATGTAATATTAGTGGAGGGGTTCTTCAGAAAAGAATCTTGCTTACTTGATGAGACTTTAAAATACGATAAAGATATTTGCAAACGGTCTCATATGGCACTGAACCGACTTATCTCTCGCTAGAAACAAAAATTGAGAAATGCATGTATCCAAATGTTCATAACAAAGACAAACTTACGGATTCACAAACAAATAAATGTTTTATCCATAGACTAATACGAATAGCGAAAACAATAGTAGGCATCTTTCTCGCTATTGGCGAGTGCACTTTCTCACAACATTTTAATGTGAAAAAACCTTTTAAGATTACATATTTTAAATTATTCTTTTGTATTTTCATTTGAGCATGGTCTTGAGCATAAGTAATTCCTCATAAAGAACATATTTAAATGTATGTCCAAAGTGCAAATTTTTTAAGATAGATGTATGTATGAATGAGTTTGACCAAGTATAAGCAATCGCTTTTAAGTTCCATATTTCATTTATGGAATACAATTATTATCCGACATACAAAAACATGATTATTGAAAGTCTTGCACTCACATTGTTTAATTAAAAGAAAAACGGGTCTAAAAACAAAATTGTTAACATTTCTCGAATATACTTGTATAGATAAAATTGGGAATTAAGAGCTTTAGAAAGGATATGGTTTTCTTTTCACACATGTAACTATTCCCCATTCTTTAATCCTATTGTCTCAAGAATTGTGAATTTTGTCAGATGTAGTTGCAACTACTCTACTAGACATCTATACAAAATGTGAAAGGATACCTAATGCACATGAACTGTTTGAAAGAATGCCTGAAAATGATGTGGTATCAGGGACTTCCTAATGGTTTGTTAGATGTAGTTGCAAGTGCTCTAGTAGACATACAAAATGTGGAAGCATACCTGATGCACATGAACTGTTTGAAACAATGCATTTTGCAGGGATGCTCTCACTCTTTGACATACTAAAACAATTCATGTGCCTTGTCTATGCTTCCACATTTTGCATACATGTCTACCAGGCAGTTGCAACTACATCAGTCAAAATTCCTCTATCCATTATTCTTTCATGGATGTCCATACCCTGTTCCAAAGCTCCCATTTTGGCACAGGCAGGGAGGATGCTGACAAAATTTTTGGAATTTGGCTTTACATCTGCCAATTGCAATTGCATGAATGTTTCTAAGTAATTATAACACATTTTTAACAAATCCATTTTGGGCATATCTTGCAATCATGACTATCCACGATACTACATTTTTTTGAGGCATTGTGTCGAACAGTTCACATGCCTTGCCTACGGTTTCACATTTTGCATACATGTCTACCAGGACATTTACAACCACATCTGACAAAATTCCTCTATCCTTTATGCTTTGATGGATATCCATACCCTGTTCCAAAGCTCCCATTTTGGCACAGGCTGGGAGTGAATTGGAAAATGTAAACTGATTGGGTTGAACACCTGTTTGTTGCAAATGGTGAAACAGTATGACTGCCTCACGAGGATAACCATGTCTTTTGTATGCTGGAATAATTGTATCGCCTATGAGCAATGAAAGAGTGGACTGTCTTTCCTTATGAAACCATGCTCATGAAAATACAGTCTATAATAATTGAAGATATGTAATATTCAGAGGGGTTCTATCTAGAAAAGAATCGGATTGCTTACTTGATTGAGAATTTAAAATATAGACAAAGATATTTGTAAACGGTCTCATATGAACCGACTTATCTTCTGTAGAAACAAAAATTGAGAAATGCATGTATCCAAATGTTCATAACAAAGACAAACACGGATCTCTCAAAACAAATAAATGTTGTATCCATGTAACTAATACGAATAGCCGAAAACAATAGTACACTGCCAGAGGCAGGTGCACACAACGTCTCTAAAGATTACATATTTTAAATTATTGCAGACTTGTATTTTCATGAGCATGGTTTTCATAGAGAACATATTTAAATGTATGTCCAGTGCAAAGTTTTGATAGATGTATGTACAGAGTTTGACCAAGTGAAACGATGAGACAGTTTGTCATGGAATACAATTATTGCAGCATACAGAAAACATGATTATTGTCACAAGGCACTCACACTGTTTCACCATATGCAAGAAACAGGTCTTCAACCCAATCAGTTAACATTTGTGAACATACTGGACATCCATCTGTGGTAAAAAATAGGAGCTTAGATGAAATGGATATGGACGTATCTTTTCACACATGTAACTATTTTCCCATTCTTTAATCCTATTGTCTCAAAAATTGTGAAGTTTGATTTTGTCGACAATGGTAAATGCGTTATAATTACTACTACTCTACTAGACATCTATACAAAAAATGTGAAAGGATACCTAATGCACATGAACGATTGCTAGTATTAATATTTTGAAAGAATGCCGAAAATGATGTGGTATAGGACTGCCTAATGGTTTGTTAGATGTAGTTGCAAGTGCTCTAGTAGACATACAAAATGTGGAAGCATACCTAATGCACATGGACTCTTTGAAACAATGCATTTGCATGGATGCTCTCACTCTTTGACGACATAACTAAAATAGTTCATGTGCCTTGTCTATGCTTCCACATTTTTCATACATGTCTACAGGCGATTTGAACTACATCAGTCAAAATTCCTCTATCCATTATTCTTTCATGGATGTCCATACCCTGTTCCAAAGCTCCCATTTTGGCACAGGCAGGGAGGATGCTGACAAAAATTTTGGAATTTGGCTTTACATCTGCCAATTGCAATTGCATGAATGTTTCTAAGTAATTATAACACATTTTTAACAAATCCATTTTGGGCATATCTTGCAATCATGACTATCCACGATACTACATTTTTGTGAAGCATTGTGTTGAACAGTTCACGTGCCTTGCCTACGGTTTCACATTTTGCATACATGTCTACCAGGACATTTGCAACCACATCTGACAAAATTCCTCTATCCTTTATGCTTTGATGGATATCCATACCCTGTTCCAAAGCTCCCATTTTGGCACACGCTGGGAGTATATTGGAAAATGTAAACTGATTGGGTTGAAGGCCTGTTTGTTGCAAATGGTGAAACAATATGACTGCCTCATGAGGATAACCATGTCTTCGTATGCTGGAATAATTGTATCACCTATGAGCAATGAAAGAGTGGACTGTCTTTCCTTGTGAAACCATGCTCATGAAAATACAGGTCTGCAATAATTGAAGATATGTAATATTCAGAGGGGTTCTATCTAGAAAAGAATCAGATTGCTTACTTGATTGAGAATTTAAAATACAGACAAAGATATTTGCAAACGGTCTCATATGAACCGACTTATCTTCTGTAGAAACAAAAATTGAGAAATGCATGTATCCAAATGTTGATAACAAAGACAAACACGGATCTGTCAAAACAAATAAATGTTGTATCCATGCAACTAATACGAATAGCCGAAAACAATAGTACACTGCCAGAGGCAGGTGCACACAACGTCTCTAAAGATTACATATTTTAAATTATTGCAGACTTGTATTTTCATGAGCATGGTTTTCATAAAGAACATATTTAAATGTATGTCTAGTGCAAAGTTTTGATAGATGTACGTACAGAGTTTGACCAAGTGAAACGACGAGATAGTTTGTCATGGAATACAATTATTGCAGCATACAGAAAACATGATTATTGTCACAAGGCACTCACATTGTTTCACATATGGATTTTTTGAAAATGTGTTAACATTTGTGAACATACATGCACTTGGCAAAATAGGATCTTTCGGAAAAGTCCATCAAGCATGAAAGAAGTTTTGTCAATGTTCCACAAATGTCATTGGTAGACATGTAAGCAAAATGTCGTAGACAAGGCAATATGCAAAATAATGCCTTTTATAATTTCAAAACATCATGGCCAAAATGGTGATTTCATGAATAGTTATGATTGTTGGATTATGCGAACAATGGATTTTTTGAAAATGCGTTATAATTACTTACAAACATTCATGCACTTGCAATTGGCATCTATGAAGCCAGTATCCACAAAGGCATTCAACTCATAAAATAATAATCATTTATATTTTCGGCAAATGCAACGAAGTTTCGGTAGGCATTGATGTGGTTGAACATCCCGATTGCAAATGAAAGTTTCAAGTTCCCAAATGTGCCAATTTCCCATGTGTACATTGCGACAATTCACAAGTATAGTTATTTCAGGATTGACTCCATACAAATTTGTGGTGATGTGAATTCCCATATATAAAAAAAAGTATTTTTGGCTTTGGAATTGTTTTTGGTGATTTGTTTACTCATGTAGGTCTTCATTGTTGTATTTTTATTGGAGTTGGCTTATCAAAACGTTATCGTTGCTTTAGCTAGGGTACGAACCATGAACTGCCATTTCAGGTGCCTCTTCCATCTTTTGGGGAATAAGAAATTCAAAACAATATTATTAAAATTATGTCAAACACCCCACTCCCAAGTTGGTGTAGATCGCCATCATTTATTTTGAGCAAATACACATATAATAAATCAGTAGATAATTTGTCTCTTTCCAGGTTTCCTTTGCATACGAAACAATTCTTCTCCGATGCATACTTCAGCCCATTCAGATTCTCGATGCCGTTCAGTACTCATTCCTCTGTCCTCTCTTGCTAGGGTTGGTGCCAGTGATGACCCTCTCTGCATATACCATAAACTTATTTCTGTCAGGAATGTGCCCAAAATGTTGAAAATGGCAATTTAAAGCTTGAAAAAATGTGCATGTGCATAAGACACTTATTCCATAGATATTCCCAACCACAACTTCATCTCCTAAATTACAGGATTAAAAAAACAACATACCATTTTATGCTTTTGCAGCACTATGTCACCACCATTGCCAAGCATATCTCTTGTCTGATCCCTATAAAGACATCTAAGAGATAGTTGTGGTGAGAAAGATCCCTGCCCAACAAAATAAACTTGCAAATGTATTCTAAACACACCAAACAAATGCTCAAAACAAATATTACAGGCCAAGAATAAATGCATACATATAGAGTTTCTACTAAATTTTAATATTCATCATTTAACAGTCTCATTGTAAGTGAGAAATATAAGATTTTTCAGATCCCCTTGGTTGATTCGTGTATGGCCCGATTGGGGTTTCACTGTAGGGAGCTCAACTTGCCATTTGTGCATTTTTGCTTTGCCTATAAAAGACGAGTTAGGGTGTGCCGTGTTCTTTAGTGGGTTTAAGTTGAGGCCTCTTGGGAGCTCGCTGATTGTGTGCCTGAGAGTTGTTTTGTATAGCCCAGCTGCATTGGATCATTGTGATCCTCACTGGCTCAGCCAACCCGTTACACCCAGCTTGGCCGTTGTTTGTGGCCTTCACTCTCCAACTCGACCCTTCCCAGCTCGTTGTGAGCTTCACTTGCTCGACCAGTCTTTGGAGTAAGCCAGATTTCCTTAAGTTTTACTCTGCTACAACTGTTTGAACCGAAGAAGCTTGGAGTTTATATTTCATACCTAGATTTACTTGCATATTGACTGTCACCTGCAATCTTGTGCCAAAATACTCATTCAGAGATCTGAAAAATCTTATATTTCTCACTTCCAATGAGACTGTTAAATGATGAATATTAAAATTTAGTAGAAACTCTGTATGTATGCATTTATTGCAAAAGCATAAAATGGTATGTTGTTTTTTTAATCCTGTAATTTAGGAGATGAAGTTGTGGTTGGGAATATCTATGGAATAACTGTCTTATGCACATGCACATTTTTTCAAGCTTTAAATTGCCATTTTCAACATTTTGGGCACATTCTTGACAGAAATAATTTTATGGTATATGCAGAGAGGATCATCACTGGCACCAGCCCTAGCAAGAGAGGACAGAGGAATGAGTACTGAACGGCATCAAGAATCTTAACCATCACATTTATCTCCTAGAGCACACCCTGTTCAGAAAATAAGAGCAGCCCATTACAACAACTACCTTGCCAAATGTGCAGGTCACAAATAATAGCAGCTGAAAAAACAAACAATGACAAGCGCCATAGTGTGGAGGAAAAAGAAGAATCACGTAGCAGCACAGGCAAAGCAAAACATCCGTACAGCCTTCAACAAAGTTTTTTAATATAGAGTTTCAAGTTCATTTAAATTTAGGGCAGCTTTTATTTGTTATTTAAAATGTTTTGAGCTTTTTTTAATGTTTTAACTTTTTAAAACTATAGAAGGAAATTTAAAATTTCATTAACGTTTGTCTGAAATCGAATGGATTTTGTATCTCTCAATCTTTTGAATCTGTCTACAAAATTTTGCCACATTGTGCCAAATACCATCATTAACCATTCTATAAAAGTGTTTTGCTCCAGCTCCAACCACTTTCGCCCTTTAATTTATTTTCTATAAAATTGCCTAGAACCAAATTAATTTAATTTCTTCTTCACCAGCTCGAATCTCTACAAGAAAAGTAGTCAGTTTGTGTCATATGCCATTGTCAATCATCACCCAGAAGCATTTTTGAGCAGCTCTTATATTGTTTAAGAATTAACTGTTTTTGTCCATAGTGTGTTTCGGGTATTACAAATTGCCCGCAAATTTGTATTTAATACGTACCTTTTATGTGGGGCATAAATTCTAACAAAAAAATGAAAGATTGTGTAAAATTATACTCAAAATCTGCTTGGTCTGGGCTAGTACCATTAGGATATTAGCCTCTAAGTGTGGTCTGCATGAGTTCTTGTAACAACTCGTGATCAAAATAGAAGGGTGTTTGTAGTGGTGATAATGGTTGAATACACATTCTTATTCATGTCTGTTAATGCAGAGTAATTTTTTCTTATTTTCTTTGAACTTGTTTGATATAATCACCCAGTCTTCAAACAGGATAAATATTAATGATCTGTGTACATTCCCAGGCCTTTTTCTTTACCATTAGCCCAATTTCTAGCACCTCAAATCGGTTGACACTAAGTCTGAGGTCGAGCTCCCCCTTCCAGTTGAATAATTGTATAGTTAGCAACATTTGGCTCGAGTCCACCTCAGTAGCAGTTCATTCCTTGATAACTTGCAAATGTTTGGACTTCGTGAATTTGACACCCTTCACAATTGGAGTGCACATCATATTCCATTTGCTCTGCAGTCTCTTGGTGCCACTTTCATCGAAGATACTAAGGTGAACCATCTTTCAGCTTCCTTCATGGACAAGTTCAACCCTCCAACTCCGGCTTATCTCCGAACAACAACAAGCTTTCAAACATAGTTGATTAACACTTTACGCATAGATCTAGCCTTCCTCCACTAAGACTTATTATACAAGGGATTGCAGTGCAGTAAATCATTCCTCATCAACATTTTAAAGTCTTCTTTCACCTCTTTCTCCAGCCAAGGCCTTTCCCCTCTCCTTTGCTTGCCCCAACGGGGAGTTGTTGCATTCAACATTTACTGCTTCTACAATACACTAAAGCCTCCGGATTCCCATTAAAGAGCTCAAACCTTTAGAAGGCCAAGCTTTATCGTCTCTTCAAGACTCACTCAAACACATCAAATGCATTTTAATTGATGAAATGAGTTTCGTTGGTCCAAAGCTTCTTTCCAGAATCGACTACCATCTTAGGGAGGCTTTCCACACTTCAAAGACTCAACATTTGGAGGTAGATCTATGATCCTTGTCGGAGACCTTGGTCAAATTCCTCTGGTTATGGACATTCCACTTTATGCAAGCAAGTCTTACGGAGCTACCCTCTGGCGTGAATTCAACATATCGGTCTCCCTTCATTCAATCTTCAGGCAACAAGGCTCTGAACCTGCACAGACATCATTCCGAGAATTACTGCTTAACATTCATAACACCATCCCTCTAATCCAAGACTGGGAAGCTCTTATGTCAAGATCTCGATTCCTCCCTATCCGAACAAGAAAGGATTGAGTTTAAAGAAGGCCCTCATCTTTTCGCTCAAAATGACCTTGTGGACTCGCACAACCTTTTTATGTTGAAGTCCCTTAACTCTCCTATAGCCAGATCTATTGCTGAAAAGACAAGATGTTACGCATCGAGCGACAACGAGGAAGATCAATTAAAGCCCAAGGTTCTTCTCTACATCAATCAAAAAGTAATGCTTTCTACAAACTTGTGGGTTAAGAAGGGTCTCGTCAACGGCGCTACTGGTTCTATCATCGACATAGTCTATGGAATATCCTCCGGCCCTCCAAATCTACCTCTCATTTGTCATCATCAAATTTGATCGTTACGGGACCTCCCCGGGATTCAAACAACCCCTTCGTATGTTCCTGTTCCTCCCATTTCTAGACGAGGCCGCAGACAACTACCGCTCAACATGGTTTGGGATTTTTCTATCTACATATCTCAAGGACTTACAGTACCACTTGCTACGGTGGACATTGGCGGGACTGAAATACAAGGCCTTACATTCACCTGCTTTATCTCAAGGGTTCCGTCTCTCTCTTCCCTTTGTTTTCTCCAACTTTCTCTTTCTCACGTTACTCTAGCATGTCCTCCACTCCCCTTCTACATTCCAGGCTCCAAGAAGAATATCGGCTTCCTGCCTTCCATCTTCTCGACTCTCCCGTAACTCGTTCTTCTTAGCTCCTTGAACTCTCACGGGACCACATCCCCATTCCATCTTGGTGTCGTTGCCACTTTGTATATATCTCGTGCTTTTTGTTTCGAAAACAACTTAAGGCGCATATTTCTATTTCTTTTATCTTGTTCATTGCACTAAGTTGATCTGCATTGTTTTCCTCGTACTTTCTCTTTTCTTTCGTCCAACCGCTCTTTCGGCGTTTTCATCGCACACCCCGCGTGCGATTGCTAGTATATATCTCACACAACTAATGAACTAAATATCTACATTTTATGTCCTTATATGTCCTGTGCGAGGTCTTTGAATTCAAAGGATACACATTATATAACCCGCCCACTTTCTTAAAGTGCTTTTTGTAAATTGTAGTAAACTCGAAGTAGCAACAGCTAAAGAAGATGGAGATGTATCCCCTAATGCCAGGCAAGAAATTATATCATCAGCTCCTTTGTATTCTCCTACATATCAATTTACACCCCAGATACCGACAGGGTATCCATTGCCACCTCAAACCCAACTACGTCTCGCTACCAGGTTTATCCTCAGTAGGGTGTGGGTCAACATCCTCATTCTTCCACTGAGTGGTCCTCTGGACTCTGAGACTGCGGCCAAGATCTTTCCAATTGTATGTATAAATCCGCCCCCCTCCTCTCTGAAAAATATGAATTTGTTACATGCTTATGGAAATTAGATTAAATGAATTGGAGAAAACTGTGTGGGTTAGATCATTGTTTATGATAATTCGGAATGACTTTAGATAAGTTTTTGTTTAAGATCATTCAATGGGATCAGAAACGTTGATGCAAATATCTCCCACACAAGTTTATCCAAAAAAATTCAAAAATTTTATATGAACTGTAAAAATACAAGTTTTCATTTACCCTAAAACATAAAATGTTGATCCGAAAATCACCCACACAATTTTATCAAAAAACTTTGAATATGAACCGTAAAAATACCATCTTTCTTATAATTACTGAAATGTTATGACACAGGTTGCGTGACATGTTGGTGCCCCTGCATCACGTTCGGCCAAATAGCAGAGATAGTCAATCGAGGTTCTCGACGTAAGTTCTTCTCCTGCATAATTTACTAGAAGCAATTTATTTGTTGAGTATATCAGTTTTGTAACCAAGCAATGAATGGTGAATGCAGTGTGTGCTGTAAGCGGAGGGATCTACGCCGTCCTGCTCCTTTTAACTGGGTGTGTGTGTTGTTATTCATGTCGCTACCGAACTAAGATGAGAGCCAAATTTAACTTGGCTCATAGCCAGTGTGGGGATTGTCTGTTACACTGCTTGTCCGACTGCTGCGCTATGTGCCAGGAATATAGACAACTCAAACACACAGGATATGATCCGACTTTCGGTAATAGTTTTGTTAAACGGAATCCTAATCAATTTATAGTTCTTTGCAATAGTGGTAAATAGCTTTTTTAAATTGTTGGGTTGATGCAGGTTGGAAGGGGAACATGCAAAAGCAACTACTATAGGGAATGGAGATGGCAGCTCCTGTGTGTCAAACCATGAGCAGACCATGACCTCCACCGCACATTATTTTTATGCATTCGAGTTGGGTTCAGATGTAATGTATTTAGTAATGATGTTTTTATTTAGAATCGGGGTTTTACCTGGTTCGTCACAGGTTTGAGTTTTTATTGATATTGTTAGTTGAATTTGTATTTGTGTTATACAATTTGGAAAACCGTATCTTACAGGTATATCAGCTGTTGTGCGTATTTTTGTGTTGAATTGGAAGCGCTCAACACCATTAAGTGACAAGATACGATTAGCACTTCAATTCCTTCAAAATCCTAATTTTCTCAATTAGAAAACAAAGAGCTGATATACCGGTAAGATAGGGTTTTCAAAAACACTAATTCACCTACACCGTGACTAAAAAAAAGCTGCTTGTATTTATGTATTGTATGAAGGAATTTAGTAATAATATTTATGGGTTCAATTATTTAGGAGCTTTTATATTGTTTGGTAGAAAATAAATCAACAGAACGGGCATACATTGTGACCTCTCTTTTGGAGGGATGTGTTCTTCATCATTAAACCAATTGAGATGTAAATTAAATTTAAGTTGGAAAAGTGGTGCTATAAGTGAGTTTCAAATTTTGCATAAAGAGAGTGGAATAAACAATGACTCAACCCATTTTAATCAAATGATTCATACTATTACTATTATTATTAATAATATTATCTATAAGTGTTTATGGAAGGTATCGTCTATTGGTGCTTGTAGTGTGTACTCCTCTTCGACATTGATCTTGCTATGATTTTCGCTTACTTTGGATTGGATCCATAGACATTGTTGTTATATTTGATCATTAGGCACCGATAGATGGACATTACTATATTTGATTAACCTATTTGATAGACAGTATGGATGTTTTAGACTTTTGACATGATGTGACTTATATGATGGATTACATGCATGGATTGACATATCAATATTTGATGATGATCTAGAGTTACTACTTTATATATGTACTGACTCATTGGATTTTGGTATAAGATTTCGTTAAACGATCTAGTTAGTCTTGTGATCTTATTTTTAATTGATGAAATGATAGAATTGAAATATTTTGAAATTGTGAACAATTGGTGAAATTACTTGATTTTAGTGATGGTTTAGTTATGATATTTGATGATGTGAATTGATATGTATATGTGTGTTTTATTGTCTTGATGTCATTAATATGGCCACGAGGCCAGAGAGGTATTGTTTTGATTTTTGCAGGAAATTGTAACACAACAAACAAAAGGGGATAGGAGACCAACAGTGAAGGAATTTGGGGTATTGGCAATAAGTCACCTTGGCAACTTGTGTATTTGTATGTTGTTTGTTGTTAATAGATTGTTAGGAGGTCCCCATTAGGGGTGGCCTCAAATGTGACCTTGGGTAAATGTGTAGTTTCCTCTTTTGTTTAAATTATTTTATGAGTATTTGAATTATTTTAGTAACGGTGTTTATCTTTCTTATCGTTAATTAATGTGCTTCATTTAAGTTGATTAATCGATTAATTATTATAATTTGATATGTGACCAAAAGGGGTATTTAATGTTGGTAGATTGTCCTTGATTTTATGTTGGATTTGAAAGGATTTTATTAGGTTTAAGTGTTGTGTACTCAACCTTGCATGTAAAACTCAGATTTGGGCTTAGGCTTGTAGAACAAGTTAAGCTTGTCCCACACCTCTTAATTTCACCTACCAACTATACCTATGGGTTAAGGGGTCAAAAATAGACCCCATTATGTGATTTGTAAGGTAAAAGGTGATATTTATTGCACTTTCTTACATGAGTTTTTAATTATGTCCTTTAGAGGTGTGGGTAAAAATTTATATGTGTAAGAGGCTTGTCATTTCTTCAACCACTAATTTATGAAATTTGGATTTGGTGTTTGACCATGTGATATGGGTGGAGGAGAAGTGATGTGGTATCCTACATGGAGCCACATCACCATTCTCTCTACACTTTTCTATTTATGTAGGTTTTTGATGTTTTTACAGTTAGCTATTTTATTTTCACTCTTGTATTTTGGAGGAGCTTTTTTTAGAGTTATTGTTAGAAGCTTGGGAATTTTTTGGTGTTGGATTGGGACTTGGAAAAGCTTGGAGCTTGTGCTTGTGATTGGATACTCTTGTAATGGCAAGGTAGTGACTTCAACCATGTATTTGTATTGTTATTTTGTTGTGCAAATGATTGTAAATGGATGATTGTTGTATGTTTTTGGTTTTGGAATAGAATGGCCTTTAGCTTATGTACCAAAAAAAAAGAAATGGGGATATTTTGGAGGGAGACATAAGAGTATTATTGCATATATTATGACGGAGTTGGGAGGGGTGTCCCACCTTTGTAGATAAGTGAAATTTGTGCTTATCTTGTATGTCTTATTTGAGGGAGGCATAAGAGTTTTGAGGGAGGCATAAGAGTCTTGTTGGTATGTGATTTGATTTTATTGGAGGATTTAATGTGGGCACTCAACCCCTTTGGGAGGCATAAGTGAATCCCCATATTTCTTTTCTCTCTCTTGGTTTGATATTGAGCCTTTGTGCTTGGGAAACTTGTATGTTTGTTGTGATTTTTAATTGTGCTTATTGTGTTGAAAGTGTTTGAATGGTTATTGTGGAATCCACCTAAAAGTTTCCTTGGTTTCCTTGTACCTCATGTTGCTTCATTTTTGGGGCTGGGGCCATTTTGGATTAATGGTTGGGTGGAGATCGTTGCCTACTCCCTAATTTTATTGTTGTGCTTGGATTTTGGAGAAGTAGAGGAGTTCAAGTTTTCATTTTGGAAAGAGTTGTCTTGTGGAAGATAAAAAGAAAAGAGAGAGTTATTATTGTAAAAGTTTAGTCATGTTGTTTCCACTTAAGTGGAAGGCTTATGTACTCTTACATTTTAAAAGAGATTCTTGTAAATTTTTTCATTAAGTTATCTATTGGAAGTGATTAAAAAGGACCCTTGAAAGTTAAATTTGTTGACTATGTATTTCCTTTAAATCTGAAATCTATCAAGTTGTTTGTGTCTAATTCTAGTAAAATAAATTTTGAAATGAAATATGTATGTTAAAGCTATAATTGTTCTCCTTGGAAATGGATATCATTTTATTGTTAAAAAGAAAGAAACTTGCATTTAGAAATGGATAAATTTCTTCTCTCTATGAGTTCAATGTATTGTAGTTGGAAAGAAATACCTTCTCATTTTATTCTAAAAGTTAGTATCTTTGGGTAAATTTGCTTAAGCAGGAAGGTGGTCTTGTAACCGCCGCCCTACTCGAGTGGCGGTCCTTCATGCCTTTTCAAAATGTTCCTTTTATCACAACTCACATAAAATTTCAATGTTTGCTAGCTTTTTTCATTGCCTTTGCTTGTATTTATGATTTTGGTTCCCTGGAATAGTGTTTTTCCATTGTTTATTATAAAGGAGTTCAATTTGGATTTCACCTTTGGGTAAATGGGAATTCTATAAATAGCTGGTTTGTGCTCAAGCAAATGGCCCCTCAAAATTTCCTCTCATCTTCTCATTTCAAATTTTAGTCTTTCAGTTCTTGCTTAGGAATTGTATTAGTTTTATTCATTGCATGCATAGTTAGTGTTGTTTTGTTGTTTAGAAGCCACATGATCTTCTTGTGCTAGTGTTGTTATTGTTTCATATAATCAATTGAGATAGGATAGTTTCATTTTCAGTCTGAAGCCATTAGAGTTGCAGGTTTTGTTCGTCGAAAAGGATAGTTTCGTGTTACGGATGTTTTGTGTTGTATGACTTGCAATAAATCCCGCTAGGAATTGCATAAGCCAAGCTATGTTCTCTTGCGCTACCCCTCTACTACTTGCATTGTATTCAATCTACATCCAAAGTTTACATTGTTCTAATACCTACTTCGTTGATGCTAGCATTACACGCTTTTACGGATTCATGTGAGCACGAAGGAATGAGGAGATCACACCGAGGGACAAAGCCACACACAATCAAATTTGCCCTTTATTCCACAAAATCCAGGTTCAAGCTATCAAAGTTCTAGTTAAAACATATCAAATAGAGTAGTGAATCATTTCATTTCAGTTAATCTCACTTTCAATATTGTCAGGGAAGTTGTGGGGATTGATAGTTTCTGAGAAACTATGATTCATTCCTCACTTCTAAGGTAAGATCAGGGGTCTTTCAAATAGATTAGATCAATTATCTGGTTATTTAGAATAGATTTACAACTGCACAGGCAGGTAGCTATACTCGGCTACTTTGTTTGTTTTGAATTTTGTTATTAGATTAGTTGTCGCTTTCTAGATATATTATTTAATTGCTCTTTCAATTCTGTTTAATAGTTCATCAAAAATACAAAATAGAGAATTTAGATATATGTTGTAGATGTACTTTGCATAATTAGTTTACTTTTCTTTAGTTAGATCTATATTATTTCTTTTGTATGACAATCACGGGACCTAGGGAGCCCAGAGAATACGTATTCGAACCAATCGTGCCTCAACCCAATCTTGTTGCAGCAATAACTGACATAGACCAAAACCTCAGAATTCAGGTCTTCCAAGTAACAACGAGACCTACAAGAAATCAACGCACAACTAAGAGGACTAAACATAGAAGACGACAAAGCACATATGTTTTGGTCAAACCAGCCAAACTACAGATTACCCTAGATAAATATCCACATGACTGTAGAAGGGCTTGAAAGAGAGCAAACGTTTGGTTGTGATCCTTTGGTCCCATAGCCAGATGCAGGAGACATTCTCATTGACATAGACACTAACTTAAGAATTCAAGTTGCCAGAACACCTGTAAGGTACTCTGAGAAGATTGTGCAACTTTTAGCTCTAAACATAGAGGCCGAAAAGGCATACGACTACTGGATACTAGGGATTAGGGATTGATTCCACACATGACCATAGGAGGTCCACAACAACCATGAATCTACGGTTGTGATCCACAGGTCCCACAACCCAACGGGCCACAGGTCAATCAGACGTTGATGCTTTGGTTTACACACATTAGTATTTAGATGCACTCCACTTCCACCAATCATCATCGCACAACTATCCTCACTAGATGTAACGACCAATCAAGCTAAGGATTTCTAGACTAGACCGAGAGAATCTCCCATAAAATCCACTATACATCCATCATCCATTTCCATGACCCTAACGGGGAGACATATATGAAGCACCCACAGGTTATCTTCCACGTATCCCACAACCTATAGATTAGATCACGCTAGAGCTCGATATTGATTGGAGCCTTTAAGCAGTCATCCTCACCGACCAATCTATTATGCTAGTTCAGGTTAGGAGGGCCTTCTTTGCCTTAAATTCACAGATTCCATTAGTGCGCGTCGAAGACATAAGATTACCTAATTAGATTATCTATACCCCACGTGTATTCCATCCCCACTAGCTGTCTCAAAGCCACGACCTCGGGAGGTCGGGTACGAGGAAGAGTTACTTGTAGATTCGCATGCTTGCTTGTCACTTTTCTATCGTATAATGACCAATACTCATAATTCTTTCCTATAAATTGTTTTGTCTATAGACCGGATATAGAGGAACCATGTTTTGAACATTTTTCTTGGACACGTGTTTATGATGTAAATAGAAGTTGATACTGCTTCTTCCTAATACTCATTTGAAAGATGATTTTCCTTCATCATACTTCTCACCATCTCCATGATGGTTCTATTCTTTCTCTTTGCCACACCATTCTATTGTGGTGTATACTTGTAGTAAAATTCTTGTGTATACCATGATATTTGTAAAAATTCATAAAAGCATTGGAAACATACTCACCTCCTCTGTCTGTCCTCAGAACTTTGATGTAGTACCCACTTTGTTTTTCCACTAAAGCCTTGAACTGTTGAAATATATCAAAAGCATCTTATTTGTCTCTCAAAAAGTACACCCATGTCTTCCTTGTATAGTCATCAATGAATGTCATAAAATATGAACAACCTCCAATAGAATTTGTTTGCATTGGTCCACATAAATCTGAGTGAACAATTTCAAGTGGTGCACTTGTTCTTCTTGTTTTTCCAATTGGGAAGGACTCTATGTTGCTTCCCCAAAATACAACCTTCACAAACTCTATCTGGTTTCTGAATCAAATGTAAATCTTTCACCGTTTTTTTTTGTGTAATAATTTCAAACCACCAAATTTTAAATGAGAAAACTGAGATGCCATAGCCATGATTCATATTTTTCAACTGATTGAAAATTTGATTCAATCTCCTTAGCTCTGGACTAATCTGTAGTATGAGCTCTAGATGTGGCTGGTATAATCTTCAAAGGAAACATTCTATTTCTTGTCATCTTCACTTTAGCAATCACTTGGTTACTTGGAGCTTTATCCACGATCACAAATTCATTTTCTTCAATGTAAAATTTATATCCCTTTTGTACCAATTGACCAATGCTCATAAGGTTGTGATTCAAACCTACAACATAATAAACATCTTGCATTATCTTTTGTTCCCCCTTTTTGTTAGAATGTTGATTGTTCCTTTTCCTTTTACAATCACTATATTATTATTCCCAAGGGTAACTTCTATCTTTATTGACTCATCCAAATTAGAAAATAAATCTAAGTTAAGCGACGATATGTGATTACTACATTTAGAATCCAAATATCATACATCTTTGGAACTCTTTTGGGATAGATTACACTCAATAGGTGATACTTTGGAAATCTTTGTGCATGTAATAAACATGGAGCTTGGAGTAGAGCTCCCAACTTGATTTTGATTTTGTTTGTTCTGATCATACTTCTTTTTCTTGCATTCAAAAGCATAGTGTCCATATCTCTGCAATAGTGACACTACACATGCGATTTATCCCTGTCTCGACCTAAAAATGATTATTATTTTTCTCTTGAATATGTCCTCTTCCACTTGAGTTTAATGGACCATTGCTACGTCCTCTATATGAACTTCTTCCTCTACCTCTAGGGCTGAAATTTCCTCTTCCTCTTCCACGATTCCCTAATACCTGTAATGAAAAATCTTGATCTACAACTGCATGTGATCTATTCATCCTCTATTCGTGATTTATTAGTGATGCATGCATCTCATCAATTTAAAATTAACTTAAATCCTTAGTTTCTTCAATAGCAACTACCAAAGGATCAAATTTTGCAGGAAAACTTCTAAGCAATTTTTCAATAATTATTTTGTCCTCAATATTTTCACCATGAGATTTAATTTGATTGACCAAACCAACTACTAAAGTAAATAATGATTCTCTGAGAATCTGAATCTTTAATTGACATATTTTCAAAATCTCTACGAAGTAATTGTATTTTGGCAGTTTTTACTTTCTCTTTACCTTGATACGCAACTTGAAGAGTTTCCCATGTAATTTGTGCTTTACTGGCTGACGACACTCTAGGTAGGATGCTTTCATGCATGGCTTGATGAATGAAGAAAAGATATTTTCCGTCTTTATTTCTTAATTCATTCAAAGTGTCTTTCTCTTCCTGTGAGAGTGTGTTATATGTTGCTGCATCTTGCAGGCTCTGTGTACCCATTCTCTATGATTTCCCACACATCCTAGGATCTAAATAGTGCCTTCATGGTTAATGACCAATACTCGTAATTATTTCCTATAATTTGGTGTCTATAGACCGAGATATAGAAGCCATAACCTGTTGTCAATTAGAAACCTGCTGAAAAAATCCATGCTCTGATACCAATTTGTAGAAATTAGGCACATAAAATAACAACTAATAGAAATAAAATAAAGAATTGCAAATAAAACATATTATTGCAAACTCATATCAGCACTTCTATGCATATATTTCTTCTTCTAGTTCCAAAGCTTCAGCTCAATACAATCTCTCTGAATGTGTTTGATATGAAAACACTTACAATTGCCTCTAATAAATAGATGGCTTCATCTAACAATAAAACATCCAACTCATAAAAGAAGAACTAAAAGCACATGCTTTTGTGCAATACAAAGCTTTTGATTTATTTTCTTTAATAGCTTTTCCTAAAACTAGGAATCTAAAACTAAATTATCTAATATTAAAAGCATGTAAAAAGCAAACTACTTTTTTCTTTTCTAGGGGCAAAATTACTCTTTTCCTAACAAGAGCTAGCTCTCGATCTTGGCCACCATTAGCCAAGAACCGTGCATAGATCCATGGATTTAGCTCTGACTTCTTCATCCTTTTCTTCACAAATTTCATTCACAGGTCATCTGGATCTATTTCTAACTCGTTGCTATTGTTAATCTTTAACAAAATAGCCAATGTAAAAGCCTTGAGAGGACAACTTGCACTTGTGTTGAGGCACTTAAACTCCTTAGTTCCGTGGGTGGAAAATGTCTTCGTTAAACCTGGACTATGTAATTTCTGGCGAGGAAAGTGGCTTCGGCGGAAAAGGTAAGGGCATCTTGGGCAAATTGGTCTAGCTCATGATCAGCAACATCATGAAGTTGTTACGAGCTCTGCAAAGACACCTCATCGAGTGAGAAAGGTCATGTTAGGCCAAGTCTCTTTGCACTCTCCTGGTCAGGTGTTGAAAATATTCAAGAAAATATAACATCTGAGAATCGAGATCCTCGATGGCGAGCTTGGCCTACAAGAAGGAGTTATCCTCAAATGGAAGGCTGAATTCGGAAGCACTCTTGAAAACTATGTGATATTAGGTGCCACTTCCAATTGTTTGAAGATAAACCCTAATTGCAACCCTAGCTATAGTGGCTCAGGAGAGGAAAGAAAAGGGCAGGAGGACAAAGGAAGTATTCCCTAGTCATTTTACACAAATAGAGGACTGAAGCTATGAGTTTTCTGGACCATCAGTTCACTGATTGCGGCCACCGCACACCATTATTTATGACAATCCTACTCTTCACATCCTATTTTCGATGAACATAAATGAGAAGGGGAAGATTTGTATGGGAAAAAAACAGCTAAGGGAGTTTCATCTCAAGCCTTTGGCAACCTTGGCGTCTTCAAACCGGAGGCAGATTCCAACCCCGAATATGAAGTTACTATATGCGCGAAACCTAACTCTTCCCGACTATGTTGTAATGTAAGGAGCCACGCCGGTGGCCATTAGACCGAATGTTGATGGAAGTGGCAATAGGAAGGAAAGAAAGGGTTTCATTGCCACTCCTTTTGGCAATCTGCAATGGCCATAACCTAGAGTGTATACTCTACGGTGACCACAAGCATTGGATTTCAACGCATATCCTCCAAATAAATACTGCACCATTGATTTCTGCACTCTGCCGGACTTGGAAAGGCTTCACCCATATAAGAGTCCGACTGAGTATACGCGTTTCGACGTAATTAAACCATTGTAGAACTATTTTTTTTATTGTAAAACCAAATCCATTATTTGGGATTCTCGCGAACAACAAATAGCAAAACAATTCCCAAGCTCATATTCACAACTTCCTTTTCCACATCCATTTGAGGATGATATGAGTGACTAAATTGTAACTCAATGCCTCAATTTTTCCATAATCTCCTCCAAAATTGGCTTATGTTACGATGTTTCCTTCCACGTTTCTATTGTGCACCTTTTATCCTCCACCTTTAATGACACCACGCTCCAAACGGTTTGGTTTACCACGTTCACTGTTTAACACTCCAAAGCTGTCGGTTAGTTACCATGTTTGGTGTTGCCAAACTCTAAACGAATGGATGGCTACCTTTCGGTTGCCTCCACGCTAGAACAGAGATGTTTGCAATCGAAAACCCTATGCGCAGGAGTCACCGGTTCGATATTCTTTATTGATTTACATGCCATATAGATAGCAAATGCTAGGCACATATGTGGATGGTCTTCGATGCGGGTCCCCACACTTGTCTCCTTCCCTTGGTCACTACCACTCATGGTAAGCTTCAATATTGGTCGCTTCTAAGCCATGTAGGAATTAAAATCATACGCCAAATACCAAAATGCCAAGAAATGGTATTCCCCTTAGGAGATAAAGCCGCATGTCAAGTTAAATATACGAGGCATAGGTAGAGGAACATATCGCTTACCAAGGTATTTTGTTAAGGTCTTACACATGAACATTAAATGGAGGGTGGCAGATCAAGTCTCGTATGTAGCATGGGATCAGATGCTGACATGCGTGAGGAGGGTAAATTACCAGCACATTCCCAGGAACTGCCAGCGTGGCGTTTGACATTGTTTAGAAGGCCCCACCACCATTTTCACGGATGTTAACATTGCAAACAGTCTTAGTTTCCGTTCTCCCTCCATCCACTCCATTTTCCTGCTTCTGTTTTATCCCATCTCTGTTTTTTCAAACATCATTGTTTACGTGATGCATGGTCCACAGGCTCCAATGGCTGGTTCAGCGGATATACATGGTGAGTAGGATCATATTTTCAGTAACAGAAGAACAGGGAATCAGGAAAAAACAACAATACATGAAGATATTTCGATTGGTGCAGTTTACATGGACCCACAGTGAGATCCCCACCTAGTCATCGATGAAGGCTGCTGAAGTAAGTCGGATAATTGCATTCAAACAAACCTATCACTTAAGCCCTACTAGTAGTTTTATTTCTAAATACTATTTTGACCGTATCATGAGGGAATATATTGTACCATTTCCAATGATGGCGCAGAACTGATATTGTCGTTGAGAGAGCCTCACGGAAGCGAGCGCAGGAGAGGAATTCGAATATGCTAATTGTGAATCCTTTATTGCAATCCTCCAGCGATGCCCGCACCGCTCATATCATGAAATTCTAAAATGGGGTGTAGTGTAAATTTGCAGAAATTGAATTTTTTTAAGTAGAGAGCGAACATCTTATGATACTAGCAACACCCATCCGTCTTATAGTGCTACTGATATTATCTAATCCTCGTGGCTCGTATTATCTCTGCAAGTGGATGCATACTACTTGTGAGCTTGTATATGCATATGCGAGATTGCATATGAATTTTTCATTGTTCAAAATTGCACGCCCAAGAGTTTCCCTGAAGACCTGGTTCAGAAAATTTGTAAGCGATAAAGAGCATCGGTTGTTAAGGACCTGAGTTTTTAAATAAATCCTCGAAATACTTGCATCGACTTGTACGTTTTGCAATTGGTTACATTGACATGGGTGGTTTCCATTGGTTGCAATCACTTTCTTCACTCCTCGCCTCCTCATTTTCAAAAGAATAACATAATTCTTGCATCTACATTGTCCTGAGGCCTACGTTTTCAGCGAACCGCCTCTCATCATCGATCCCATTGTAGTCGGTTTTGACGGGCTTCTCTACTCTTCAGGTCATTGTCCATGGTTTTGTCTATCCTCCATGTTAGCACCGACCATAAGCACATCAACCACATCTACATTGAAGCAATTAACATTGGAAGTATTAAAAACTCCTCGCGGATCCCTCAAGATCAAGGTCTTGGTTTATATTTTTATATTCCAATATAGTTGGTTAGATGTTTATAGTTGCTAAGGTTTTCGCATTATCAAAGTCTTAGTGAATTCGGGTTTTAATGTTAAGAGTGTATACCTTTAAATAGGTTTAGTGGTTTTGGTGGTCTGTTTTTTTAATGGTACAATATTTTTACACGCTGAAGGCGTTCCCCTATGGTAAAAACCTTTTCCGTCATTTACGACATTATGTTAAATTTGACAATCGTTTGGACATTTGTTCAAGGTGATTAAATTTGGCGATCGTTTGCCTATATTTTATGTTTTTAGTTGTTAAATGGAAACAATGGCAATTGCATGTTGAATAGCTTTATTCACGGCACTATGTTGAATTTGATAGCCGTTTGGACATTTTTTCAAGGCGATTAAATTTGACGGTCACTTTACTGTATTTTCTATTTTTAGCTATTAAATGGAAACATAGGCAATTGCATATTGAATAGCTTCACGACAACGGTAGTAAGCATGCTATATTTTACATTTTACTTTTGTAAAATTGTTTTTAGCTTTTTTTAAATGTTTTTAGCTTCATAATTCATCGGAGTGAGGGTAACATTTTGTTGAATGTGGATGAAGAGCCTACAAATGGGGTGGAGAGGTCTTTTGTTGAATGGTGCATTCAAAATAATATCAAATATATTGAGGCTTGTGCAATGATGGTCTGGGATTTACCTTAACTTTAATCAGTTTAGTTCTACTGAGAAAAAGGGACATATGTCATACTTAAAATTGCGGAGTTTCCAAATTGGGGGAGAGGGCTTCATTTGAGCCCCCAATTGAATAGGCCTTTTCATTCGTTCACGACACTATGTTAAATTTGACTGACCATTTGGACATTTTTTCAAGGTGATTAAATTTGACGGTTGTTTTCTGTATTTTATATTTTAGTTGTTAAATGGAAACAATGGCAATTGTATGTTGAATAGCTTCATCCATAGCGACAACTTTATGCTATATTTGGCGTTTTCACTTTTGAAAAATTGTTTTTAGCTTTTTAAACTATTTTTGGCTTCAAATTCATCGGAGTGAGGGTAACAATTTGTTGAATGTGGATGAAGAGCCTGCAGGTGGGGTGGATAGGTCGATGTTGAAGGGTGCAATCAAAATAATATAGAATATATCGAGGATTGTGTAATGGTGGTCCGAGAATTTACCTTAACTTCAATGGTTTAGTCTTCTTGAGAAAAAGGGACATATGTCATACTTAAAATTCGCAGGTTTCATAAGTGGGACAGAGGATTCATTTGAGTTTTGTGGAACAAATTATATCTTTACTATGATTCATGGTGGTGGAAGGCTTGGAAGACTCTAAAAATGTAGAAAGAAGGATGTTATCGAGATGAAACCTATTTTGTATTTGAAGCACCTCCAAATTTTGGGATAAAGGTACCATGATTTTTCCTTTGAAATATTCTTTATACTTAATTGTTTCTTATTTAAGGGAATCTATTTTTAGATTTTTAAACTATTTTAGCTTCAAATTCATTGAGTGAGGGTAACAATTTGGTAAATGCGGATGAAGAGCCTGCGAGTGGGGTGGATAGGTCGATGTTCAAGGGTGCAATCAAAATAATATAGAATATATCGAGGATTGTGTAATGGTGGTCTGAGAATTTACCTTAACTTCAATCAGTTTAGTGCTACTGAGAAAAAGGGACATATGTCATACTTAAAATTGCAGGTTTCCACAGTGGGACAGAGGGATTCATTTGAGTTTTGTGGAACAAATTATATCTTTACTATGATTGAGACTGTGGTGGAAGGCTTGGAAGACTCTAAAAATGTAGAAAGAGGGATGTTATCAGATGAAACCTATTTTGTATTTGAAGCACCTCCAAATTTTGGGATAAAGGTACCACGATTTTTCCTTTGAAATCTTCTCTATACTTATGGCTTCAGTTTGTTTCTTATTTAAGGGAATCTATTTTTTAGATTTTTAAACTATTTTTAGCTTTGAAATTCATTAGAGTGAGGGTAAAATTTGTTGAATGCGAATGAAGAGCCCGCAGTGGGGTGGATAGGTCGATGTTGAAGGGTGCAATCAAAATAATATAGAATATATCGAGGATTGTGTAATGGTGGTCTGGGATTTACCTTAACTTCAATCAATTTAGTGCTCTTTTGAGAAAAAGGGACATATGTCATACTTAAAATTACAAGTTTCCACAAAGTGGGACAAAGGGATTCATTTGAGTTTTCGGAACAAATTATATCTTTACTATGATTTAGACCTGTGGTGGAAGGCTTGGAAGACTCTAAAAATGTAGAAAGAGGGATGTTATAGATGAAACCTATTTTTTATTTGAAGCACCTCCAAATTTTGGGATAAAGGTACTATGATTTTTCCTTTGAAATCTTCTCTATACTTATGGCTTCAATTTTTTTCGTATTTAAGGGAATCTATTTTTTAGCTTTTAAACTATTTTTAGCTTCGAAATTCATCGAGTGAGGGTAAAAATTTGCTAAATGTGGATGAAGAGCCTGTAGGTGGGGTGGATAGGTCTGATGTTGAAGGGTGCAATCAAAATAATATAGAATATATCGAGGATTGTGTAATGGTGGTTTGGGATTTACCTTAACTTCAATCAGTTTAGTCTTCTTGAGAAAAAGGGACATATGTCATACTTAAAATTACGAGTTTCCAAAGTGGGACAAAGGGATTCATTTGAGTTTTCGGAACAAATTATATCTTTACTATGATTTAGATTGTGGTGGAAGGCTTGGAAGAGTCTGAAAATGTAGAAAGAGGGATGCTATCAGATGAAACCTATTTTGTATTTGAAGCACCTCCAAATTCTGGGATAAAGGTACCACGATTTTTCCTTTGAAATCTTCCCTGTACTTATGGCTTCGGTTTGTTTCTTATTTAAGGGTATCTATTTTTGATAATCAAATTGCTTCATCATTTATTAATTATTGTTATGAATGGAATGGGAAATTGGACATTTGCAGATAATCAATCAACGTGAAGCAACAACATTTTCAGACACAAGGATTTTGACCTTCAAAAACTGGGGATTGGTGGCCTTAGCGATCAATTCACAGACATATTTCAAAGAGCATTTGCCTCTAGGGTGTTCCCCACATGTTACAAACAAGTATGATATTAAGTGGCCTATTAATTGTTGTTATGCCGAGTCTTTTTTTCATTATATTTAAATTGCTCATTTGTGTTGAGAGGCATCTTACATCCCACATCAGCTTTTCCTTTTGGTGTGGGTGGGTGGATGGATGAGTCAGTAACATTGACAGTCATGATTTTTAAGATATACAAGTCTTGATAAAAGAGATAACTGTAACACATGCAGATGACATTATAAATCAAACTTTTCCAAGAAGATAGCACACTGAAACACTTATGTGTGCTGAGAGGTATCCAAAAGACTCAAGGTTCTTATCCTACCGAAACATAAGTGTAAGAACATACATCTCATCCCAAATATTTATTCTAGCTCTCTTGGACATTATACTCAAACTGTGATCCTCTAAATTGCTCTGCGCAGGAAATTACTCACAGGCCAACACAAGCTATATTGTTCAATCAGGCAATTCCCATTTCATAATAGCTAATGATACTTACCAGGGGCTCTCCACTTGCTAGGTTATTGGGAGACAAAACTTTGTGGCTTCCACCGCTCTAGATGTATGTATTCTCTTCTCGAATTAGTTTCTTTCAGTTCTAGATTTTCTTAGTGAATTTGGAGAGAGAGAGAGAGAGAGAGAGAGAGAGTATGTGTGTATGTGTACACTATGGAATGGTTTGATAAAGGAAGCTTGATGTGAATTTTTGAACCAAAGTAGTAAGAAAATGTTGAAAGAGAGATTTGCAGGAAAATGGCGATACAAGTAGTGTGATACAAATAAGGCCATGTCTCTCCAGAAGTCCTCTCTAGAAATGAAATTGTCTCAAGGTAGCATGCATCTTCTTCACCCCATGATGGGCCAATAGGGTGCACGATATGCCTCTGTCAAGATGTCCTGTCTCTGAAGCCTCCATCTCTAGGAACATAAATCCAACCTCTCGTGCTCGAGAAGGCCATCTCGCTGTAGTTAGAAACCATCAAAATTCCCCTCGGGGCCATTTGGGACTCAATCTATGATCTCGTTTGCCATGTAGAAACTATCAAGATGAAAGCTGCTTTGAAGGATCCCTGCTCCACAAATTTACGCCCCTACCGAAGTGGTCATACTCATATGCCTCTATCTACCAAGAGCATCTGCAACTACATTCTCCTTCCCCTTCACATGATTTATCTCTATATTGTACTCACAAAGCAACTCCATCCAACACCATTGATAATAATTTAGATTGGGCTATGTGAAGAGGTGGCAAAGACTCAAGTGATTTGTCTTGAGTGTGAATCTCCAACCAAGAATAAAGTGCCTCCATCGAACCAAGGCATGCATAATTGCCGCAAGCTCAAGATCATGAGTCGGATAATTAAGCTCATAATACTTGACTTTGCGAGACTCAAAAGCTATAACTCTCGCCCTCCTACATCAGCACTCCTCCAAGGCCTACCAAAGAAGCATTTGTGCAAACGTAGAACTCACCATGAGGATCTGATTTTGCAAGAATAGGTGTTTTAGTGAGACACTCCTTAAGTGTCCTAAAGGCCTACTCACATCTTTCGACGAAAAAAAATTCTTCCCTTTCCGGTGAAGGAAGTGATAGAGTGAGCAATCCAAGAGAAATCCTAAACAAATCTCCTGTAGTAACCTGCTAATCCCATAAAGCTGCACACCTCTATCATAGTAGTGGGTGCTTTGGCCAATCTAGAATGGCTCTAATCTTGGAAGGATCGACTACGATACCTTCCCCAAAGGTGATGTGACCCAAGTACTATACCTCTAACTGAAATAAATCACACTTCTCCAATTTCCCGTAAAGTTGTTGCTCACAAAGACACTTAAGAACCTGGTGAAGGTGCCCCTCGTGCTCCTCACGCATACATGTGTAAATCAAAATGTCATCAAGGAAGATGAGCACAAAGTGATCTAAGAAGGTCCTAAATACCCCATTCATCAAACTCATAAACACTGCGGGGGCATTCGTCAAACCGAAAGGTACCACGGTGAACTCGTAGTGCCCATATCTCTTACTGAAAAGTTAGACTTATGAATGTCGCCTCTATAATCCTAACTGATGGTACCTTGACTTGAGATTAATCTTAGAGAACATTATATCCCCTTAATCTGATAAAATAATTCATCAATGTGGAAGGGGGTAACGATTCTTGATCATTACTTTATTCGGTGACGATAATCAATACACAACCGTAAGGATCCATCCTTCTTCTTCACGAAGATCACCGTGCACCCCAAGGGGATACACTAGGATGGATTAGGCCCTTCTCCGGAAGGCCCTCCAAGCTACAACATGAGATCACATAGCTCAAGAGTAGTCATCTAATAGGGTGCTCGTGAGATAGGCTCTACACCTGAAACAATATCTATATGGAAATCTATCTCACGTGGGGGAGGTAACCCTAGTAGATACCCTAGAAACACATCAGAAAACTCTATCAAGATGGGATTTTCATCGAGGATGGTCCACTCGACTCATCCTCTGATCTGTCACTAACTGTAACATCAAACAACCAACAACCCCATCGTGCACATCGCTTAAGCTGCATAGCGGAGATGGTGTGAATGGAAATGGCCCTCCTAACTCCTAATATCACTGACTCCACTCTAACATCATCTATGCAAGCAATAGTCTTATGGTAACAGTCCACTCTAGCTCTATGAGTAGATAACTAATCCATGCCTAAAATGACACCATAATATCCTAATGGAAGGATTCAAAGATTTTAGGTAGTGGTGAAGGGTCCCAAATCCACTACACACTCCTTAACTAAGGATTCTATAGAAATTTTGGCTCCTGAAGCCATCTCAACATCCCAACTATGACCCTTCCTAACTACCACAAGCCTGCAATGCTCTACTAAGTATGGTGTAATAAATGAAAAATAAAAACCAAAATCAAATAATATAGAGGAGGAAATACCACCAATACTACCTGTCATCTCAATAATGATATTTTGGTGCTCATCCTGGTGGTTCTTGACCACTGCGTAAATCCGATGACTCTATTCCATATCTCCAACTCGCAGCTCGAGATCATGTTTTACCCTTATTAGTGTTCTAAGGGTAATCTCTCTAATGATGTTTAGCAACACCACAACCATAGAACTTTCTGGTCCTCTCCGGTGGGATGCGGCTCAGTAGGTACTCTAGTTGTCCGAGTTGTGGATCCTAATGATCCGGCTTCTGGATTGATGAGATCTATGCTACCGAGATCCTGGCCGACTAAGCTCTCGGCACATCCTGTGTCTTGGTGGGACTCCTAGGAGGAGGCCTCATAATTTACCCTCTCTCGTACATCAAATCTCCGAGTAGACTGTAAGGTGGGTGGGTCTGCTGTTGTTGTGGTCTAAAGGACTCCTATCCTGAACTCTGTCCACCCCATGGAGGAGGAACTGATCCCCTCGATCTACCATCTTACATCTTCCCCCATGTCTCCTCATTAATGTAGGCCTTCTCCACGGCCTCTGGTAATTTCTATGGGCAATGAATATGCACCGCACCACCCAAATCCAAGTTCAGGCCCCAGATGAACTCCGTGAATTCGTACTACTCATCCTGCATATAGTCGATGTACTGGAGTAGGTCTAGAAATTGACTCTCATACTCAACTACAGTCATCGATACATGACTAAGGTCATGAAACTCATCTTTCTGCTGCTGTATAAACCTCCTGGACAAATACCTGCTCCTGAAATGCTCCTCAAATAGCTCCCAGGTGATTATCTCTAAATCAACATGGAGCTTCTGCTCCTCGGTCCTCCACCATACTCTAACTCCATCCCTTAGTAGATGGATCGCAACACAAGCTTTCGTGTTGCTAGAACAAGGACAAAGCATGAAGCAACCACTCAAGCTAACTAGCTAGGCCTCAACCTAAAATCCTCCTCATTGCTCGAGTAATGTGATGGCCTAAGCTTCGGATCTCCCCGATGTGATCGGTGGCTGAGTTTTGTCGGTCTTTATGCCTCTCTATGTACTCGTCCGTGAGCTTAGGGCTCGAGACTTCTCTTTGTGCCATGACACTTGGTCACCATGTCCCCTCAAAGGTGACTCTACTCTAGCTAACTCTCCATGAAAATTCTCTCCTCCATGCTCCTCACTGAGTGGAGGAGGTGCATGTCCCTCAATGGAAGTAACTCTATCATGTCTGGCATGCCCTCCAACTGATCCTCTATGTAACGTGACATTAACATCCTGAAGGGTCTGCAAGATTATGTGGCAGGATGGCTGCTACAACATGATCCGGAGGTGGTATGTCTAAGTCTATGTGGAAAGACTCCTCATCTTGTTTGCACCTCCTGCACAGAACAAAATGAGAGTTAGTTCATTATTTTAAGTCTTCTTTAGTTTCTAAGTTTACTATCACATACAATTTTCAATAGTTTTGTTTTCTAGATTATGCTAGTTTAAAGTTCATGTCTCAAGTTTTCTAGTGTGCCCAATGGTCCAAGCTTTTGAACCACTACTCTGATACTAAGTGTAACGTCCGCAAAAATGACATTCTAAGAACTCATTTCAACCAAACACTTAACCTAAAAATGTGACTAATATTTTTTTTAAAGAGATAGTTACAATACAAGAATGATGCAAGGGTGCTTAACCTTTATGATTCGTTAACTTACTAACACTACTTAACTCAGGTTTACGATTGAGAAACCAAGTCTAGTTAATAGATACATATTATCACAATAATTGTAGGGTACATAAATCAACAGTTCTAAGGAAGGTAACAAGGTTTAATTCATTTTAAAAGGTGTTTTCTCCTTTTTCCATTAAGTTCAATCCTTAACAAGATTAACCTTATGCTAAATTATTAAATTCATTACTTTAATAACTTAAAGAACCCCTTAATAAAATCCTACACATACTAAGGGTCCTAAGGACACCACACCACTAGGTAATTAAATGACCCCACTCACCCATCTACACATACCCTTAAGGTTTTGAAATTAAATATTTAAAATTACATTATTCTTAATAAAGGTAGGGTCAATTCTCCACCCTTAGATCAAATCCATCCTAGCCACTAGATCCTAGGGTTCCCAACTTAGCCCTAAAATCCTGAAGAAAGTCTATTAAAACCCTTTTCTCATTCTAATATTCTCATTTGGTTCAATTTATTTTGTTAAATCTGCAGGTTGGAGAGAAGGAATCCATGAGAGCAAAACGGAAGAAGTCATGGAGGATTCTACATGAAGATTTATTTTATATTTAGCTTAGTTAGTTTTTTTATTTATGTAATTTATTTTTTCAAGGATTGGGAGGATTTTCTCCTCCAATCTAGTATTTATTTCAAGATTTCAGTGCATTGGGTTTTAAATTTGGGGCAAACCCTACCCCTTTGATAAAAAGGAAGAATGATTTTGGGTTCACTATTTTAGAGTTTTATCATCACCTTCCTAAGAATTTAACTTCAATTACTTGCTGGTAGCAATAGATTAAATTTCACAACTTAGGAATTAGAGAATTTGGTTAAGTTTCATGCACAGTGTGGATCCACGAAATCTATCATAAGTGACAGGACTGCTTGCCCATAATAGATGGCGGTTTTGGGACTGCCACCCTACCTAGGTGACAAACACAAGACCGTTGTGATATACCGAGTGGTGGTTTTGAGACTGCCACCATATCCTTAGCGGTAGTTATACGACCGCTTCTGCATGTGGGCGGCGGTCCTGTTTCGAAAAATAGAACCTTAATGCCAAGATTTTTACAAAAACTTAAAGTTACTAGAAGGTGTAAAAATGCATCCTTAATTTGTTTTTGTTCACTTCAAGTTCTAGATTTGAGATTTATTGCTCATTTATTCATTTCTTAGCTAAATCTATTCATTTTAAAGTGTTTTCTTTCTATTAAACTTCATCTACTTACAAGAATAATTTCCATTTGTTTAACTAGATTCTTCTTTCCATTACAAGGGAAAAAAGGAATATAAATCTATTTCATTTTTTAGTCATTTTCTCCTATAAAAGCAACATTTCTAAATACCATGCAATCTAACTTATTCTCTCTTTCATTTTACTACAATGTTCATTCATTCAAAATAACCATATTAACCTTGTTTTCCATAAAATGATATTTGTAACAATTTCAACTTATAACAATCTCTACATTTTCTTCTTTCTCATATTTACAATACAATAACTACTCCATGAAATACACTTTCTTTTTCATGGTAAAATAGATCAATCTTTCAATACATTCAAGATTTCAACAAGGAGAAAATGCTTTCTTTCCTACTTGCAAACTATCTTTACAATAACACTCTTTCTTCTTTCTTTTCCCATTTTTTCTTTCCACATGCAATGCAATAACAATAACAACAATAGGATTACAAATTTCTTTAACAAGGCCATTACAATTTCCTCCACTTGAAGTGGGAGTCTCCACAAAATATAATAAGAGAGTGAACAACATTGATACAATTTCTTCCACTCTAAGTGTGTAAAAATACAAGTAATTTTCACATGGTCACCAACAAGACTCCAAGCTCCAAGCACCAACAAGATAGCTCCTCCAATAATTTTCTTGATTCACAACAAAATAGGGTGAGAGGAAATGCTCTCCACCCAACCAAGATACCCAATGGAGACGAGAAGACATCCTCTCCATTGGCCCCGAGCCCCAACCACATTACAATGGGAGAAAATCTCAACTCATGCCAACTACTAGCTTCCAAAAACTTAACATAAAATTTCACATTTATTCCATATTCATATGAAACACAACAACAACTCAACAAGAGGACACAATCACAAACAAAAATGTAACAAGGCTTATCAAGAAAGCCAAAAGTTTAATACCTATGGGGAGGCCACTTATGCCTCCCAATGGGAATGGGTGCCACCGAAAATCCTCCATTTCAAAACACAATTTCCCTAACAACTCTTATGCCTCCCTCAAGTACCCCTTATACCTCCATCTACTCTTATGCCTCCCTCAACTCTTATGGCTCTCTCATAATAAGAATAAGAATAAAAGCAAGCATTTCTCATACTAGGTGGGCACCCAACCCAAACTCCCTCCTCAAGAAAATGATCTCTTATTCCTCCCTACAAGAAACTCCCCATAGTCTCCTCCCACTCCCAACTTAGGAATTCTACCCACACCCAACAATCATTTCAAAGAGACAACAACATTCAACACAACATCTACACACATACAAATAAATAACTAACATAATTTAAACAAATTTGAAGCTCCTACCTTTCCATGGTATGGCTTGTTCCAAGTATGAAATTCCAAACTCCTCCAAAGATCAAGTAAGCATCCACAAGCTCATTAAATCAAACAAATCCACAACTCCAAAAAAATCCACAACTCTCCCAATAATCCTCTCCTTCTCCAAAATTCAAGAGACTAAAAAAATCATCCAACCCCCAAAACATACAACAAGAGTTCAATAAATAGAGAGAAGAGAGAGAGGGATGATGTGGCTCCAAGTAGGATGCCACCTCATTTCCTCTCCACTCCACATCACTTGGTCAACCACATATTCCCATGCACAATTAATAAGTGGTTGGAGGAATGACAAGAACCTTACACACTCCATCTAAGCCCACTCCCCCAAAGGACAAAATTAAATATTTGAAAGGAAGTGCAATTAACATTTTACCTTTTTATCCCCCAAAACACCTAAAAGAGCCTAAATTTGACCCCCAACCCATAGGTAGGGTTGGCATGGGCATTTAAGAGGTGTGGGACAAGTTTGACTTGTCCCACAAGCTTCCAAATTTGGCCTCTAAGGCCAAATTCGAGTTTCCCATGAAGGGTAGAGTGTGCTACACTCAAAACTCAAACACACTTCACTCAACACAAAATCCAAGAGTAAATCAATTTTAATAAATGAACTCCTTTTTGGTCACATCTCTAATTAGTTTAGGATAAATTCAAATTAGTTTAATTAATACACTACAACCCATGAGTAATAAAAGGGGAAACCACAAAACCAAAAAAAATTTAAATAATAAAACAAGTGAATTTCATTACTAAAGGAAAAACACATACCATCATACTAAAAGGGAAAAATTAAAACAAAACAACACATGACCCCTAGGTCACAATTTTCTCCTAACCAATAATTTAAACACACACACAATTACACGTTGCCATGGTGACCCTAGTTGAATTCTTCTCAAATTCTGATGTGGTTGGTCTCCAATCCCCCGACGTTGTTGTGAATATAATATACCTGCAAAACAGGGAATACCTCCTTCGGCCTCGTGGCTGCATTAAAACATTCATGCCAAATATACAATATAAATCTAAAATCAACTATATATGAATTACTATCATCTATGCAAATACGATATCACTTACAATTTTTTTGCACATTTCTATTCCACATTTCATTTATGTCAAAATGATCATCACATTAATTCAGATTATCAATATCTACCCAATATTTATAAATATATCACATGTCGAATTACAGATAAATAAGCACATCAAAAGTATACCAATATCATCATCAAATGTCTTGTAGTCCATATGCATCATATGGGGATCAAATCAATAATAGTTCAATGTCTATGATATCTACTAGCATGCTAAATCAAAGAAGCTATAATAAATCCATAAGTGAAATCGATAAGATTGAAAACAACTAATCAAAATGGTGTCGAAGGAATTGAGCACTACACATTATGTCAAATAGTTCATCTAAATAAACCCAAAAATGTAAGCAGGTCAAATATCCAACAAATTAACTATCTGTATTGTTGCTAATTTCAGTCAAAACTCCAGTGTTTTATAACCCATACCACTTTGAACAGAGTTTTTTTAGCTGGGGGTAATTAATTGCTCATCTTTTGTTGTTATTGGATTTTCATGACTTGTAGGGAATCAGGGGCTTTTGGGTTCATTGTAGTCTTTGTGTGTTGTTGGATTCATATGTTAAAATCCTATTGAATTACAACATTCCATGTACGAGATTACATAGGTCTATAAATAATGAGCTAAATGTGTCTAGCAAAGAGGAGCTCTGCCCAGTTGTCTTGGGAACTCACTGCAAGGGATTGTGAAAATGAGGTTTTATGCTTCCTTAGCCATGAACCTAGCAACTAAAATGTAGTGCCCACTTCCCTTCAACACCTTTTGATATTGATCATGACACTAATGCTAACTATATTATGGACATTGTTATAGTTTTGATTTAGAATGATGTTAGATGTTAGATCATGGATTCGTTGACTTTGATTCATATATGACGCATTATGATTATTAGAGACATTTTATATATTGGTGATGATATCTTGTTTGACATGGTTATAATTATGGATGTTGTTCGGACATGTGATATTTGGATATACTGAGTGGACCTAGAAAATGGAATTTATTTGATGATCATATAGTTGTTGATAAAATTGTAAATGATATTTTGGTTGCCTTAATGTTGTTGTGTTATATATATGATTATATATATATATATATATATATATATATATATAGATGATTTTGGAATTATATTTATATTTATTTTAGATATTGATGTGGCCACGTGGTGAAGGAGGTATTTATGTTTTATAGGTTAAACTATCACAACAAATATCGGGGATTGGAGACCAACCACATTGGAATTCTAGATGAATTCAACAAGGTCACCATGGTAGCTTGTATTTTTTTGTGTGTGTTTTTTGTGTTAGGGATTCCCATGGGGGATCACCTAGAAATGGGACCAAGGGGGATATGTGTATTTATTTATTTATTTGGTTCATTTTTTAATGGATGTTTGTATACGTTTATTTAGTGGTGCATTTACCACTTTCATTATTTATTAAATTGTGATAAATATTGTGAGTAATCATATAGTTGGAATAAATAAATTATATTGGGTCATAAGAATGTAATTAATAGGGTTGTTGGCTCTTGATTTAAGTGTTGTAAGAATGTGTAAGTAATGTGTAAGAGTTGTGTAAGTAAATTTTTGGAGTATTCAACACTCCACCTTCTCAAAATTCGAATTTTTCCTTGAAGGCTGATTTTGGAGGCTTGTGGGACAAGTTAAACTTGTCCCATGCCTCTTAAATATGTATACCAACATTACCTATGGTTGGAGAGTTAAATTTAGACTTTCATTATGCATTTTTGTAAGACAAGTAGTATTTTTAATTGCACTTTCCTTACATGTATTTAATTTTGGTCCTTAAGGGGTGTGGGCTTGGATTGTGTGTGTAAGTAAGACTATCATTTTATTCACCCACTTATTTATTATTCCTTAGAGTTTGAAGTTCACTTGTGTGTTGGAGTTGAGGATGTGTGATGTGGCATCCTACATGGATCCACCTCATCCTCTTCTCTTCCCTCTTCTTTATATTTGAATTCCTTAGCTTGTTTTTGGGGTTACTTCACCTTTCCTTGCTTCATTTTGGGGTGAATTCTTTTGTTTTGAGAGATCGTGCAAATTTGGAGAAAGTTGGAGATTGTTGCATGCTTGTGGATTGTTGATCTTGGACTGATTTTCTTAGGAGAGCTTGTTGTTTGGAAACGGGAACAAACTCTATCATGGAGAGGTAGGAGCTTGGCTCTTAAAATGCTCTTCTTTCCTTTTTATGAACATGTGAATGGCCGAATGTTTGTCATTACTTGTTTACTAGTTGGGTGGACTGCCTAGCAATGGTGTAGGACAAGACTCTAGGGATTCTTGTGGGGAGGCATAAGTGTTTTGGGGAGGTATAAGTTTGGGATTTGGATTCCACTGGTAAAAGAAATAGCTTGCATTTCTTTACTCGTTATGGGGTGCCATAAGAGGTTGGGGAGGCATAAGAAAATGTGAGGAATAAGGGGTACTTGGGAGAGGCATAAGGGCATGTCAGGGACTTGAAATGATATATATTGGTGGTTTGTTTTCAAGTGGTGATACCCATTTCCCCTTTGGGAGGAATAAGTAGCTTTCCCCATAGTTCTTGCTCCTTTGGCTTGTATGATGAAGCCTAAGTTTTGTTTGTTGTGTTTTCTTGTGGTTGGAAATTGTAGTTTTGTTTTTGACTATATGTTGAATGTGAAAGTTGTTTTGTGTTGTGGAATCATGTTGTTGCCATGTGTTGAAAAAAATAACACCTCTTATTGCTTTGTGGTTGGGCTCTGGGGCCAATGAAGAGGGTGGATTTTCTTTCTCATTGGATGTCTTGGTTGGGTGGAGAGAGTTGCCTTTACCCTACTTTTGTTGTGATCAAATTGGAGAAATATGGATCTTCTTCTTGTTGTTGGAGGTGAGAAAGAAGACAGAATTCATGATCCTTTGAGACATTATTTTTGTAAACATTTTCCACTTGAAGTGGATGACAATGTAATCTATTTTGTGATGAAGAATTACTCTATTTTGGAAATGAAATCCCCTTTGAATGTGAAAGAGAAATACTTTTCAATCTATCTGTGAAAAGAAATGTGAAAGAGGTGTATTCTATAATCGGCTTTTGAACATGGGAAAGAAGTTGTAAAAGAATCATTCAAATTAATAGAAGTTGTTTTACCTTGTTCAAGTGATATTGTTTCCATTGGAAATATGTGTTTAAAATACAATATGAAATCTCCATTTGGAAAATTGAAAAGGAGATATGTATGAAGAAATGATATGTTTCTCTATTTTTTGAAATACATGTTTGGAAATTTTGAAACTTTATTTTGTCTTTTGCACACGTTGTTTTGAAGCAAACTTAACATTTTAGATTGGATTTAGAAATGCATTATTTTCTTCATCATTTTGATTAAAGGAAGTATGGAATGTATATTATACTAGCATGGAATGAATTTAAATGTTTCAAAGTTTGGTAAATGAAAAATAGATCTATATGCGTTCAAGTTTAAATTCCATTTTGTTCCATTGTAGACTTTACAAATTATTAACAAGAGAATGTCCAGAACAACCATGCAAACTATGAAAGACTTTTGAAATATTAATACAATCTAATAAAGATCAAAATGATCCCAAATAGGCAATAACACTCAAGAAATAATTTATAGAACTTATTTGAATCGGGCATAGTCAAAACTCGGACTCCTTCTTTGTGTCAAATTGGGAAATTTGAAATGATAATCCTTCAATCATCTTAACCCTTGCAATCTATCCTAAATTATTCCAAGTGAAATCCTCCATGTCTATTTGGCATGTTGAGAAAGAATTCATGGTGGATTTGAACAAAAATTTATAAGTTAAAAAGTCTAATTTACATTTTAAATGAAAAATGACATTTTCTCAAAATTGACCCTTCAAAATTTATCAAAATCAAAATTTTAAGGTTTTTGTGCAAAGAGGACATCGAGACCTTTCCAAAAAGTCCTCATTTTCCAAAAAACGAGTTCCCAATCAAAAGTTATGGCCTTCAAGTTTTTACTTCATTTCGGCTTCAAAAAAAATCTAACTATCAAAATTAAATTAATAAAATATTCCTTGGCGGACCAGCAGGCCAAAAATATCCTTTGGCACTTTTTTCCCAAAAAAACCAAAGTCACGAAATTCCCCACCTCCACCGGTCCGTACTTTCTTACAAAGGAGAAAAATAATCTAAGTTAAAAAAAAATTGCAAAAAATTTCAAGTTTTCTCTGCGGCCCCGTTGCCCTACAACCAATGGTTGGCTGACACATGGCTTCACGAGGTGATGGTAGAGGAGTAGTTGAATTCTCAAACTTAACATTTTCAAAAATAAAAATTGGGAAAATTTTCTCAAGTTTCTCCTCCGTAGCCAATGGTTAGTTGACATGTGGCACCCTTAAGTGACGACAGAGCACGCGGGTGGTTTTCAAACTTTTAAATTTAAAAAGAAAAAAATTGGGTGAAAATCCTTAAGTTTCCCTTCCACCTGTGGGTTACTATTTGATTGACACGTGGCATGCTTAGGTGACGGTAGAGGAACGGGTGGTTTTTAAACTTTTAACCTTGTTCAATTTTGGCAAAAATCTCAAGTTTCTCCACTTCCCCACGTGTCACTTTGTTGGAATGACACATGATATCCTTAGGTGACGGTAGAGGTGTGGGTCATTTTGAAACTTTTATCTCTTTTGGAAAAATTCCAAAATTCTTCCCAGGCCCGCAAGGCCGCTTTTGGGAAAATTTTCATCCCAAGGCCCGTCGACCCATAACTTGAGAATTATGAGGAGTTAGGAAGACTTATTTATATCATTGAAAAGGGGAAGAAATTTCCTATCTAATGGGAATGTTTTCAAGAATTTTTAAGTGCATTAAATATGAGAAAAATAAGATTGAATCCTTAAGTGAGTTCTGAGAGTGGGTTAGAGAGAATTTACCCTTTTAATTTTAATGTTTAATCTAACCCTATGGTTAAGACCTTGTGATTACCTTGTGGAATTAAATACCTTGGGTATTTAATTGTTTTGGCTCTTTTAACCCTCTAAAAGTTTAATTAAGGAATATTTAACTATGGTGTTAATTCAATTAGTTATTAAATTAATACCTAAGGAGAATTTGAGCTAGGTGTGGTTTTATTACTTGTTCTAAAAGAAAAATGATATTTTTTAGATTTAATTGTCTCTAGAACTTATTGTGATAATTGTAGTTTCTAATTCTCTATCAGGGCTTACACTTTAAAAAAATTATTCCATAATTTTCCTAACTAAACCTAGGTTGTTCTTAGGTCTCAAGTGGGAGTTTTTAGCGGGACTCACACTAGAATTTGAACTTGAATCCTTTACTTGTAAATACAAATCCATACCAAAACACCAAATATATTTTTAATGTCAAAATGGAGCAAAGTCGGTGTTATACCTATTCATCCTAATAGAAACCGAGATGCGCGATCAATGCTTTGAAGATTGTATCATTTTCTAGGGTGTTGTGAAGAGTGAAGAAAATCATTCGTTGTTAATGTGAGCCAACAAGAACTTTAGTGACCTGATTGAAAATTACATCTCATCTATGGAAAAACAATATATGACACACAACCTGCTATGATTTTTTTCTTATTATGATCCAGCAAGAATTTTAGAGATAAAACATTTGAAGTTGGAAATTTGAAATTTTAAGGTAGTCAACATGATCTTGGGAGCAAAGAATGAAAATCGGAGAGAACTTGCAAGGTGAGAATGTTGGTCAGCAGCCATTTTGGAGGAGAATAACATGAGTAATAGTGAGGAGGAGGTTAAAAGTGTAGCTCCATCAGTATACTGATTTGCTTAACTCCAATAAGAGATTATCTAAAAATGATTCTTCAATATGTCGATACACAAAGAATAATATGCTTATTGGGTTTGTGTTCTCTTTATATGTTTTTCTTACATGATCCTAGGTCATGTTGACATGAAAAATCTTTTAGAATCATTAGTTGTTGCTTTGTTTTCAAATTTCAACTTTTTGTGCCTGATTATTAGACTGCAATGTTCCATCCTTTGTGGCAAAACAAATATATTAAGTTGTAAGTTATCATTCGTATTGAATTGAAATTTTTGATAGCCATGTCGTTAATACATTTTTTTAGTTTGCTAAAATGAATGCAACACAGAAATTTCTTCTTCTCATATTGCAAATGACATTTAGAAAGTAGAGCCTTCTTTTGAATTTTTAATATGAAGGGGTTATTTTTTGTTGCTTATATTGAAGGATTCAATGAGATGGAGATATAGGTGATTACCGATTTCAAGGATTACAAATGATCATTCTTTAGCTATGCATTTCGGGCTTTGCTTGAAACATATGCACATTGTTTGAATATCAGCTAGCTTAGTGTCATATAAGCCCAATGGTATGGGTATAATGTAAGATGGGATCATTTTTGGACACATAGACTCACAACTTCCTCTTGTTCATCCAGACAATGGTCAGTGATTCAGTTTTAATATGTCAATATGTGGTCTCACCGCACATATTTTTTTTGTTCATTAGGAAGAGCTCAAAGATTCAAATTTTAGATGTAGATGTGGATTACAATTCACTTTCTTAGATATGCCTCTTAGTTATTGGGGGGTAGGTTTACTTATTTCTATGAATTCAAGACAATAGGAATAACTTTAAATTATTCACTAGGAAAAGCATTAAAGATGCTTGTGGAATTCCAATAGACACATATATTATTGTTTAGATGGAAAACTAAAAATTAAAAAGTCTCACATACATATAAATATATACCATAAATAAAGTTACATAATATTGACCAATTTAATTTGTAATGTTTCTTATAAAAGTAAAATCTATTAATTAAAATTTTTAACGATCAAAATACTATTATAATGAAATGTGATGCATATTTTACAAAATAAACAAGGCCCATTCAGTCATAAAAGAGTAACCTCTCGAAATGAAGAGAAGCAACATCCTCTTAATGTTATTACCTGTCCTCAATCAAAATATCTCACTTTTTCATAACAAGAGATGCCCAAGAAATAACATATGGTATAAATTTAAAAGAAGTATGCCCCAAGATAGCACCTGCAGATACTCGGCCGAAGGCCCTTTAGAACCTACCTCAAAGGAGACTAGCTAGCAAGAGATGACATACAAGGATGCATGATTATTGCACAGGTACTCCATCAAAGAAGCTCTTCTTTTCATCATATGCCCAAAGACCGTTGAACGTATCTTTCGAGCACATTCCTAGGTGACTGCCAACATGGCATTTGAATCTGACCAAGGGCCCCACCATGTTATTAACAGACATTAAAATGAAAACAAATGAAAATCCTCTTCCCTTTTGTTGGTATGTCTCATTGTCGACATTTCACTTTCTGACACCCATACATCCGCAATAAATTTTATTTTTAAATTTGAACACCCCGCCTAAATGAAATATTTCAAAATTCCCCCCTAAACCTAATTCTCTTGTTGCAGACAATTATTAACATATGTTTAAGGTTATATGGTATAGAGGGGATCTCCCCTAAAAGCAAAAGCTAAGACGTAACGGAATGTGTAGGATCCAGTAGAACCGAAGGACTCAAAGAAAACATGGGTGCGGGAGACTAAAAATCATGGGATTTAAAGGATTACAGTGCAATATAACCTAGTTATGGCACATACAGTGTGTAAATTGATTCTGAGTGCGTAGTTATTGTGATGTAAATGAATTGGTGGATGACTTGTACAACTCATTAGAAAATGTAATTGCTACTTGCTTTCTTCAACTACTTTATGTGCTTTAAAATAGTCGCAACAGAGAGTGGGCGGTCCAGTTTAAAGAGGGGAACATATGGGAGTCTATTTACAGAGTAGACAAGGTTATGGGAGTGATGACGAAAACTATAAATGAAATTGAAATGGGAGTTCATGTTGCTCACCATGTCAAACAAAATTGAAATGGTATGCACATGTATCCCTCTTACTTTCTATGTGTTTTCTTTTCATTCGAATACAAAGTTGTTGTCTCTTTCATGCATTTATTTATTTATTTTTGGTTGACGTTGTATGTGATTATGTCCTATGCTAATTTTTTTGGGAATTTCACCCGAAAACATTTCAAAAATTCATTTTACAGTTCATGTGAAATCCAAATATGTCATTGAAATGCATTGTTTGAATTACAAATTGAGAGTCTAACAATTATGTAAACTACATGCAAATTTGATGCTATTATAGAGAAAATATCTCTACAAAGTTACCGATAAAATAGATGAATTGCAATATTAGTCCATTGTCCCCCAATTTCAACTTCTAGTTATGTACCTTATCTCAACAGTAAATATTAAACAAAATGACTTCTATTGGTTTTTCTCATATGATAAAATAATTTGTGATTTTTGTGGACTTGGCCATGGTCATAGTATTGGTTTTTCCCATATGATAAACTAATAGCCATGGCCATGGCCATACATCTTTAATGCATTTACGTGTATATTGGGTAGGTGGGACAGGCATTGCAGAAAAAAGACAATGAACCACAAAATTGATTATATGTAATGGTTGGATTCTATTTTTTCATATTAGGTATGACACATGTAACTTTAATTGTAAGGTTGATAAGTCTTAAAAAAAATTCTAGTGTAATGGAGTTGTCTCGTGAGATGATCTTCCTCATCCATTCAATGTTGTAATTGTCTATATCTAGTTGTTTGTGATTTAATGTTGTATTAGTTTGTTACTCTATTTTGTTGGCATGATTTTTTGGGCCTTCACTCCATTGGGCCATTTTTATTGTAACCTCTTTTTATAATAATATAAATGTGAGAGTTCCGATAACAAAATATTTGTTGTGTAATGGTAAGGGTAATAAGTAATAATTTATTAGATCTCAACAAGATCCTTCTCCAATACTCATCTCTTTTTTTTCTTAGAAATAAATCAAAGAAATATATTCTCTTATTAAGTACCATTATTTATGATTTAAGATAATGTTATAATTAATTTTATGTAACTTTAAAAAAAAACTTATTTCTTTTTTATCTTATATATATATACAAATGCTCATCATCATATCATATATGCTACATTAATAAGAAAAAAATTATTTACCTAATTAAAAATTGACTCATTTTATGTTAATATTGAGAACATTTGTACCATATTTTTAATAATCAAGCTTAGAGAGAATATGTAAATTATCTCACATTAGTTTGTTAAGGGAAAAATCTTGACACTTCACCTCAAACTTTCTTCGCAACATTTCCCCTTTTTTAATTTGGATGACTTCTATTTTTAATGAGCTAGATAGTAATTTAATCACTCACCCCCTCCCCCAACCCTAATTGTCCCCCTTCATCCCCTACACCCCGACCCCATCCTAAAAAATGAGACTTATAGCCTCTACATGGGACCTTGGCTAAGGAGGATTTGTTTGTCTAAGTCACATTGAAGAAATCAAGTTTACAATGAATTAACATAGGAAGAGAAGCTTGGTGCTTACCTAAAAGAGATTTAATTTTTTTGGAAAACAAGCATGCTTATTCAATTTCATCCTTGAGCTCCAATGATCAATGTATCTTTTTGGAAAAATTATTTATCTTCACTAAAATACAAATTTATAGAAACTACATCAATATTTATTAATATTACTCATTTAATAAGAAGTGAATTCCCTTTTCCCTTCTCTATGGCCAATTGATTTACCATATGCAATCCAATGGATTTTAGAAAGGAACATTTTCCATATCATTGATATCCCTTGCTCATCCAACAATATTTTAATATCTTCCACGTAGTTTTGTATAATAACACCAATCTCCAAATCATTTTTGGCATGCCTTCCTTTATAATGTGACCTTTCTCTATGGGAAAATATTACCCTAGCTTAGTTTATGATAAAGATTGCACGTATACATTTAACGTGATTAGGTGTCAATTTATGTTAACCCATGGACATTTGATATGAGTATTTTATTTTATTGTGTGATGCATAAGGTGTATGCATTTTCCATTATGGTTCATCTGAAATAGGAAGGGTGTTTGTTAATGGAAGAAGCAATGATGAATATGGTATAGATTATGTCTCATGGTCATGATAATATTGAATAAAATTTTGGTTCCATACATGAAGTTTAAATTTTAAATGAAAAGATGCAATAAGAACTAGTTCATATAGTATAGATATAACTAATGCCTATGTAGATGGTAAAAATGAGGAACTTGTCAAGTAAATGTTGTATAAATTGGTGCATGATAGAAACATGTGTCTAGCCTACCCTTGCTCTACCCTAAGACATGCTCTCATGACACCTCAATATTATTTGTCAAGATCATCATATTATTTAAGGAAAAGGAATATTTAATGTTGGAACTTATTTTTCTATATGATTGAAGAAAGATAATGCTTGAATATGTGATGGATAGGAGCTTTACTATGACACACCCTTCCACATAAAATTCATGGGCATTATTGGAAAAGAAAGATTAAATTCTACCTAAACAAATATTTTATATTAAGTGTGCATTGTATTTTATAACTCCTTTTTAGAAACTAATTATATCATTGCACTCCTTGATCTCCCTTATTGTTATACTAGCATTTTTCACCAGAGGAAAATTTATTCACTATATGTAGACACCCAAAATTGGTACTAGCCTTGTTTACACAATGATTTTAGTGTGATTTTTCCTATATAGGCTATATCAATATGAATTAAGAACTTATTGGAACATTCATTTTGGTATTTCACTTTTGAATTGCTTGATTGGATAAGAAACACACACAAATTTTTGAACTTCAAAACCTTATAAGAATCTCATAGGGATCCCTATTCTATCTAGTCCACTTCACATGTTTTCCTACATGGGACACTAGTGGTAATGTCATACATAGTCAGTTTACTAGTAAGGTTTGAGGTTGTTTGAAGTGTATTGGAAGGATTTGCACTATTTTTTGGTATTGAAATTATTGATGTTGACTTCATTGATCATTTTGGATCTTCTTGAGTTTACATTGTGTTCTACCATGTCCCAAGTTTGAACATGAGAGCACTAAATGAAAATTTCTCTAAACAAATTAAAAAGACAAACATTCACCTAGCAAGAGGAGAACCTACCTTAGTATATGTACTTGAATATACATGTCTAAAGTTTTATCATATCTACAAGAGAAACGCCTAATTGATTATAACTACTTGAATGCTTTTTATCAAAGGATGGCCCAAGAGAAATGACATTTAGACTTACTCGTGAAAAGTAATGTGTGCACACGAACAATGTTAGGAGAATTATGTGGATTTGGGCACTCCTTAGAGTAATACTACATAAGTAAAGTTTAGCTCTCAAGAAACTCAAAGTTGGAGTTTTCCAACCGGAAATAGAAAAGGGTCACATCATACAATGTGTTACTCTTTGTTCCACGTTTTATTTTCTAAAAAATATTCCCCTAAAATAAAACACGTCCAAACACGTATTTTAAGAGTTAATTATACAAAGGTGAGTCAAATCCATACTTTAATTAATAATTTAAAAAATAAGTATTTTTAAAGATTTATGTAGTAATCAATTGTTAAATTTATTTTAGCCATCAAGTGGAACACACTTATATAATTTGACAAAATACAGTTCACTAGTTTTTTTATAAGTACTTTTCATAAAAGCATCATTTTAGTGTTGAAAATAGAGAAGGAATTTAAGTGGTTTTGTGATACATTGCAATCGGCATATGAAGAATAATTTCACAAAAGTAGGTGACTAATGAACAAGTGTTGATGATGTTGTAGGTTTATAAGTTGGAAAATGCCACCAATAAAGTCAAACACAAGAAACTATCATAGCATTCCAAGGTTTCCAATAGAAATGCTTAAATGGCTCTTGAGCACTATTTCCACTCCCAAATTATATTTTTCAATCTTATATCTTCTTCCCAAATGTAGAACCCACATTTTTATAGCTTGATTCTTGTTGGTTCCTTTATTTCTAGACATATTTTGATTGAGACTCGATAGACTTTGGACATTTTACTATGATATTTTATCCTCATGGGCATTATGGCATTTTGGGCGCGTAGCTCAATTGGACTAGATTCTGATATCTCTATATATTTCTTATGATGTTGATGACACTATAACGGGTTATATGATAGAATTATTGGTTAGATGTTAGTCTCTTGTGGTTGATTTGATTAATGATATAGTGTTTTGGATTTAATGATGGTAATTTTAGACTTTTTACAACCTAAGTGTATGTCGTTGCAATTTTATTTATGGATGATTCATGGCAAACTATGTGGATAATAATATTTCTAATTCCTAATCATTGTAAATTATGTTCGGACATTATAAGTTTGATTGATATTGTGATGTATACAACGATGTATATTATATTGACCACAATGCGGTTAATGTGTGCAATGAGTGTGCTATTAGTATCGAGAGAGCATGGGTTTTAGGGCACTTAATTGTGGCGCACAAGCGGCCCACGGGATGAGTCCTAACCATGCTAAATGTTTGAGGCCTTAGATTAAATGTATTTAATTGGGGACCATGGGTGAACATTAATGAAATGTAATTATGTTTTGAAAAATTAATTAGGTTTAGGGTGTGTTTTATTAAGTAAACTAGCTTGGGGTTTAATGATCTTATCTTAAGTTAAGTGTTGGTTTTCTCTTGTGTGTGTGTATGGTAGGAGGGATTGGGGACCACAGGTGAACCTTGGGTGGACCCCACACCCTCTCTCTTGTGCCCAAGCATGCCAAAGTGGATTTGTGGAGTTATTTTGGGTAATTTTAGGGACAAGTTTTGAGTTTGGGGTTCCTTTTAGCCATGAAAATGGGACTTGGACCCTATCAAATAGGTAGGGGGCTATTTCAAAAATTAAGTTTGTGGAGTTTCCCCCCATTTTGCCCTTGCTTAGTCACCATCCATGGAAGATGGTTACTTGGGCATGTGTGAAATTGTATTAAAGTTTCATTGTTTTATTTTAGTTTTAGTATTTTGGGTGATAAGGGCTACATCAAAGGTTAGTTTACTTTACTTATTTGCATTTTGGAATCTTTGACTCTTGAGAGGAGAGGAGGTGACACTTGTCACTTTCTCATTGGTGAGGAAACTTTTGGGTTCCTCTTTTTATTCTTCCTCATGAGGGAAGGAATGGGCTTCTTGGTTCATTTTTTTTTGGAGCACTTGGAGAATTTTTGAGAGCTTGGAGGTGAGCTTGGACAAAGGGAAAGCTTAGAGTCTTGGAAAGCATTATAGAGATTAGGATAGTTAACCCTTTTTTCTTAGTTGTGCTTATCTTATTAACTATCTTGATCAATGAAATGTTTTGTGTGAAATGATGTATTGTGAAGTGTATAGTGAATATAGTTGCTATTCAATTGTGAATTTGAACTTCTTTTGTTTTATCTCCACCATTCATTTGATTGATGGATTTTGCCTCCATCCCGATCTTTCATTACAATTTTGGTTACTTGTTCATTGTGAGAATCTTAGGGGAAGAGAGGGATTTCACTCTCAAACCTTCTGGTCACATAAAAAGCCATGAAGGTCCCTTCTAGAATCCCCTCATATGGATCCCTATTCTAGGTGGGAGAAAGTTTTCCTATGGACTAGTGGTAATGTCCATATTTCCCCATTCTTAGTGAGGTTTGAGGTTTTGAAAATCCTAAGAAGGATTTGCACTATTTTTTGGTATGAAAATTGATGTTGAATAAGGAGGATGAATGATTAGGAGGTATAAGGAGTTTGTATATATGTATTCTTCCATGTGCCCTATGAACATGAGACACTAAATGAAAAATTTGGGCATTTAACAGACCTCTCTTCCCCTAGCAAGAGGTTGAACTAACTTGTATTCTCCTCTTGAATTACATGTTTTTTTCATATCTACAAGAGGTCTAAGTGATTATAATGGTCTTATGTTTTTCTTGTTGTGTTTTAATCATTATAAAGTTCCTCTCTCCCATGGGATGGCCCAAGAGAAATTCCATTTATACTTACTTTGAAAAGTGACTTCCGACCATGGAAAGGCATGATGAAATACTAGGAGAATTATGTGAATTTGGGAGTTGGATTCTTAAAGTAGGAGTACATAAGTTGGAGCTTAGTCTCAAGGAATGATAGTTGGAGTTTTCAAACCCTGGTGTCATCATGGTCTTGTTCATCTTTGAGGACATGCCTTTACTTGTAAAAAATGTGGCCCTAAAATAAAACATATGTAAAGATCCATTTTTTAAGAGTTAAATATGTTGCAATGAAAACATACTTTAATTAATCATTTTAAAGAATAAAGTTTTTATTTTATTTATATAGTAATCAATTGTTCAATTTATTTGAAATCAAATGAAACTATGAACTTTTTGACCCATGTCCCTTTTTATAAGTGTTTTTCATTAAAAATCCTACTGAAAACAAAGAAGAGATATAGTGGTTTTGTGATATATTGCGAACATATGAAGAAAAATTTCAAACAAATAGGTGAAAACAAGTGAAATATTTAGTTTGCATTGCTGGAAAATGCCACCAATAAAGTTTTCAAATCTATCATAGAAAAAAAGGTTTCCAATAGTGTTTAGTCGGTCTTGAGCACTATTTCCACTCCCAAATTATATTTTTCAATCTTATATCTTCTTCCCAAATTTACAAAAATTCATGTAAGCTAAGTATCTTATCCCTAATGTAATATCCCCTTAGGGCACAAATAATTGAAATGTGGAAATCCACACAAATCCTTATCTAACATTATGACAACAAATGATTCTTTTAGAAACCCTTACTAAAAAAATTAGAATGATCTAAAATCTTCCCTTATTTATCAAATAGCCACAAAGCAACAATACCCAAAATACCCAAAAACATTTAGAAATCCTTTTTGGCACACCTACATGTAATATTATAATTTTATCACCAAGATCTAAAGTATTTTTATTTATTTTGCACATAGGAATGAAAGATAAAAATCATTTGACTATTTATTACTAAAGATGAAGATTGATAAATTAGAAATGATGCCTTAGGGCAGATTTAGGGTTGGTATGATCCCTAGCACTAGAACACACCATTGTTACAGTTGTAATGGCCTCCTATATGGTTCATTCAACCTCCTTAGCCATATACCTGACCCTAAAAATGTGTACAAATTACCCAAAACACTACCCCAAGTAAATATCAACTGATTGGTGGATGTTCCAACATTAAAAACTCTAAAAATATGATCTGTCAATGATGCTCTAGTTTTCAATCTCCGAAGTCACCCTAAAATTGTGCCCACACTTTTCATACATATACAAACTAGGAAAGAGTTTCACTTTCATCACAAACCACATATCCCATAAATGTTACAATTTTCCCTAGGATCCTCACAAAACATATTCCAATTATATGTTTGATAAGTCCAAGTATAATGCTTAATTTCACCAAATTTATCCATTATAAACCTAGACATATGAGAAAGTGAAAAGGAACTTAATCGGGATAGTATGAAACATGATATGAAAAATATGTGGCAAATGTGATAATGTCATCTTTAAAAAGGAGATTGTTTGTGCTCATGCCACTCTATAATTGCTTCCAATCCACACTATAACATTGACATATGTATCTATTGACATGTTTGATGGATAATCAAAGTCTTGTGGGAAATCATTGATACTTGTGGTGGTTTATTGCCTCTCCAAATATGCTCACTTGTGTTGTTTGGACCAACCTTTGAAGACTTCCATTATTTGTTTTATGTCTAAGAGTTAGTTGTGTATCTTCATCCTTTGTTGCATCTTATGTTAAAAATATTTCATTTTGATTATAGGACCTATGATATGTGTGATTTGGTGAAATGTTATGAATCCAAGATTCCAAACAATGAAAATTGTGTTGATTTAAATGTTATGCAAATTGTTTGAAAAATGTATAACATGGGGAAAAAAAAAAACAAATCTCTTTCATATGTTAAATTGATGAAAATATTAACCTTTACTTGATCAATTAACAAGTCAAAGTATTTTATTTGATTATTTAGATGAATTAAAACTATAAAAGTAGTAAAAAATGTTACAACTAAAAACCATTATTATTGTGATTCCTTTTCCAAATGCAAAAAATAGGCATGAATTTTATGAAATGACATGAAATGACCTATAAAACTTGTGACATAAGAGAGATAATGTGTTCTAGCAAAAAAATTATCGGCAGCGGATATAGTGCTTAGCATTTTAATTTTTTGTACACAATATGCATTCTACGAAGGAAATAGGGGTGAGTTTTGTAGATTGAGTCAATCTTTATTTACTAACATGTCTAAGCTTGATTCTTGGGACTATCTTCTTGACTAGTTTTACTTGGCACTTTAGGTTGCTTAGAGCTTGAACTTACTTTATTGTCTCAATCATTTTCATTAGTTGGGCCTTGTTCAACGCTCTTTACTCTTCGTAGGATTTAGCAAGTTGTTAGTGTAGGCTCTTCGATTCAGTTATTCTATAAATTTTAATAAATGTTTATCCACCAATAAAATATGTATATAAAATACGAGACATATATTCTAAATATAAAAGTTGGAAAAAAAGGTCATTGTGAAACTTTACCAATTTTATTTTATAAAAACATATAAATGGACGTCAAATTAAAACCTATCCAATAAATCTAATACTGATATTGTAGTGCCCACTTCCCTTTTACACTTTTAGATATTGATCATGACACTGTTGATTATATTATGGACATTATTATGGTTTTGATTTAGTAGGATGTTAGATGTTAGACCATGGATTATTGTTGATCTTGATTCAGTTATGATGCATGATGATTATTAGAGACATTTTTATATGTGGATGATGATATACTATTTGACATGGATATATTATGGCTGTTGTTCGGACATGTGATATTGGATATTGTGAGTAGATCTAGTATGGAAATTATTGTATGATGATATAGTTGTTAATTAAATTAAAAATTATAATGTTGATTGCTTGATGTTGTTGTGATTCAGATATCTAGATGATTTGAGATTTTATTTATATCATTTTGGATGTTCTGATATGGCCACGAGGCCAAAGGAGGTATTTGTGTTTTGCAGGTTAAAATATCACAACAATGTTGGGGGACTAGAGACCAACCATATTGGAATTCTAGATGAATTCAACAGGGTCACCGTGTTAACTTGTAGCACATTGTGTGTGTTTGTTTTTGTTAGGAATTCCATGGGTGGAAATTTATTGAATGTTACCAAGGGGTTGTATGTATTTATTAATGTGGTTTCTTTTTATTAATGTTTGCATGTGTTTATTTTTATGCTTTACCCCTTTCATTAGTTATTATATGTTGTGTTAATATTGTGAATAACCATGTGTTAAAATGAATAAATCAAATATGTCATAAGAATGTAATTAATGGAGTTGTTTCTCTTAAATGTAATGTTGTAAGAATGGGTAAGTAATGTGTAAGGGAATGTAAGTTAGATTTTGGAGTATAAAACACTTCCTCCTCTTGGAAATTGAATTTTTCCTTGGAGGCTTTATTTGGAGGCTTGTGTGACAAGTTAAACTTATCCCATACCTCTTAAAATTATTCACCAACCATACCTATGGTTTGGAGGTTAAAATTAGACTTTATAATGCATTTTGAAATGACTAATTGTAAGTTTTAATTACACTTCTCTTACATGTTTTAAATTCAGTCCTTTTGGGGTATGGGTTTGTTTTGGAGTGTGTAAGTAAATCTGTCATTTTATTTATTGTGCATTGGAGAATGAAGTTGACCTTGTGTTGGGGTTGAGGATGTGTGATGTGGCATCCTACATGGATCCACATCATCCTCTTCTCTTCCCTCTCCTTTAAAATTTGAACTCCTTGCCTTGTTTTGGGTTGTTGAACTTTTGCATACTTCTCTTGGGGTGAATTTCTAGCTATTTTAGAGTTCTTTCTTATGGAAGGAGATTGGAGACCATTGCATGCTTGTTTGTTGTTGATCTTGGACTGTATTTTTGGAATTGGAAATCTTGTTGTTCTTGGAACAAACTCCATTATGGAGAGGTAGGAACTTGACTCTTTAAAAATGCTTCTTTCTCTTTTATGCATGTATGAAATGGTGAATGTTTTTGTGTGTTTGTTGGCTGGTTGGGTAGACTGCCTAGGAAATGGTGTAGGAGAAGGCTATGGGGATTTCATGTGGGGGGTATAAGGGAATGCCAATGGAATCAGTTTTATTGTGGAGGGAGTTTGGGATTGGGATCCACCATGGAAAAGAAATAGCTTGCATTTCTTACTCTTGGGGGCTCATAAGGGAGAAACTTTGGGGGCATAACGAGGAAATTGGGGGAGCCATAAGGATATGTGAGATGAATTATATTGGCGGGTTGTTCAGGTGGATTCCCATTTCCCATTGGGAGGCATAAGTAGCTTCCCCATAGTTCCTTGCTCTTTTGGCTTGCTTGATGAAGCCTTAGTTTTGTTTGTATGTATTTAATGTAGTTGTGAACTACATTCTTCTTGAACTGTGTTTTTAATGTGAAATGTTGCATGTGTGTTTGTGGAAGCCTTGTTGCCATGAGTTGAATCACATCTCTTATTTCATTATGGTTGGGGCTCGGGGGCCAATGAGGAAGGATGGCTTCTCCCTTCTCATTGGATGTCTTGGTTGGGTGGAGAGCGTTGCCTTTCCCCCTATTCTTGTTGTGATCAATTGGAAGATGAAGAAAACCAGCATGTTGTTGTTCTAGAGCAAGAAAAATGGATAGTTTTGAGTCCCTTGTTGATATAAAATTCATTGTAACCTTTCCCACTTGAAGTGGATGATCTATATGTTATTTGATTTGAGAAGATACTTGTATTGATAATGAAAGATTGAAATTGAAATGTAAAAGAGTTATACTCTGTTTTCTAAATGTGGAAAGAATTGGGAAAGAATGATACGTACTTATGTTTTACTTTGAAAATACTTGGAAAAGAAGTTGTAAGAAATTCAATTGAAGTAATGGAAGTGTTTTACCTTGTTCATATGATATCTCTTCCATTGGAAATCTGTGTTTTACATGCAATATGAAATCTCTTTTTGGAATGTTGAAAGGAGAAATACGTGAGAAGAAATTGAATAATTCTACCTTATTTGAGATATATGATTGTGGAAAGAATTGAAACTTGCATTCTTGTTTTAATGTTTGATTGAAGAAAAGAAAATCATTTAAGACTAGCAAGGAATGGATTCAATGTTTAATTGTTGGAAACATATAAAATTTTGTTACCTCACCTTTGTATACTACCAAAATTTCTATATCAATTTTCAAAACAATCCACGATATTAGATAAAATTCAAATGAAAAATTTTAATTGGGCTTAATCAAGTAAAACGCGTTCCCAAACCAAGTTAAAACACTTAAGAAATTTTAATAAATCTCCCAAATCAAGCAAAGGCAAACTGCAGGCTTTGTTGCTGTGTAAAACTTGAAATTTTGAAATACAAATCAATCCTATAAATTCACACTTGCAAATCTATCTAAAACCTTCCTAATGGCTCTATGTCTATTTGACATGTTGAGAAAGGAGAAGATCAAATTTGAACAAAAATTTATAAGTTAACATTTACCAGTTTGCTCTGCAAAAGCCTACAGATCGTTTTCACTAAATTGACCCCTTAAAATTTATCAATTTTCAAAATTAATGTTTTTTGTGTAAAGAGGGCGCGTCGAGATATTTCCAAAAAGTCCTTGTTTTCCCAAAACTGAGCTCTCTATCAAAAGTTATGGCCATTTGAAGTTTTACTTCAATTTGGCCTTCAAAAAAAAAAATCTAACTATTAAAAATTTGATTTTAAACTTTGGAAAAATTTCCCTAAAATTTCCCATGACCCCGCCATCCCCACATCAATCAGTACTACCACGTGGCACATCAAGAGGGGTGGAACTTTTCTAAAACTTAACTTTTTGAGAAATTAGACTCTGGGAAAATTTCCTATTTTTCCCTGCATCCCCGCTAACCCACGGCCAATCACATGCGACACGTGGGTCAATAGATGACGGGAGAATTTTGAAACTTAAAGTTATTCTCAATTTTGGAAAAACTCCCTAAACTTCACCACAGCCTCGCACCCCCACCTTGCCTTGGAAAAATCATTTTCACTGACGCACAAGCACGTGCATACTTTTTAAACTTTTATCCCGCTTTGGCAAAATGCCTTAATATTTTCTACCGCCCCATCGCCGCATCCAATCATTGGGTGACACGTGGCTTCACCTGACGATGACGGAAGAAGTGGAGAAAAATTCCACTTTGAAACTTTTTATTTTGGTTTTGGTAAAAATCCTAATTTTTCCCCGTCGCCGCCACATCCAATCATTTGATTACACGTGCAACCATAGGCTCAAGCAGAGGCACGGAACCTTTTTAACTTTGAGTTTTTCACCTTTTTAAAATCTTAAAATTGAAGATAGCTCTGAAACCACTGTCAACCAACAACCAATAGGGTTGTGACATGTGGCATCATTTCCAATCGGCGGAGGCGTGTACAAATTTTAACCCTTCCACTCTTAACCCTAAAAACAAAAATTCCTAAGTTACCCCTAACTAGTCTGTTTTTCCTGTGACCAATCAGGGGTCAACACGTGTTCCCCTTCGGCATTGTGGGTGTGCGGAGGCAAGTAGGGATTTTTCTCAAAATAAGGGAAAATGTGCCAAGTTTCTCCCCACTCCGTCGGCCCGCACATGGGAAAATTTTCCTCCCTAGGCCCGCGGACTCTCCCTTGGGAAAATTTTCCTCCCAAAGTCCATCGGCCCATAACTTGAAAAATATAAGGAGTTAGGAGGACTTCTTTATATCATTGGAAAGGTGAGAAAATTTCCTATCTAATGGAAATGATTTAGGGAAGTTTTGAATGCACTAAATTTGTAAAAATAAAGTTGAATCTTTTAAGCCTATTAGGGAGTGGGTTAGTAAGAAATTACTCTTCTAACCTAAGTGGTTAATCTAACCCCTTGTTTTGACTTTTTGTTTTGTGAATAATAAATGTAAGAGGAAAATTCCTTAAGCTACTCTTGTATTTTACATTGAAACTTGTTGTGTTAACTGCTGCCTTATAACCTAGTTGTTGACACTCTTAAACAAAAAAAAAAATATTCCATAATTTTCCTAGCTAATCCTAGGTTGTTTAAAGTGGGCATTACAGATATCACATCGATAGTGAGAGTAAATCTGATCGCCTAGATCCGGTGATGTTTAACCTAAAATTTAAATTTCATCATTCGTTTGGTGGAAATTGCTCATGTCTTCACGCGGAAAAGAGTAATGAAAACATGATTACAGTGGGTATAGATAAAAAAGTGCTTGAGAAAATGAAAAATAAGAAAGCTTTCAATGAAATACAATTATTGCAGCCTACGAAGATATTGGTTCCCTCGCGAGGCGATCTTTGGATTTTGGTGTTCAATGTTACATGTCATAATAAAATTATTTGATGGCCTAGAGAATTATATAGATGTCATTTGATGTTTAAATTTTAATATACATGTAAAAAAATTATAATAACTATTAAAAATAGATAAATTGAGTTAAATTTTACATAGATGTTTTTGTAATATTCTCCCATAGTTCTGCAAGGAAACTTTTAGTGGAAAATATTCTTTAATTCATCAATATTATGTTTTTTAAAATTTGAAATTGGTTATTTTTTGGGTACCAGATAGGACCAATTCACCAAAAATTTTGGGTACAATTCAATTTTAGGGGACAATTCGTCATTCCCAAGAAATAGGAATTTAAAAATTTACCTTGAATACAGTTAGTGAGTAGCATTTTTGTATGCTACTGGTTAACAACATATAGTATGTTGTCGGCCGGTAGCATAAAATATGTTATCACTATATGTTGTCATTGACTGCAGTAGCATAAAATATGTTACCGATCGGTAGTATATTCTATGGTACATTCCAAAACATACTATATGCTATTAGTTGGTAGCATATTCTATGCTACCTACAAAAACATATAAAAAATCTCTTATCTAGTAGAATTTAATAATGATTTCATGATAGAGTTCTTCATTCCCCATAGGGCATGTAATTCTAGCTGAAATTATTATTTTATTAGAGGAGGAGAAATGAGTTCACTTAAAATGTTGAGTTTGTAAATATCATTGTGTCCCTAACCCTAGCCCATACCATTTTGGTATGATTTTTGGTGACAGATTATGGGTTTATGGTTGATTCGAGAATAATATTGGGGGTTGTTGTTTGAGGTCTCAATTTTGGAGAGGTAAAAATGTAGTTGGGTAATAGAAATATTGGGTGTTCGAGCTCGACTCAACGTTCTAAAATATCCACCCTTCCTTTGTTGATGGGGTCAAGATACGGTGGCACTATGTTTGATTAGGCTCGGGATGACAAGATCGATGGATTTTTTGTGTCTTCACAATCTTCGGATCACATTTGGACAACACTACCTAGGAAATTTCAGAAATAATCTACAATAATACATACTTGCTCCAAGTTTTTGTTTGCACACTAGGTGGAAATACCCTTTACATTCAACTCCAATGGCAAGCTTATGTGAAGGACCTTAAATTGATAATTACATAGAAGTTGAGCTACAAGGCATATCTCATAGGCCTTGTTTTTCTCACAACCCCCGAAGGATGATTCCTTTCTCATCTCCTATGAGATTGGGTGAGACTATATGATTTTTATGACAAGAATACCATTGGTTAGATCCAAAGACCATCGATCCGCCCCTTTCAAAGAGGCACACTTTAAAAATTCTTCTCCCTCTAAATCTACTCAAGCTCCTCCTCCCCATACCTACATTATGGAGCAAGCTTCAAAATCCCCTACTTTGGAGATTAATGATGAAGAATATCTGGATTTTTTACAAGAACTAAAATCCAAGGCCATTATCTACCAATTTAATGGTTTTGGTGGTCATCTAATGCTCTTATTAGTGGATTAATTCCTCATGGATGGAAAATTTCAAATACTTCATATGTGCCTGAGGTTTCTTCATCATGTTTTTCAATGATTGGAGGATTATCAGAGGGTTATTGAAGAGGGTCCTTGGTTCTGGGGATTGGCAGGTCTTTTCACTACCCCATGGTTTCCAAAATTTGATCCGAATACCTTCTCCATCACACGTGTTCCAATTTGGGTAAGATTGCCTAATATTCCCCTTCACTTTTTTCTTACAGTGGAGGAAATCATAAATATTATAGAGTGGTTCATAATGGAAGATGGAAAGAGGATGTGGAGTGGTCTACACACTTTTGTTAGGATTTGTGTACAAGTAGACCTCAATAAAGGATTGTCAAATAGAATGACTCTCCAGATGGGAGATATGATCCGTATTAAGATTCTTGACTATGAAAATATGGATTTCAGATTTTGGAATTGGAGGACTTCAGTGACCTCTAAGCTTCATGTCCTCGTAAGAAAACCCAAGCTCCTAGAAAAAAATGATCATTTCAACAATGGAGCCCACCATATCTTGAGGACATAGAAAATAATGACTCGTAAAATCAAGAAGCAGAAGTTAAATTTCCATTCATGATAGTAAAGTCAAACACTTTTTCTTCTAATGAGGTGGGGTAGCCATCAATTATTCCTACCTCTTTGGAGAGACCTTCTCCAGGATAAAATGGCCCCATGAATCCGATCAATCCAACTCGAAAAGGATGGTTCCCATCCTCTGGATAAGGAGTTACAAATCTAAACTCCCTTGGAAATATCTAAATACAATCCTCTTATTTAGAGATGATTTCACAACATAATTGGTAGGTAGTGCGTTTAAATAAGGGAAAGAATTGATCTTCCTCTTTCCATCCTCATTCTCTCTCTTGATTAGCATCACTTCTACCTTCGATCTTGTACCATATTTTGGGATATATCTCCCCTTATTCTCCTTTTTTTTATCTTTTGTTACAACTATGATGCGGTTGGTTCTTCTCCTTCTCTATGGTCAGTAAGCTTTCTTTGCTCCAAATAGGGAAGTCGTAACTCCTATTTTTCCTCACATGTGGCTTCTATTTTCTTTTCTTCGTTTGGTTTTGGCCTTCACGACCTTTTGTTCCTTTTACCTATGGGTTTCTTCACTGTTCTACATCAATGTTATATCTTTCCTTTTGGGCCTTATGTAAAAGGACACGAGTACTTTCAAAACCCCCAAATTTACCCTTTTCCAAAAAAAAAAATAGTGATTTCGTTATGCCTTGATATTCGACATTTGTGCGAAATATAATTTTCACATATTCACCGAATATTTTCTAAGGATTTATTTATAGGGACCCTTAAAATTTTCCTTGGTTCTATGACTTTAATTTAATTTTAGATAATAGATTGGTCTAATCAATCTTGCAGTTTTTCACGAATTCATTTTTTTCTCATAAAAATTAATGTTGCACTAATTAATTTGAAGATCCATACACATCATTAAATTTTATAAGAATATTAAAAAATTTCAAATTACAATTTAAAAAATTAATTAATGAACATGATAGAAATGACTCATACAGAATTACTATTGCAAACTTGTAATTATGTATACAATGAGTTTCAAAGTGTCAAAATTCAAACTCCAACTTCTAAAATTGTATGTTTGATTTTCAAAATTTACCTTTCTTCTAAAATCTCAAATCCAATGCATCTAGTCCACTATCCTATCTTTATTTATAAGAAATCAAACAAATAAAAATTAAAAACCAATTACAAATCAAAATTAATAAAATAAAGCTAAACAAGAAATCAAACAAAGATAAAGAAGAAATCAAACAAAACTAATTAAAAATTAAAATTAATAGATGTTTTTATTTTATTAGCGAGATATGAAAATGTTTATATTTAATTAATAAAATATTAAGATAATTCTATTTTTTATTTTATTTACATTCCAAATTTTTCATTTTTAGTTATGCTATATTTTTCATAAATCTCGCAAATTTATAATGTGTAATGTGTGTGTAATATTTAATTTATTAGCTTTATTTTATATATTTATGACCCTGAAATTTTAAATATACCTGTCAGATTAACATTTAAATTATATATTTACATGTAAACTATGACAGTCGTATTTCAAAATTGATTGTATTTTGACATCTAAAATGACTAAAAAAATGTTTAAATACCTTGCAAAATCTAACACTACGAGTCACAAGGAAGACCCACTATTTCACCATGTGAAACAAATAGGTCACCTCCCCAATCAATTTCCACTTGTCAACGTACTACTAGCTTGTGCAACAATAAAATCCAGTGACGCCTTGTTGCCAATTGGAATGGTAAAATGAATTCATTGGAAAATCATGTAGTTATTGATCAAGATTTAACATTTTAAAACGGTGTTAAAAGGATGTAACATAATAAGTTTCACTGCTAACTAAATAGAATGTGGGTCCTACCAAATGCGTCAGCCTAAACTGGAACACACCGGCAAGATAAGGCCTTCCATAAATTTAGGTTCAATGATATTTTTTTCAATTGAAGTAAATAAAACAAGCTTTGGAATTTGCAATTATCAATACCGGTATTCTACTAATAGTTTGAGGAGGTTTAGGATGTTGAATTGCAAACAAGTACTTACATTGTACTTATTTCAAGTTTGCATTTTAACAACGAGTATGAGAGAAACAATAATGATCCAACATTATAAAAATACTAGTTTAAATTTGACAAAATTATAACAAACGTTTTGAAGATAAAAATGTTTTTTTAAGTCTTTTATTATGAAAAGATGAAAGATGATGAAAATAGCAAGATATATTTGTAATGTATTGTACTAAACATATCTCTGCATTTACATAATGTCCATTATTTTTATTACTTACAGGATTTTTGACAACAAAAATAATGATTTTGATGAGTGTTATTACCAACAAAGCCTCTTTCATTGCTGATATTTCTATTCATGTGTATGAATTAGTTTATATGGGACATGAAACAATCCACTTCTAGTCTTTTATTGATAACTCCTCTTCAACTGTGTCTCTCTCTGACTCATCCTCCTGTCCACATACCAAACCCAATCCCATTTGTATTGAATCATGCTCCCTTCTAGATGTTATTTCATCTATATCTCCTATCCCACCCCGTGAATTAGGTAATGTTGTTAATCTTTCTGATTTTGAACTTGATGCTCCCACCGTAAATTTTCTTAATCATGGTCTCGCATTTTATATTTCTCAAAAATTCATCCTGACTAAAGATATTATTTTTGACATCTAACAAGATTTATATGGATTAACTGATTTAATTGTTAAGGAGATTAGACAAGACTGTACGGTTATCCTTCAAAGGGCTAGGCCACCTAAAAGAAACATTACAAAGCTGAATTAATCGCCCTTAAAAATCTTAAGCTTACTAATAATCTAGATATTGTAAAATATGATAAAGATAATGCAGTGGTCATCATGGATCATAATTACTACATCTCTAAAATGTGTGACCATATAAATTGTGGTAGCTATAGGAAACCAAATAAAAACCCCATTATTAAAATTCTTAAAACTGTAGTTCTAATACTATCAAAAATCCTTTTGGACTCTAAGACTAAGAAAAACTCATTCCTTCCAAATAAATTATGTAACACCCACATTTCCCCACACAAAACCCAAAATAAAACCCAAAGATTGGTTGGGAAAAAATACAGGATATTTTTTTTTGTTTAACCAAGTTACAAAGGGATAACCTTCAACTAGATTTAAATAAATTATTTTTAATAATTCCTTCATTTTAATTAACAAATAATTAATATTATTTTAATTCAACATTTTAGGCTTAAATCTCCTTCTGTTAGGGTTAATTAACCCTTACAAGCCATTGGCTAAAATAGCCTTATTGCATTACTTTTTAATACTCTAGGGCTAAGCCTAAAATTACCCTCTCATTAAATTAAGTACAAATAAATTTAATCCTTAATATAAATATTGTCTAATTACCGTTGAGTAAATTTAATCTAATTAAATTCAAGGGTCAAGGATTTTTAAAAGTAGTCAACTAAACATTAAGGTCACAAAATAACTTACCTCCTAACACCCCTTTAGTGGCCCCATTCAAGTTACACATGCATTTCATTTAAAATCATATTCCCACCAAATCCCCACCTAATGTTTGGAAGGAGGAATCAAAACCATTAGTTGGATTCAATTTGGGCCCTTGAATCCTACGAATTCAACTAACCCTAAACTTCCTTTTGAAAATTTCTTATTCATTCTTTTGGCTTGTTTTTTCATTTTGTTTTGCAGGTTTGGGAGGAGAAGAAGAAGGGAGGCCATGGAAATCCATTCAAGCTCAAGGATGGATACTCGTTTTATTGTTTGTTCTATTTGACACCCTCTTATAGGGTTTATTTATATTTATAGTTGTTATGGAATACTTCATTTGTATTTTCCCTATTCGGGTATGGGAATTTTTGACCCTCTTTTTTACAAATATCTAGTTTGAATAATGATGTACACATTTGTCTTGGGTATATATACATATATATACATCATTCCACACACACACACACATATGTATGTATGTATATTTATATATATGCATATACATATATTTATACATACACTATATGTGTGTGTGTGTGTACATATACATATACATACATATATATGTATATACTTCTTTATAATAAGTCATGGTCATGCGGTTTAAAAAATACATAGATTGCGTTTATATATATTAAGGCCGATTGTTTAATAAAAAAGTGGCAAGGTTTTATGGTAAGGGGTTAAAATTTTGTTAGGGGGGAGGTCGTCGACCCCACCCCCATCCCATATTAATACGGGGTGGGGATAAGTTCAGCGACCTCCCCCGCTCCCAACTATTATACACAAATATTAATATAGCTGTGGGTCGTTAATAAGCCATACGGCTTATCTAACCCTTATAATACGCAATTTCTTTTTTATATTATAAACATTACTTAATATACTGTATATATATATATATATATATATATATATATATATATATATTATAAATGCAATCTATTTAGTTAATGCCTTTTTTAATATGTATAAAATTATAATAAGTTTAATATTTATAAATTTGTAAATCAAATTTATATAGTTAAACTTAATTATAATTACATATACATACATATATATATATATATATATATATATATATATATATATATATATATATATATATATATGTATGTATGTATATATAGATATATATGTATATATACATATACATATGTATATATATATATATACATATGTATATATACATATACATATGTATATATACATATACATATGTATATATATATATATATACATATGTATATATATATATACATATGTATATATACATATATATATACATATGTGTGTGTGTGTGTATATGTATATATATATATACATGTATGTATATATATATACATACATACATATATATATATATATATAGAGAGAGAGAGAGAGAGATTCTTATTTTAATTGATCCAATTAGTTGTATGGCATAAAGTATAGGGACAAGCCAAGTATTATTATTTTTCCACCTATTCATATAAAAGAGAAGTTGAGAAAACTAATAAAAAAATTCATTCAACCTCCATAACTTGTAAGGAGAAGATTTTTCCTCATTTTAAGAATTTTAAACAACTACTTTCTTTTCTTCAACATACTAAGGAATGTAACTATAATTTTAATATTTTCAATATGTCTTCTTTTCAATAGAATGAGAACTATTTTTTTTCACAATAAATAAATGACAACCATTTCAAATAACAAGTGTATTTTAACAAGATTATCAATATTTTTAAAATGAAACATATCACACTTTGGAGGCAATGAAATAAACTTAGATTGAAAAGAACTTCATTTCCATTTCAAGCCCATTTCAAAGTTTCTACTTCATCTAAACAATGCAAGATTTGGTAGTTTCCTTTTTCAAGAACTAACACTTTTAAAATACAAGTTTTCATTCAAACACTCTTGATAAAATTTACAAGATGATGGGATATTCATTGTAACAAATACAATTTTCCTTTGCTTACTTTCCAATATGCATCCATTTTGAAAACTTAATACAAATAAACTATTCTAAACACATTTACAAGAGGTTGACAATCTTTAAAATACAAGTTACAAGCCCTCCACTTAAGTGGAGACAACATGAAAAAGGTTTTAAAATGAGGATTTTCATTTATTTTTCTTCAAAGTGCTACTAAGACCATTCTTCACTTCAACTCCATAATCTTCTCCAAATCCAAAAACACAACAAAAAAATAGGGGAGTAGTCAACACTCTTCCAATAATCCAATGAGGAAGAAAGCCTTCTTCCTCATTGGCCCCCGAGCCCCAACAATGAAAAATAAGGGGTATAAGACAACCATTGGAAAATTTACATGGCTTCCACAATCAAATTCAATCAATACATTTAACACAATAACCACAATACCAAAAATCATAACAAAACAAGCAAGTTCCCAAGCACAAAGGCTCCATACTAAATCAAAGAAAGTGAAGGGAACATGGGGATATACTTATGCCTCCCAAGGGTTTGGGTGCCCACCTTAAAGAATCCAAGGAATCAATCACATACCCCCAAAAATCTTATACCTCCCTCCAAAAAACAACTCTTATGCCTCCCTCACTTTTATGCCTCCACAATAAAATGAACAAGATAAGCACAAATTTTACTTATCAACAAGGTGGGACACCCCAACCCAAACTCCCTCCTAAAATACCCAATAAAAAATCTTATGCCTCCCTCCAAAATATCCCCATTTCCATTTTCTCCTACACAACCTAAAGGCCATTCTACTTCCCAAAATAACAAACATACAACAAACATCCATTCAAAAACATATGCACAACAAAATAACAAAGAAAACATGGGTGAAGACCCTACCTTTCCATTACAAGATTATCCAATCCAAAAAAATCTCCAAGCATTTCAAGTCCAAGAAAGAATAATCCAACTCCAAGCTCCAAACAAACACTCCAAAAAAACACCTCCAAAATGCAAGAGTCCAAAAATAAAACAAGTAACCCCCAAATCCTCAAACAAATTAGAATAAATAGAAAAGAGAGAGAGAGAGAGTGATGTGGCTCCATGTAGGATGCCACATCATTTCTCCTCCATTCCACATCACAAGGTCAAACCCAATCCCCAAAGCATAATAAATTGGTGGTTGAGGGAATGACAACCCTCTTACACACTCAAACTCAAACCCACACCCCTAAAGGACAAAATTAAAAAATTGTGTAAGAAAGTGCAATAAATAGCATATTTTTGTCTTACAATCACATAATGGGGTCTATTTTGACCCTTAACCCATAGGGATAGTTGGTAGGTGAAATTAAGAGGTGTGGGACAAGCTTAACTTATCCCACAAGCCTCCAAAATGGCCATTAAGCCCAAATCCGAATTTACATGAAAGGTTGAGTACACACCACTCAAAAGCAATAAAATCCTTTCAAATCCAACACAAACCAAGAACCACCTACTCACATTAATTACCCCCTTTGGTCACATCCTAAATTACACTAATTAATCAAGTTTAATTAACTTAAATGGAGTACTTAACAAACAATAATAAAGGTGACTCAAAATACTAAAATAATACAAATACTCACAAATAAATAAACCAAAAAGGAAAAAAAATTTACCCAAGGTCACATTTGAGGCCACCCCCAATGGGGACCTCCTAACAATCTAACAAAATAAACATCATACATTTACACAAGTTGTCAAGGTGACCTATTGCCAATACCCCAAATTCCTTCATTGTTGGTCTCCTATCCCCTTTTGTTTGTTGTGTTACAAATTCCTACAAAAATCAAAACAATACCTTTCTAGCCTCGTGGCCATATTAATGACATCGAGATAATAAAATACACACATATACATATCAATTCACATAATCAAATATCATAACTAAACCATCACTAAAATCAAGTAATTCACCAATTGTTCACAATTCCAAATATTTGATTTTATCAATTTATCAATTAGAAATAAGATCACAAAACCAACTAAATCATCTAGAAAAATATATATATCAAATCCAATGTGTTAGTACAATAGTAGCTCAAGATCATCAAATACTGATATGTCAATCCATGCATATAATCCATCATATAAATCACATCATGTCAAAAGTCTAAAACATCCATACTGTCTATCAAATAAGCTAATCAAATATAGTAATGTCCATCTATCAATGTCTAAAGATAAAATATGATAACAATGTCTATGGATCCAATCCAAAGTAAGAAAAATCATAGTAATATCAATGTCGAAGAGGAGGGCACTACATCCCCTCCCCTTAGACTTGACTTCCTCCGGAAGTCATTGGAACAAGTGTGGGAACTATGCTCTCAAAGGTGTGGCATCCTCCCATGTAGTTATTGTCTCATCATATCAATCCCACTAGATGCAAACCTGATCAATCTCTCTACCTTAAAAGGCCCAAGGTCCTTCACTCTAAAATATAGATGGGCTCCACCATCACCTACCCTTGATCATGCACTTGCAATGTGGTCCAATCCAATACATGAGAAGGATCTAGAATGTACCTCCTAAGCACAGAAACATGAAATACATCATGGATGATGTGAGACAAATCTAGTAGGTGGCAATGCTAGATGGTAGGCTAAAGGACCGATCTACTCCAAGATCTCAAAGGGACCCACAAACCTAGGAGAAATCTTAGAGCCTTTTCCATAATGGATAGGGCTCTTATGAGGCCTGACACGAAGAAACACCTTCATGCCCACCTCAAAACTGTGATCTGTCCTCCTCTGATCTATATATTTCTTATTCTTTCTATGAGCCTCATGTAATCTCTATCTAATCATGAAAACCTGCTACTCCATATCCTTGTAATAAATTTGGCCCAAGAGAAACCCTATCCTCCAACCTATCCCAACTCAATGGTGTCCTGCACTCCCTGTCATACAATGCCTAAAATGGAGCCATACCAATCAAACTCTAAAAATGTTGTTGTAGGAAAACTCCACTAAGTACAAGTACTCCTCCCACCTCGATTGATGGTCCATGACGTACATCCGAAGCATGTCCTCAAGATCTATTCACCCGCTATTTTTTTCCATCTATCTAGGTGATATGTTGTACTAAATTTGATCTTTTTCCCGAGAGCATGTTTAGCATGGTGGTCCAAAAGTGAGAGTGTATAAGGGATTGCAGTCACAAATGATATCTTCCATGGAATCCCATATAGTCTAACAATCTCATCTAGATATACTCATGCCATGCACTAGCTATATAGGTGGTCTTCACCGAGAGAAAAATGAGCCACTTTCATCAATCTATCCACCATGACCATAATGGCATCATGGTGGTATCTCAATGTAGGTAGCCTATAATGAAATCCATGGAAATGGTGTCCCATTTCCACTCGGTATGGCATGAGGATATAGAAGGCTAGATGGATGTTGATGCTGGCCTTCACCTTTTGGCACTCTAAACAATGAGACATAAAATGAGATACATCTCTCTGTAGCCCTCTCCAATGGTACAACTATCTCAAAGTGGTGTGCATCTTCTTCACCCCTAGATGGGCTGAATAGGGTGCATGATGTGCCTCAACAAGGATATCCTATCTCAATCCTCCATCTCTGGGAACATAGATCTGACCTCTGTGCCAAAGAATACCATCTATACCTCTAATGAAAATCCATCAAACTTCCCCTCAAGGGGTCTCTGAGACTCGATCTCGATCTAACTAAAAGGTAGAAGTTGTCATGTGGAATCTATTACAAAATCTGGTCCTCAAGTCTGTACCAACTGTTGTAGCCATAACAAATGTCTCCGATGACTCAAGGCATCCAACACATTCTCCTTCCCCTTCACATGTTCTATCTCCATGTCGTACTCACAAAAAAACTCCATCCAATGTCATTGATGAGCATTGAGATTGGGTTATGTGAAGAGGTGATGAAAGACTCAAGTGATTTGTCCTGAGAATGAATCTCCTGCCTAAAAGGAAATGTCTCCATTGAACCAAAGCATGCATAAATGTTGTACAAGATCAAGGTCATGAGTTAGATAATTGAGCTCATAATCCTTTAGTTTGTGAGACTCAAAGGCTACTACATGGCCCTCCTACATCAATACACCTCCTAATCCTTACCAAAGAAGCATATGTGCATATGAAGAAACTCCCTGTGGATCCAACACTATTAGAATGGGTGTTTTCGTAAGGCATTCCTTCAGTGTCTGAAGGCCTACTCACATCTATCTAACCAAACAAACTTCTTCCCTTTTCACTAAAGGAAGTGATGGGATGCGTAATATGAGAGAAATCCTAAACAAACCTCATGTAGTAACTTACCAATCCCATGAAATTATGCACCTTAGTCACACTAGTAGGTGTTGGCCAATCCATAATAAATCTAATCTTGGAAGGATCGATTGTGATACCTTCCCTAGAAATAATGTGGCCCAAATACTGAACCTTTGACTAGAAGAATGCACACTTCTCTAGGTTCCCGTATAGCTACTGCTCATGAAGACACTACAGAACTAACGAAGGTGCTCCTTGTGCTACTCATGCATACATGAGTAGATAAAAAAATCATCAAGGAACATGAGTACAAAGCGGTCTAGAAAATTCCTAAACACCTTGTTCATCAAACTCATGAAAAATGGAGGGGAATTCTTCAGACCGAATGGCACAACTGTGAACTCATAGTGGTCATATATCTTGTATGAAAAGATATCTTGTGACATCTACCTCTGCAATCCTCAACTGATGGTAACTAGACTTAAGATATATCTTGGAAAATATTATGTCCCCCTTCATATGATCAAACAAATCATTGATGTGAGGAAGGGGGTAATGATTCTTGATCATTAATTTTTTCATTTTTCTATAGTCCACACACAACCACAAGGATCCATCCTTCTTCTTCACAAAAATCATTGGTGCACCCCAAGGAGATACACTAGGATGGATTAGGATTTTCAAGAAGGCCCTCTAGCTACAACTTGAGCTCACATAGCTCAAGGGTGGTCATCCTATATGGAGCATGTGAGATAGGATCCATTCTCTCTAACCAAATCAATGTGAAATTTATCTCACGTGGGGGAGGAAACCCTGACAACTCACTAGGAAAAACATTAGAAAACTCCTACAAAATGGGGTGATCATCAAGTGAAGGTCCACTAGCCCCATCCTCGACCTATCACTAATTGTAATAGCATACAAATGACACCCACACACACACTACTTAAGTTACATAGCGGAAATAGTGTGAATAGAGATGGGTCTCCTAACTCCAACTATCACCGACTCAACTCCCAAATCATCTACACAAGATATAACCTTACTGTGTAATAATCAACTCTATCTGTGTGTAGATAACCAATCCATGCCCAAGATAACTCCATAAGAACCCAAAGGAAGGATATGAAGATCCAAGGTAGTGGTGAAGGGTCCTAGGTCACTGCACTCCTTGACTAAGGAGTCTACTAAGATCTTGCTCAGAAGCCATCTCAACATCCCAACTAAGGCCCCTGCCTAACTGCCACTAACCTGCATCACTCTACTAAATATGGTGCAATAAAATAATCAGACGAGCAGAATCAAATAGAATAGAGGTAGGGATACCACCAATGCTACATGTAGTCTCAATCACTATGCCTTGGTGCTCGGCCTAACGGTTCTCGATCATTGCATAAATCCTTATGGCTACGTCCCATGTCGCCAACTATAAAATATGAAATTGGTGCCTTACCCTTGTTATTAGGGTTTTGTGGGCACTCTCTCCAATGGTGTCCAAGTACACACATCCATAGAAACTACCTGGTCCCCTCTAATGAGATGTGGCTCTAGTAGGTACTCTAGTGGTTTGTGTTGTGGATCCTAATGATCTGCATATGGATGTTGTGGTCACTACTGATGATGAGCTCCTGTTGACTGAGCTCTAGTTGCTCCCTGTGTCTTGATGGGTCCTCTAGGGGAGGCCCCATACTCTATCCCTCCGAGTATCAAATCTATGGAGGTCTAAAGCGGTGAGAGTATGTTCCGAGTCTCCTTGAGGTGGGTTGTAGTGGCCTAAAAGAAGACTATGTATGAACCATGTCCACCATGAGGAGGAGGAGGATCCCTCGATCGACCTACTATCTATCTGCAGCTCTTGAATGGACTCCTCACTCATCTCTGGCTCGTTGCATCTTCCCCTGGTCTCCTCTGCAATGTAGGCCTTCTCAATGGCCTCAACTAAGGTCTATGGATAATGAATTCACTACACCTCCCAAATCAAGTTCAAGCCCCTGATGAACCTATGAATCCTAACTTCTCATCCTACATGTAGTTGACATACTAAAGCAAATCTAGAAACTGACTCTCATACTCTGCTACTGTCATGGATTCCTGACGCAGGTCATGGAACTCATTTATCCTCTGCTAAATAAACCTCCTAGATATGTATCTTCTCCTGAACCACTCCTCAAGAGCTCCCAAGTAATTGTCTCTGAATCTATTTAGAGCTTCTTCTCCTCATTCCTCCACAAGACACACCGCTCCATCCCTAAAAGATGAATCCAACATGAGAATTTGTGTTTCTAGTACATGGGAAAAGCTTGAAGCATACTCAAGCTCACTAACTAAGCCTCTTCCTGAAAACCTCTTGTATCTCCATCATAATGAGATGGGTAGCTTCAAGATCTCCTTGATATGATCTACAGATGATGACTATCAACCCCTAGGTCTCTCTGCATACTCATCCCTTAGCTTAGGGCTCCTAGATCTATGTCTCTGTGTCCTGTAACCCTATCTCCATACCCCCGAGGTGAATCTTCTCTAGCTGACTCCACGTGGGATTTATCTTCCCTATGCTCATCATTGTGTCTTGAAGGGTGTTGAGCCTCATGTGATGGCTCCCTATCATGTTGGCTAGGTCGTGCCCCAACTGCTCCACCTCGTATAGTTGCATTGACATCCTACAATGTCTGTAGTATTTGTGGAAGTATAACAGAAACTTCTTACTCTTGAGGTGGTATATCTAACTCACACAAAATAACCCATCTCATTTGATTCGTGCCTCCTACAAAAATCAAGATGGGAGTTAGTTTATCATTCTAGGTTTTGTTTTAGTTTTCTAGGTTTTCTACGTTTTTTTAAAATATCATGCAATGTTGTGTGATCTAGTTGTAGGTTGTATTAGGTTAACTGTTTGTGTTTTCAAGTGTGCCCAAGGGTCCAAGTTGAACCCATAGCTCTGATACCAAGTGTAATGCCAACATGTTTCCCACACAAAACCTAAAAAAAACCCAAATATTAGTTAGGAAAAAGTATGGAATAATTTTTTTGTTTAAACAGGTTACAAAGGGATAACCTTCAACTAGATTTAAATAATTTACGATTAATAATTCCTTCATTTTAATTAACAATTAATTAATATTATTTTAATTCAACATTTCGGGCTTAAATCCCCTTCCAGGGTTCCCGTTAAAATTTGTTAATTAACCCTTACAAGCCATTGGCTAAAATACCCTTATTGCATTATTTATTTAATACTATAGGGATAATTCTAAACTTACCCTCCCATTAAATTAAGTACAAATAAATTTAATCCCTAATATAAATATTTTAATTACCATTGAGTAAATTTGATTTAATTAAATACAAGAGTCAAGGGATTTTTTTTTAAAAGTCACCAACTAAACATTAAGGTCACAATTAAACTTACCTCCTAACACCCCTTTAGTGGCCCCATTCAAGTTACACATGCATTTCATTTAAAATCATATTCCCACCAAATCCCCACCTAAATTTTTGTAGGGAGGAATCACAACCATTGGATGGATTCAATTTGGGCCCTTGGATCCTAGGGATTCAACTAACCCTAAACTTCCTTTTGAAAAGCTCTTATTCATTCTTTTGGCTTATTTTCTCATTTTTGTTTTGCAGGTTTGGGAGGAGAAGAAGAAGGGAGGCCATGGAAATCCATTCAAGCTCAAGGATGGATACTCATTTTATTGTTTTTCTCTATTTGTGACCCTCTTCTAGGGTTTGTTTATATTTTTAGTTGCTATTGAATACTTCATTTGTATTTGCCATATTTTGGTATGGGCATTTTTGCCCCTTTTTTAAAATATTGTTTGAATAATCATGTTTACATTTTTATTGGGTGTATATACATATGTATACATCCCCCATATATATGTATATATATACATACTCTCTCTCTCTCTCTCTCTCTCTCTCTCTCTCTCTCTCTCTCTCTCTCTCTCTCACACACACACACACACACACACACACATTTATATTTTAAATGACCAAAAAAATTCGTTAGAATAATTTCTTTGGACTATGCAATTGATATATATACATACATTATGTATGTATGTATGTATGTATGTATGTATGTATGTATGTACTTCTTTATAATAACTCGTAGTTGCGGGTTTAAAAATACATAGATATGCGTTTATATATATTAAGGCCGGGTGTTTAATAAAATCGTTGAAATGTTTTATGGTAAGCGTTTATAATATATATGCTTATTTTAATTGATCCAATTAGTTATATGGCATAGTATTGGACAAGCCAAGTATTATAATTTTTCCACCTATTCGTATAAAAAAGAAGTTGAGAAAACTAATAAAAAAATCATTCAACCTACCATAACTTGTAAGGAGAAGATTTTTTCTCATTTTAAGAATTTTACACAACTACTTTCTTTTCTCAACATACCAAGGAATGTAACTATAATTTTAATATTTTCAATATGCCTTTTTTTCAATGAAACAAGAACTTTTTTTTTCCAATAAATAAATGACAACCATTTAAAACAACAAGTACATTTTAACAAGATTCTCAATATTTTTAAAATGAGACATATCACACTTTGGAGGCAATGAAATAAACTTAGATTGAAAAAACTTCATTTCCATTTCAAGCCCATTTCAAAATTTATACTTCATCTAAACAATGCAAGATTTGGTAGTTTCCTTTTTCAAGAACTAAAAATTTAAAATAAAAATTTTCATTCAAACACTCTTGATAAAGTTTACAAGATGATGGGATATTCATCTGTAACAAATACAATTTTCCTTTGCTTACTTTCCAATATGCATCCATTTTGAAAACTTAATACAAATAAACCATTCGTCAACACATTTACAAGAGGTTGACAATCTTTAAAATACAAGTTACAAACCCTCCACTAAGAGGAGACAAATATAAAATGTTTTACAAGGAGGATCTTTGTTCCTTCTTCTTCAAAGTGTTACTAAGACCATTCTTCACTTGAGATCCACAATCTTCTCCAAATCTAAAACACAACAACAAAATAGGGAGTAGGCAACACTCTCCACCCAACCAATAATCCAATGAGAAAGAGAATCCTTCTTCCTCATTGGCCCCCGATCCCCAACAATGAAACAATGAGGGGTATAAGACTAGCATTGGAAACTTTACATGGCTTCCACAATCACATTCAATCAAGACATTCAACAAAATAACCACAATACAAAAATCAGAACAAAACAACTAAGTTCCTAACCAAAAAGGCTACATACTAAAGCTAAGAAAGAGAAGGAACATGGGGATCTACTTATGGCCCCAAGGGTTTGGGTACCCACCATAAAGCATCTAAGGACTCAATCACATACCCCAAAACTCTTAAGTCTCCCTCCAAGAAAAGTAACTCTTATGCCTCCCTTAATAAAATGAACAAGATAAGCACAATTTTACTTATCAACAAGGTGGGACATCCCAACCCAACTCCCTCCTATAATACTCAATAAAAATCTTATGCCACCCTCCAAAATATCCCCATTTCCATTTTCTCCTAGCCAACCTAAATGTCATTCTACTTCCAAAAATCACAAACATGCAACAAACCTCCATTCACAAACATATACACAAAAAATAACAAAATAAAACATGGGTGAAGAACCTTCCTTTCCATTACAAGAGTATTCAATACACAAGCAAGCTCCAATAATGTCTAAGTCCAAGCAAGCACTATACAACTCCAAGCTCTAAACAAACACTCCAAAAGTAAGCTCCTCCAAAAGTAAGAGTCTAAAAATAAAACAAATAACCCCCAAATCCTCAAACAAATTAGAATAAATAGAAAAGAGAGGAGAGAGAGGTGATGTGGCTCATGTAGGATGCCACATCATTTCTCCTCCATTCCACATCACAATGTCAAACCCAATCCCCAAAGCATAATAAATTGGTGGTTGAGGGAATGACAACCCTCTTACACACTCAAACTCAAACCCACACCTCTAAAGGAAAAAATTAAAAACTTGTGTAAGAAAGTGCAATAAATAGCACCTTTTTGTCTTACAATCACATAATGGGGTCTATTTTTGACCCCTTAACCCATATGGGTAGTTGGTAGGTGAAATTAAGAGGTTTGGGACAAGCTTAACTTGTCCCACAAGCCTCCAAAAATGGCCATTAAGCCCAAATCCGAATTTGACATGCAAGGTTGAGTACACACCACTCAAAAGCAATAAAATAATTTCAAATCCAACACAAACCAAGATGGTGCATTAATGTTTTTGGTCCCTGAAATGTTGGTGTTTGAATTCCTGAATAAAGTGCATGGTTTGTGTACATGCAAATGGTCTGATTTTGGTCTGAATTTTGGCTGAGTTTGTGTGAAGAATTTGAGCTGGAGTTTTGATCACCATTTTTCCTTGTTAGAGTCTTCTGGTTTTTAGTATTTTGGTTAGCTTGCTTAGGATTGATAGCATAGTTTACTTCATACTTGGTTTAGCATTGCTCAGCTGTTGGTAAGCCACAGACCCATCTTGTGCAGGCAGTGTTGTTGCTCCATCCAATCCGGTTAGAAGCTTGCCTCTGAATTCCTTTTGCTGTAAATTTGTTTTACTGTGACTTAGAGTTCTTAGTTCAATTCATTGTATACCTGGTTAGCTTTATTCAGTTGTTAGTAAGCCACATATCCAACTTGTGCAAGCAGTGTCTTTATTTTGGAACAAAATAGCTTAGGAAGCCATTAAAGTTGCAGGTTTTGCTCTTCGTATAGGATAGTCAAAGGTTCTGGTCGCTTCACGTTGCATGACTCGCAGTAAAATCCCGCTAGGAATCGCATAAGCCAAGCTCTGTACTCTTGCGCTATCCCTCTCCTACTCGCATTCTCGGTCTGCATTCTGAGTTGTCCTTGTCCCAAAATCTACTCCTATCGGTGCTAGCATTACACGCTTTTCTGGATCCAAGTGAACACGAAAGAACGAGAAGATCATACTGAGGGGACGAGATCACATACACCATCGGATTCGCCACTGTTCTGCGAAGTCCAGGTTTTAAATTTCAAAGTTCTAGTCAGATTTATATCAAATAGAGTAGTTAATCGCTTTATTTCATTTCATTCTATTCTCGATATTGCAGTGGAAGTCATGGGGATTGATAGTTTCGAGAAACTATGATTCACTCCTCACTTCTGAGGTAGGATCGAGAATCTTGCCGGTAGATTAGACAAAGCTATCTTATTTATTTAGAATAATTCTACAAATTGCACAGGCAAATAACCACACTCGGTTATCTTGTCTGTTTTAAATTATTGTTTAGTTATTATTTCTAGATACGCTTAAAATAGTTTGTTTTCCTTAGAATTGTTAGAATATTTCTTAGAAAGATAAAGGTTATATATGTTAGATTTATTTCACATAGTTAGAATTTATTTCATTACAGTTAGATTACATTTTGTTTTGTATGACAATCACGGGACCTCAAGAGCCCAGGGAATATATATTTGAGCCAATCGTGCCTCAACCAAACCTAGCCACAAGCAATAGTTGACATAGACCAAAATCTCAGGATACAAGTATTCCGAACAACCGCAGATCTACAACTGATCAGCTCACAGTTAAGAGGATTAAACATAGAAGACGACCAAGCACATGCGTTTTGGTCAAGTCAGCCAAACTACAGATTACCCTAGAAAATATCCACATGACTGTAGAAGGGCTCGAAAGAGAACAAACATTCGAGTGTGATCCTTTAGTTCCACAGCCAGACGCTGGAGACACCCTCGTAGATATAGATACCAGCTTAAGAATCCAAGTTCCAAGAACCCTGTAAGGTATTCTGAGAAGATCGCACAACTGTTGGTTCTAAACGTAGAAGCTGAAAAGGCGTACGATTACTGGATACTAGGGATTAGAACTTGATCTCGCGTATGACCATAACAGGACCGCAACAACCAAGAGTCTATGGTTGTGATCCACAGGTCCCACAGCCCAACGAATCCACAAGTCAGTTAGATATAGACACTGGCCTACGCACACTAGTATTTCAGTCCACTCCACTTCCACCTATCATCGTCAAACAACTGTCCTTACTAGATATAGCAGCTAACGAAGCTAGGGAATTCTGGACTAGGCCAGAAAATCATCCATAGAATCAACTATATCCGCCATATGACCTTATCAGGAGATATACACGAAACAATCCCAGGTCATTTTCCACGTATTCCGCAACCCATAGATCGAATCACGCCAGAGCTCGATATTGATTGGAGCCTTCGAGCAGTCATCCTCGCTGATCGATCTATCACACCAGTCCAAGTTAGAAGGGCCTTCTTAGCCTTAGATTCGCAAATTCCACTAGTGCGTGTCGAAGACATTAGATTGCCTAACTAGTTTGTCTGCATATTCTACCCCCACCGGCTGTCTCGGCACGACCTCGGGAGGTCGGGTACGCGGAAGAGTTACTTGTTGATTCTCACGCTCGCCTGTCACTTTTCCGACGTACAAAATTGGTGAACCCGACGTGAATCAAACAATTATTTCACCTTCTCTTTGAGAAGTTTCATCTTCTCTCTTTCACCTTCGCTCTTTCCCATTATTCTGCGGGTATTCATATACCCCCCGAATATGTCGGGATTCGACGCATATGGCAGACCCCTCCTGGGTCTTGAGGCATACTACGCCCAACAGAATAGGGAATCATCACCCTCGCTCTCAGTATGGGGTGACAACTATTCAACTAATCAGTTGTCAACTCAAACCCCAAGAACCAGATATAGTTTGTCTCTTCAAACCGAGGAGTTAGATCAACCCCCTCGAACCCAACAAACAGAACCTTCAGGTTCCAACAATATGACGTTTACAGGAGAATCTGGTTCATCTCCTCAAATGTTACTCAGACCACATATTAGTAGACAATCAGATCCATACCTGGTCTTAGACGATGGACAATCAATACCTTATCCTAGGAGTGAACAACGCTCCCGGGGTATGTACCCACCTATAGGAGGTTTACAAGCACAACCCGAGACCCATTTTCAAGAAAATACCTCTACAGGAAATATTCTTGGAGAAACTTGGCAAGATAGCAATCAGTTCATGACAGGCTATCACATGCCTATACAACACTAGGGTACACAACAAACGCCGCTCAGGAAAAGTACCGTGACTTCACCAAATGAAGTCATTTCAACGTTAGTAGAAAGAGTGAGAGGGTTAGAACTTGCTCAAGCAAATCAAAATTCTCCGTTCATGCAAACGGGGAGTTCCAATCCTCCATACCACTCTGGCCAAGTAGATCTCCTCACAGGAGTAGGCACGTTAGGCATGCCTCCTCAATTTCCTCAACAAGTGCCAACTAGACCCACTATCGCTAGCACTGTTCCTCCAGGTCTAGTACAGAGCAATCCATTCCTGGATAATACCCCTTCCTATTTAAACATGTATTCAAAATCCCCACAAGGAGATATGTTCTCCTCTCCCGGCATGTTTGCTCCAACGCAGGGACCTCCCTATGCCCCTGCCAACGCATATGCTGCACCATATCAACAACCTATCCCACCATTGCTCCCTCAGCAACCACCATCAATGGTCGAAAGCTATGCAATAGGGACATATTCAGAATATCTAAAGGAACCCTTAGATTTCACCATACGAAGCGTCATGCTTCCAAGACCTCTCCCTGATTTGCCCAAGTTCAAGGGCGAGGGAGATCCAAACGCGCACATCAAAGCTTACGCTACAGCCATACGAGAATTACTCCCTTGGGATGGGGTTGTTGCTAAAATATTTCCCAAAACCTTGGAAGGCATCGCTCTCGATTGGTATTATAGAATACCTGAGGCTTCCATACATTCATTTAAACAACTCGTGTCAGAGTTCATCAAAGCCTTCGACATGAACAAACTACTGAGAACAGGAATCAGGGAATTCTTGCATATCAAACAAGAACACAATGAATCTGTCGCTCATTTCATCCAGAGGTGGCGTACAGTTCTTTATTCATCAGCAAGTGCTCCAAACATGGATCAGATGGAACTATGTGATTTATTCCTTCATTCTCTCAGCAGAGAAGTGAAGGAAGAAGTCCAGAAGTTCCCACTAAGGACTTATGATGAGGTACTTGAGAGCGCTCTGCGAATTGATCAAGCAGCAATAGATAGTGGTCGTAAGACTTACGGAGCAAATGGGAGGTTAATCACCTCCACTCAAAATACTACAACTACCACAAATGTCAATCAAGGACCCAAAATCCTTAACAAAAATCGTGGGGTAACAACGGATGGGGTAACCGACCAACCCAAGAGGGTAAATGTGTTAATACTCCGTCACAAACAAACAACCAGCGAAACAACAACTTTACCCCAACGGTCAATACAGTGGATTTTAACCATCCACAACAACAACAACAACGGTGAAATCCCATACAAGGGCCAAGCCAAAACTCATTTGGTTACCAAAACCAAAGTCAAAACCAAAAACAACAATTCCAAAACTTTGGTCCTAATAGGCAACAGTTTGATCGGAATTTTAGGCCACAATACACACCAAACCAACAAAACGGGAATTATAATCCCAATTCTTATTGTGGTTTCCATAAAATTCATGGTCACGACACTAGAACGTGCCGTGACTACAATAAATTTATGCAACGTTTGCCAGAAGAACAAAGACAGTTCTTCACAGACTTGTTTTTGGCAGATCCCGTCTCATCATCACCAAATACTCTCACAGGGGCGTTTCCCCTCAGAATGCTCCCCTCAGGATCTTTAACGATCCGCTCCCAAATCATGATAGCAATAGGCTGAATCCAACCGGAACAAACAAAGGTGCAATAACGGGAAACAATGATCATGAAGCTTCGACTTCATTAAATCCATCAGTTGCGCCACAGTTGGGAGCTCAACCAAGACCTAAGATAGTTAGTTTGGTAGAATTAGACGCTGAACTACCTATCGAAGCTATAACAAGAACACGAGAGTATTTCTCTCAACCGAGCCCAAGTCATCTGCCAGAGATAGATAGGAGTCAACAAATAATTGAAAAACCCATCGGTGCCTATGATTTAATTAGTGACCTAACAAAGACCTTTTCACACATTTCATTCTTGGACTTGCTAAAGAACTCTCCCCCTCACAGAGCTGCTCTTTTAGAAGCATTAGGTCTAGGCCATCTAATTAACATCACTCCACCTCCTGAAACACAAGTAAATCACGTAGATTTTGATATCCATCCTCCGGGGCAGCCGGACAAGGATGTCGAATTCATCTTCGAAATAAGTAAAATGCCCACAGATGCTGAGATCGCACGCCGAGGTGACCCAGCCTTACACTTGCAAGTGTGGGTTTATAATAACTATGTAAAATGGGCAATGGTTGACGACGGGGCCGCAGTTAACATAGTCCCTTTCTCTTTCCTCCAAAAACTTGGATATGGAGAAACGAACTGTTCTACTACACGAAATACCTTGAGAGGCTATGATAGCCTTAAAGCCACTTCAATAGGAACTATAATACTGCCGGTCACCTTAGGGCCCAAAACCATCTTGACTGAATTCTATATTATAGATCGGGAAACTAACTATAATATGATCTCTACCGACCTGGATACATCGAATGAAGGCAATCCCTTCCACGCTATTTCAAGAAGTAAGATTCTTGCATCTGGGAAAGGTATTCGTAGCCAAAGGCGATCCAAAACCTTTCGATTTGCACCTAGCTGATTTAAAGAAAAGACCAGGGGTGCACTCAGAATTTGAACTTCCAACAAACCAACTTAATAAACCCTCTGACCCAAAGCCAGAGGAAAAGTTGATACCTACGACGGATCTCGAAACTACCAGCATAGCCAAAACAACTCCAACCCCTAAAGGTAAAACTAAAGAAACAATATCATTAGGGACTACTGCGAAGATCGTTGAGTTGATAGAACAAGATTCACCAATGTTCTTACCATTCGATTCAGTAGGCATGGGATTTTCCCTAGGTGTTGGTTCCTTGCCAGCAGAAGATCTCTGTATGGTAGAAGTAGAGTGTGCAAACGCAGCAGATACCCCTACATCTATACTCCCGGCTAAGTATTGGACTCTCCATTTCGATGGAGCTAAATGTCGCATGGAGCGGGGCAGGTATAATTTTACTCGCCCGAGGAGAAGGTCCTCCCATTCTCTTTTAAGTTAAACTTTGAATGCACAAATAACGGCGCTGAGTACGAAGCTCTCCTCCTTGGCCTTACCTTAGCCAAAAGAATTGGTATTGATAACATCAGAGTCCTCGGAGACTCGCAATTAGTAACAAACCAAGTTTCTGAAATATATGAAACTAAAGCCGAACATTTACAACTCTACAAAAACGCTGTATTAGATTTAAGCAAGGCGTTTAACTTCATATCCATCAAGCGATCCCATGAGAAAAATCTTCTCGCCGATTCAATAAAGAACCTCAAAGATCACGCTTCACTCCAAGCAATGAGCTAGAAGATACTCACTTCACAGTATCCATTCGTAACGAACCATTGATAAAAACAATGACAAATCCTCTTTCAAACAGAAGTGAATCTACCGTCCTAGACCATGTTGGAAACGATGCGGCTACTTTGGATTACTTAAATGCCTATGCAGCACTACATCTCTCCTATCACACGCTAGATTTATCTCTGATTCCGCATTCATCTTCCTACTTCGGAAATCCCGTAACGGGTCTTCCCTCACAAAGGGAACCTAGCATATACGCAATAGAAAATGGGGATGATATAGATTTACCTCCAGCACCACCTGAGTTCGAAGAGGGTAACGCCTCTTTAATCGAAGAAACAATCGATGTCAACATTGGGACAGAGAATGAACCAAAGATATTGAAACTAGGTTCTTCATTAACCCCAGAAGAAGTAGAAATACATACTCAGGTTCTCAAAGAACATCAAAAGGCATTTGCATTTAATTACAAAGAGATGACAGGAGTCGCACCCCACATTATGCGGTGCACAACCTCGTCACTAGATCAGATGCAAAGCCAATTAAACAAAAATCAAGACCCATGAAGCCCAAAGTAGCTCTCATGGTAAAAGAGGAGGTAATAAAACTCCTTCAGGTAGGATTCATCAAGCCAGTTGACTACTCCCAATGGGTATCTAATATCGTTCCCGTTCTCAAAAAGAATGGAAAGATACGCATCTGCATAGATTTTCGAGACATCAACAAAGCGTGTCCTAAAGACGATTTCCCATTACCATCCATAGACGTTATTGTTGATGCAACAGCTGGTTTTGAACTCTTGTCTCTCATGGATGGATTCTCGGGATACAATCAAATCAGAATATCCGAGCAAGATCAAGCTAAAACCACCTTTATAACTCCTTGGGGAACCTATTGCTACGTTGTTATGCCATTCGGTCTCAAGAACGCCGGTGCTACGTACCAGCGGGCTATGACTTATATATTTCACGATTTAATTCATAAGATCGTGGAATCCTACGTAGATGACTTGTTGGCTAAGGCCAAGAAGCGTTGTGACCATCCCGAAGTACTCCGCGTCATTCTTTCACGTTTAATAGAATACGGAGTTACGCTAAACCGAGAAATGCGTCTTTGGTGTAACAGGAGGAAAACTCCTAGGTTACATCATATCGTCACGAGGGATCGATGTTGATCCAACCAAAATTTGGGCTGTCCTCGAAATGGTCCCACCCTCGAGTGAATCTGGAATCAGATCATTTCTCGGAAAGCTGGGTGCAATCCGGAGATTTATCCCGGATCTAAGCTTCGCCGTTCATCCAATCAACAATTTACTCAAGAAGGACTATAAGATTGATGGATCAAGATTGCAACGAAGCTTTCAACGCAGTTAAGCGTTTCCTGTTATCACCACCCACGCTAATGCCACCTAAGTTAGATCACCCGTTAATTCTATACTCACGGGCTACCGATGTCTCGCTGGCCTGTATGTTGGCCCAGGAAGACGATGACAAGAGAGAGCGTGTAATTTATTTCATTAGCCGAACATTGCTCGACTATGAAACACGCTATACACAAGCAGAGCGAGAATGTCTTGCCATAGTCTTTGCTACTAAACGTCTAAGACATTACATGCTGAATCAAGAAACAAAGGTCATGGTAAAGACAGACCATTTACGGACTTTTCTCACACAAGGGTCCTTGTCCAAAAAAGCTGGACGTTTTATAACCTTAATGGGAGAGTTCGAATTAACGTTTGTAAACCAGAAGTCAGTTAAAGGACAAATCATCGCAGATTGGTTAGCTGACAACCCATTAGACGGAGGTGATTTAGTAGATTTAGACTTTCCAGATGAATGCGTATACTACATCGAAACTCGACCTGCTATCTCTGAGTGCCCTTGGTACACTGATATCATTAATTATATCATGGACCATACGTACCCGGAGGCAGTTACACCGCAACAAAGAAGGCGGTTACGCATAATCGTATCTAAATATGTCATCATAGAGTGTTTCTATCGAAAAGCATTCGATGGAATGCTCTTAAGGTGTGTCGACACAGAAGAGTCCAAGAGGATTCTCCATGAATCCCACAACGGTATATGTGGAGGCCACTTCGGTGGCCATGCCACCGCTCGAAAAATACATCGAATGGGCTATTTCTGGCCCACTCTAGAACATGACGCGATAGAGTTTGCACGCAGGTGTCATAAGTGCCAAGAATTCTCTCACGAGATCCACATGCCAGCACAGGCTCTGCAACCAATCGCTACTCCATGGCCCTTTTCTACATGGGGCCTAGACTTAATAGGGAAATTCTCTCCCTCATCCACAGACGGCCACAATTTTATAATCACGGCCACTGAGTATTTTACCAAATGGGTAGAGGCTATGCCTCTTACTACCGTACCTGGCTCGGTGATCGCTAAGTTCATCTTGAATCAAATCATTTGTAGGTACGGTATCCCGCAAATCATTATCTCTGATAATGGAACTTCTTTCAAAAATGAAGAAGTTCGCGAACTATGCGGTAAGTTCAAAATAAGCCATCATACGGCTTCCTTGTATTATCCCCAAGCTAATGGACAGGCTGAAGCAACAAACAAAACGCTGAAAGCCATTCTCCTTAAAACAGTGAAAGAAAACAAGCGGGATTGGCATTTGAAGTTATATCCGGCCTCAGGCCCACCGAACCTCAATAAGAACACCAACGGGAGCAACTCCTTTCTCGCTAGTATTTGGGGCAGAAGCAGTTCTCCCGCTTGAGGTCGAAATACCCAGTCTCCGCATTTCACTACAAGGGATTCTGGATGAAGACGCTTACAGAGAAGCACGTCTCTCCCAACTAGAAAGCCTAGATGAAACTAGGTTAGATGTCGAACAATGCAGCATAGAGCTTATGCCGACCGAATGTGCCGGCAAAGATAACAAGAAGGTCTATGAACGCGACATATATGAAGGTGATCTAGTTCTAAGACTAGACAGCCGGATCGACAAGAAGACCGGCGAAGGAAGGAAATTCCGGCCCAAATGGTTGGGCCCATACCGAGTCATGAAGGACTACGGGAATGGTGCTTATCTCCTATGTATGTTAGAAGGTGAGGAATTTGGCGAAACAGACAATTCCCTGCACCTCAAGCGTTTCTACGCATAAAAGCAAAGAAGCGCCGCCTATATAACTATCTACATTGCATTTTCATATAAATTAGGATCATTTTGTCCACTTGTTCTTACACAAATTGTGATCAAGGAATCTATTCTCAAAGTAATTCATTACAAACTCATGATGTTGTTGGCACAAAACTTTCTAATCATACCTCTCCATCTTCGGTATCATCAAGTCATCTTGGAATCTTTTATCAAATAAAATCAAACATGACGAAGTCCTAACGGTAACCATACCAAGATCTGCAAGTTTGTTCTCGCTTTGATTTCTTCTTAGGATAGGTGTCTTGCCTATGGTCTGTTCTAGAAGCTTCATGGTGTCACATCTATCCCATATACACATCTCTTTGGAAACAAGCATATACTGACATTTTACTCAAAAAGACAAGTCAAAAAGTGATTAAACAGAAAATTTTATTTTTACACATTTCCTTGCCCCACCAACCTTCGGTGATGAGCTTGCGTCTCTTACTAGTGACGTAGGGTTGGGAAAGGATGGAAATGCCCTTACTCGCCTATGCCTTGCCCACGGTGATAAACCCACGCTTCTTACTAGTAGCATGGGGCAAAGTGTAGGGGGTCCTCTAGACAATGCAAACGTTAAAAGGTCATAAACAAACTATTCAAACTTTGAGTCAAAAACGAATGAATCAGATGCTCAAAATTCCAAGAGAGTTAAAAATCCTAAAACCCAGATTTTGTCTACTATGTGGCCATCTACGGGTCTAAGTCTGGATAAACCGCAAAGCAAGTTGCATCCAAAACTATGAAGTCATTCAGGTAGAGTAAGCTTGTAGTTTTCAATTGGGTTCCACCAAAGCTTCGTCTGTCTTTCATCACTATCATTTCACCATATTTCATAACTTGCGCCCTTCTTGGCTCTTGGTGATGAGCCCTCGCATCTTACTAGTTGTCGTGGAGTTAGGAGTGGGGCAAGTTAATGCTATTCATCATATCGGTTATTTTCATCACTTTGCAAACAAAAACAAACATGAGGTATCCAAATTGCTAACAAAACTAAGATTTAAGATCACAATATATCTACAATATCATGTATCAGCATCATGAAACACAAAAAGAAAGCAAACATTTGCATCATCTGTTTTCCATTGCATACATTCTAGAAAGCATATAAAACATACATCGTAGTATACACAAAGAAAGCTGGAAATAGAAAGGGAAAACACAAGTGACAAAGTTTTGATCCAAAAACGAATGCATATATATAAATAATCAATGTTTATATACAATGCCATCATGCACTAGGCATGGTCAAAACGCTCAAAGAGCCCGTGATATACAAAAGAATCTATAATACAAAAAGTGCATAGGAGCCAAGTGGCCTCTCAACCCCTACGCGATCCCGCTGAAGGTGCGCGCCCTCGCCTAGGACTCCGGCTACGCCGGCGCTCTGAATGGACGGAGGGCTCAGGGTCCCGAGGAGCAGCCGTGGTCTCACCACGAGAATGGCTCCTCATAAGACGCTCGGCTGTCCTATAGCCCGCCAACTCTGTACGGAGAGTCGACACCATCCTAGCCACGTGCCAAACGGGAGCGAAGACGTCAGTATGCCTACCGGCTGCTGAAGGCTCCCCGGCATCTACAGATAGCTCCGCACGGGTCTTATCCATAGGGATCATCAGAGAATCAGTGCATACCCTACGGATTAGATCCCGCCACTCGTCGACGGTCTCTGCAAAACAAAGAAGAAAGACGAATTAGAAACTAGGCAAGAGGCTAAAATATACAAGATACAAATATAAGGAGAGATAGCAGTTAAAACAAGTCCTAAATCAAACTAACACTGAAAGGGAGAGAGGATGACTTACTCGGGTCACCGGGCCTCCAAGATGGGTCACTAGGGCCAGCGCCCGCTGCAGATGCCGCTGCCGACTGTGGAGCTGCTCCTGTGGTAGGGGCAACATGTCGCCCCACAACAGACTCGTCCTCTCCACCACGGCCCTGAGAGAGTGGCTCCTCTGAAACTAGAGTCTCTCTCTCTGCACTCTGCTCCTCCTCTCTGCCTGCATAATATCCTGAGTGTCATGCCACTCAGATCGCTGTCATCCGTCTCGCTCCTCCGACCTCCTCTCGTGGACTCCTCGTAATCGAGTCAATATCTATAGGGTCATCGCTACTATGAGCAGGACCCGCAGTAATCCGAAGTAAAGGTGCCCGAGGCGCACCAGCTCTCCCTCTGGCCCGAACAATCCCCCTGGCTGCAATAGGAATACCAGGAGTGACCACTGTCCAACCACGGCCTCTAGGCCCCCCTCTAGCCTCCCGGACTGATCTATAGACTGGTGCCACTGGAGGAAGCATGCCCACATATGGGAGGCCGAACTGCTGAGGAACCCTGCCGAAAGGATGTACCTCCACCCGTCCCACACGGTCAATAAGCTGCCCTGTGGTGGAGCAAGAGATCAATGTGAGAGCCTCCTCTCCCCAAATGCCGGCCATGAGCTGGTACGGTGTGGCCTCCATATCTGCTGTGGTGAGGGAAGCTACTGGCTGGTGAGGTGCTCTAAGCACCGACATGTCTGACCATCTGGCTGCCCTCACAGCCCCGGGATCTGCCACCTCCACGCCTCTGCCATAGGGAATGAAGCGCTCATACACCCAACTCATAACTAGAGTAGGGTGGCTCAAAGACTGTCCCTGTAAACGGACCACCCTGTATAAGTCATGATAAGTGGTCCCCAAAATATCTGCGCCCCAGGCGTATATCCGACCATGCCCCTCTATCTGTGCAATGATGGGGGCCCAAAGAAGATAACAATGTATCCCTCCCTTGTCCCCGATCGCCTCGAGGCAAGGATCCCCATGATGGCCTCTGTCGAAATACTGGGGATGGGCAAAGAAGGAATGGATCTCGACTCACTCCCTTCTTCGGCCCCGTGGAAATAGCCGCATCCCCATATAACCTCGCCCACCGTGCAACTGTGCTCGACCCACTGCTCTGGGCAGTGAGCCTCCTCCCGATGATCGGGACCTGTGATACGGTAAACATCCTCCAAAGTGATGGTCCACTCACCGCGGACCCCTGGCAGTCGGAAAGTGTTCCGATCTGCATCCCAATATGAAAATAAGTCACAAAGGATGTGACTAGATGGCGTGACATGGGGCACACGCGATATACGCAATATGCCGGCCCTCTGCAACGTGTCCTCCTCGTCTGGCGAAAGGGCATCCAATACCCCGGGCAACCAATCACACTCTCTCTCCCGCCCATCTAATGTACTCCTCCCTCGCCTGCATACACCCAAAAACACACAAAACAGAGCAAGTTAGTATCTAATCAATGCAGGGAGAATCATAAAAAACATATAGAAATGCAAGAAAATATAAGTATAAGTCTCCAAAACAAGCTCTTTTGCATTTTGTGCAAAACCGCCGCCCTGAGCAGGAGGCGAGCCAGAACCGCCGCCTTAAAGGCGGCGGGTCTCAGAACCGCCGCCCGATCGGGCGGGCGGTCGTGTAACCGCCGCCCTGGCCAGGGCGGCGGTCGCGGTCCAAAAACCCGCGCGGGTTTTTAACCCTAAAAGTCCAAAAACGCAAAAATAGACCATTTTAGCTAAAAAAGAGCCTACCCAAGAGCGCCCTAGATGGACCTTTTCAACCAAACATTTTCAAAAATAACCCCCCCCATTACAAATAATTTTCCATTTCAAATTTAAGGGGGAAAATGCAAAATTGAAGAAAACCAACCTGTGATCTCGCGGGGTGGCGTTCCGCACGTGGAGGCATGATCACGATCTCACTGCGGACGTTTTGACTATACTCACGCGAGAAACCGTCACCGTGGGTCCCAGAGCTCAAAATCGATCAAATCAACTCGCGCAAATGAATAGGAAAATGGGCCCACTTTCATATATATATTGTTCTATTTCGTCTTAAAATGACTTTTTCGCAGGTTTGGAGCACTGACGGAGGTAAGTTCCTATCCCCGCACAAATGGTACGTCCTCTTTCCCTGTTATTTTAGCGTTTATTTTTCAAATTATCAGATCTATCTCGCACTTGAGATCTCTTTTCATTTTGCAGTAGAAGGGAATTTCTGATGGCGCCATTTCGACACACACTGACGTGTAAGGTATAACTTCTAAACCCCCATTTCGGGATCGCCATATACTGACCCACCGCTTTATGCCCTTTCATGGCTAAAACGCTTCTCCGAGGGGGCAATATGTACGTACCCAAAATTGTAAGGTACTGTACTGCGGAACAGTGTAATAAATGCCCCAATGATGATACAGGTCTCCTCGCAAGGTGTTCGGGATCCAGAAAGAGCTCTTCGGATATGCGTTAACATCCCGCATACCCCACTTAGCCCCCGTGTCCTTTGTTTTCCCCTTTTTCCCTCTTTTCTTGCCCCTTTTGATCTTCAAGGATGGATGAAACCGCCGCCGCGCAGGCGGCAGGCGTCCGTGACCGCCGCCCCCGAACAGGCGGCGGTCCCAGAACCGCCGCCCCGAGCGGCGGCGGTCCTGGGCGCATTTTCCAGAACGCTTTTGACGCGACCCGCGTGAAATATCACGATTTCACCAGCTTTTCTTTGCCGACTTGAGCATGCATTAATGTTTTTGGTCCCCTCGAATAAAGTTGTTTTTCCTTTGTTTATTGTTTAGGAGTTCAATTTGGTTTTGATTTGGGTGTTTGAATTCCTATAAATGCATGGTTTGTGTACATGCAAATGGTCTCGATTTTGGTCCGAATTTTGGTCAAAATTTTGGCTTGAGTTTGTGTGAAGAATTTGAGCTGGAGTTTTGATCACCATTTTTCCTTGTTAGAGTCTTCTCGGTTTTTAGTATTTTGGTTAGCTTGCTTAGGATCGATAAAGATAGTTTACTTCATACTTGGTTTAGCATTGCTCACCTGTTGGTAAGCCACATGCACTCCATCTTGTGCAGCAAAGTGTTGTTGCTCCATCCAATCCGGTTAGAAGCTTGCCTCAATTCCTTTTGCTGTAAATTTGTTTTACCGTGACTTAGAGTTCTTAGTTCAATTCATCAGATACCGGTTAGCTTTATTCATTGTTGGTAAGCCACATATCCAACTCAGTGCAAGCAAAGTGTCTTTATTTTGGAACAAAATAGCTTAGGAAGCCATTAAAGTTGCAGGTTTTGCTCTTCGTATAGGATAGTCAAAGGTTCTGGTCGCTTCACGTTGCATGACTCGCAGTAAAATCCCGCTAGGAATCGCATAAGCCAAGCTCTGTACTCTTGCGCTATCCCTCTCCTACTCGCATTCTCGGTCTGCATTCTGAGCTGTCCTTGTCCCAAAATCTACTCCTATCGGTGCTAGCATTACACACTTTTCTGGATCCAAGTGAACACGAAAGAACGAGAAGATCATACTGAGGGGACGAGATCACATACACCATCGGATTCGCCACCGCTCGCGAAGTCCGTGTTTTAAATTTCAAAGTTCTAGTCGATTTATATCAAATAGAGTAGTTAATCGCTTTATTTCATTTCATTCTATTCTCGATATCGCAGTGAAGTGTGGGGATTGATAGTTTCGAGAAACTATGATTCACTCCTCACTTCGAGGTAGGATCGAGAATCTGCAGTAGATTAGATTAGACAGCTATCTTATTTATTTAGAATAATTTACAAATTACATGTGCAAATAACCACACTCGAGTTTAGGTGAATATTATCTTGTCTGCTTTTAAATTATTGTTTAGTTATTATTTCTAGATACGCTTAAAATAGTTTGTTTTCCTTAGAATTGTTAGAATATTTCTTATAAAGATAAAGGTTATATATGTTAGATTTATTTCACATAGTTAGAATTTATTTCATTACAAAGCTTAGATTACATTTTGTTTTGTATGACAATCACGGACCTCAAGAGCCCAGGAATATATATTTGAGCCAATCGTGCCTCAACCAAACCTAGCACAAACAATAGTTGACATAGACCAAAATCTCAGGATACAAGTATTCCGAACAACCGCAGATCTACAACTGATCAGCTCACAGTTAAGAGGATTAAACATAGAAGACGACCAAGCACATGCGTTTTGGTCAAGTCAGCCAAACTACAGATTACCCTAGAAAATATCCACATGACTGTAGAAGGGCTCGAAAGAGAACAAACATTCGAGTGTGATCCTTTAGTTCCACAGCCAGACGCTGGAGACACCCTCGTAGATATAGATACCAGCTTAAGAATCCAGGTTGCAAGAACGCCTGTAAGGTATTCTGAGAAGATCGCACAACTGTTGGTTCTAAACGTAGAAGCTGAAAAGGCATACGATTACTGGATACTAGGGATTAGAACTTGATCTCGCGTATGACCATAACAGGACCGCAACAACCAAGAGTCTATGGTTGTGATCCACAGGTCCCACAGCCCAACGAATCCACAAGTCAGTTAGATATAGACACTGGCCTACGCACACTAGTATTTCAGTCCACTCCACTTCCACCTATCATCGTCGAACAACTGTCCTTACTAGATATAACGGCTAACGAAGCTAGGGAATTCTGGACTAGGCCAGAAAATCGTCCATAGAATCAACTATATCCGCCATATGACCTTATCAGGAGATATACACGAAACAATCCCAGGTCATTTTCCACGTATTCCGCAACCCATAGATCGAATCACGCCAGAGCTCGATATTGATTGGAGCCTTCGAGCCATCATCCTCGCCGATCGATCTATCACACCACCCAAGTTAGAAGGGCCTTCTTAGCCTTAGATTCGCAAATTCCACTAGTGCGTGTCCATCTATCAATGTCTAAAGATCAAATATGATAACAATGTCTATGGCTCCAATCCAAAGAAATAAAAATCATAGTAATATCGATGTTGAAGAGGAGTGGGCACTACACATTACTCCTATAATCTATGGTTGTAGTGCCCACTTCCCTTTGACACCTTTGAATTGATCTTGATACTGTTGATTATATTATGGACATTATTATGGTTTTGATTTAGTATGATGTTAGATGTTAGACCATGGATTATTGTTGATCTTGATTCAGTTATGATGCATGATGATTATTAGAGACATTTTATATGTGGATGATGATATATTGTTTGACATGGATATATTATGGATGTTGTTCGGACATGTGATATTGGATATTGTGAGTAGATCTAGTATGGAAATTATTGGATGATGATATAGTTGTTAATTAAATTGAAAATGATAATGTTGATTGCTTGATGTTGTTGTGATTCAAATATCTAGATGATTTGAGATTTTATTTATATCATTTTGGATGTTCTGATATGGCCACAAGGCCGAAGGAGGTATTTGTGTTTTGCAGGTTAAAATATCACAACAATATCGGGGGATTGGAGACCAACCATATTGGAATTCTAGATGAATTCAACAGGGTCACCATGGAAACTTGTATTGTTGTGTGTGTTTGTATTTTGTTAGGGATTCCCATGGGGGACTTCCTTTGAATGTGACCAAGGGGTTATATGTAATTATTAATGTGGTTTCTTTTTATTAATGTTTGCATGTGTTTATTTTGTGGTGTTTTACCCCTTTCATTAGTTATTATATGTTGTGTTAATGTTGTGAATAACCATGTTGTTAAAATAAACAAATCAAATATGTCATAAGAAAGTAATTATGGAAGTTGTTGGCTCTTAAATTTAATGTTGTAAGAATGTGTAAGTGACTTTGTAAGTGATGTGTAAGTTAACTTCTGAGTGTGAAACACTCCACCTTCTTGGAAATTCGAATTTGTCCTTGGAGGCTGAATTTGGAGGCTTGTGGGACAAGTAAAACTTGTCCCATACCTCTTAAATTTACTTGCCAACCATACCTATGGTTTGGGGTTGAATTTAGACCTTCTTTATGCATTTTGAAATGACTAATTGTAAGTTTTAATTGCACTTTTCTTACATGTTTTAAATTCAGTCCTTTTGGGGTATGGGTTTGTTTTGGAGTGTGTAAGTAAATCTGTCATTTTATTTATTATGCATTGGAGAATGAAGTTGACCTTGTGTTGGGGTTGAGGATGTGTGATGTGGCATCCTACATGGATCCACCTCACCCTCTCCTCTTCCCTCTTCTATAAAATTTGAATTCCTTGCCTTGTTTTGGGTTGTTGAACTTTTGGGGAGACTTCTTTGGGGTGAATTTTCTTGTGGATTGGAGCTATTTCCTTGGAGAATTTGAAGATTGTTGCATTTTTGTTTTGGATGTTTTGGATTACTTGCATTGGATTCAAGCTTGTTGTTTTGGAATTGGAACAACTCCATCATGGAGAGGTAAGAGCTTGGCTCTTGAAATGCCCTTCTTTTATGAATGTAAATGTTGTTGTGTGAATGTTTTGGTTTGTTTTGTGGGTTGTTGGGTAGATGGCCTAGGAATGGTGTAGGAGAAGGCTATGGGGTTTATTTTGTGGGAGGCACAAGTGTGTTTTAGGGAGGTATAAGTGTGGAGGAGTTGGGATTTGGGTTCCACCTTACAAATAAATAGCTTGCATTTATTTACTCATTATGGGGTGCCATAAGAGGTTAGGGAGGCATAAGAAAATGGGAGGAATAAGGGGTACTTGGGGGAGGCATAAGGTTGTGTCAGGATTGAAATTATATATATATATGTTTTTGGTGGTTTGAAAATAGGTGGTGATACCCATTTTCCCATTGGGAGGCATAAGTAGCATCCCCCATAGTTGCTTGCTCCTTTGGCTTGCTTGATGAAGCCTTAGTTTTGATTGTCATGTTCAAATGTAGTTGCAAACTACATTCTATTTTGGACTATGTTTTTCAATGTGAAATGTTTCTTGTGTGTTGTGAGGAAGCCTTGTTGCCATGAGTTGAATCACATATTTTATTGATGTATGGTTGGGGCTGGGGCCAATGAAGAAGGATGGATTCTCCTTTTCATTGGATATCTTGGTTGGGTGGAGAGTGTTGCCTTTCCCCGCCTTTGTTGTGATCAAATTGGAAGAATGAAGAAAACCACAAGTTGTTGTTCTGGAGCAAGGAAAAGAGATAGTTTGACAAGTCCCTTCTTGAGATTAAGTTTATTATAACCTTTACCACTTTTAAGTGGATGATCTATATAATAATTGCAATGGGAAGATACTTTGTATTGACAATGAAAGTTTAAATTTGAAACGTAAAAGATTTGTACTCTATTTTCTATTTTGGAAAGAATGTGAAAGAATGATACATAGTTGTATGTTGTATTTTGAAATTAAATGGGAAGGAAGTTGTAAGAGTTTCATTAAATTAATAGAAATGTTTTGTCTTGTTCATATTATATTGTTTCCTTTGGAAATCTATTTTTGATATACTGAAAGATGAAATCTTTGTTGGAAAGTTGAAAAGTGAAACACGTGGGAAGAAAATGTGTTACTCTGCCTTGTTTAAAATATATGATTTTGGAAAGGAATAGAAAGTTGCATTCTTGTTTTATTTCTTGATTGAAAGGAAGAAAACCATTTAAGACTAGCATGGAATGAATTCAATGTTTCATTGCATGGAAAAAAAAAGAGAATAGTTCAATCTCTGTTTCTGGAAATGTATAAACTTCTTTTACTTCACTGCATACTTGCAAAATTCCTTTATCAAATGTTTAAACAACCCTTTCATTAGATAAAAGACAAATGAAATAATCATTGGGGCTTAACAGGGTTAAAATTATTCCAACCATGTTAAATCACTTAGGAAAATGTCTTTAAAAAAAGAAACTTTCAAATTAAGCCAAGGCAAACTGCAGGCCTTTTGCTGTCTAAAAACTGGTATTTTCAAAATGCAATTCAATCCAAAAAATTCACACTTGAAATCTATCCTAAAATATTCCTAATGAGAACATCCATGTTTGTTTGACATGTTGAAGAAGAAAGAATGACAAATTTGAACCATAAAATTTTATAAGTTAAAGTTACCAGTCTTTCTTAAAACCTGCAAAATGTTTTCTCAAATTTGACCCCTTAAACATTATCAAAATCTAAAATTAAAAGTTTCTATGCAAAGAGGGCATCGAGATATTTCCAAAAATTCTTCGTTTTCCCAAAACCGAGCTTTCTATAAAAAGTTATGACCATTTGAAGTTTTACTTCATTTTGGCCACAAACAAAAAAAAAACAAATTCTATCTGTCAAAGAAATTTTTGAAAAATTTTCCCCGTGGACCTGCCGCCTAGAAATTTCCCTTTGGTTACCTTTGGCAGCCGCGTGGGCCCGAGACAATGAACTTAACCTTTAAAAATTATTTTGGGAAAATTTCCAAATTTCCCCTGCATCTCTCACCATCCCGCAACCAATCAGAAGTTGTCACATGACCTCACGAGGCAATGGTGGAGTTGTAGAAACTTTTTCACCCTTAGTTTTTTCAAAAAATTGGAGAAAAGTTTCTAAGTTCCCCCAATTTCCCGCTGACCCGCATAGCTAATCAGGTGCTGCTACATGGCAGTTTGGGCATCAGCGAAGGTGCGGGGATTATTCTAACTTTAAACCTTTTTCCTTTTAAAAACCTAAAATTTCTAACTTGGCCTGATGGCCCGCTGACCCACACCCAATCAGAGCTTGACACGTAGCATTTCGAGCATCGTCGGAGGTGCGGAACATTTTTTAATTTTGAAATTTTCTTACCTTAAAATCTTAAATCCTAAACATTTTCCTATGCCCCATCGACCCGCGATCAATGAAATCATGCCACGTGGCATCATTTGGGTTCAGCAGAGGCACACATAAATTCTTCCTTTGCATTTTTAAAATCTAAAGTCTAAAATTCATAACTTTCCCCACCATTTTTTCCCACAGTGAATCAAAGGGTGACACATGTCCTCTTCAGTGGCAAAGCGTGTAGAGGCAAATCATGATTTTGTCTCCAAAAGGGAAAATGCACCAAATCTCTTCCCGCTCCACCGGCCCGCGCATGGGAAAACTTTCCTCCCTAGGCCCGCGGACTCACCCTTGGGAAAATTTCCCTCCCAAAGTCCGTTGGCCCATAACTTGAAAAATATAAGGAGTTAAGAGGACTTCTCTATATCATTGGAAAGGTGAGAAATTTTCCTATCTAATGGAAATGTTTTAGGAAAGTTTTGAGTGCTTTAATTTTAATAAAAATCAAGTTGAATCTTTTAAGCCTGTTAGAGAGTGGGTTAGTGAGAAATTTCCTCCCAACCTAAGTGGTTATTCTAACCCTATGTTTTGACCTTGTGCTTTGTTAATAATATTTTCTAGGGGAAATTCTCTAAGCTATTAATTCTAGTTGGTCTTGAATCTGTTTGTGATAACTACTGCCTTGTAATCTGGTTGTTGACACTCTTAACAAAAAAATATATTTCATAATTTTCTTAACTAATCCTAGGTTGTTCTTGGGTCTCAAGTGGTTGTTTTAAGTGGGCATTACAATGGCTGACCCAAAACTCATAATCCGGTGCTCTATGCATCCTATCACAATACGTTCAACTCTCCTACCTACCAACTCGCCTCCTTTCTTCATGAAAAAACTCTTGAGTCCCTTGTTTGTTCCGCTCCTTTTTCATTAAAGATTATTTTCACTTTGTCGATTTCATCAAAAACCAAAAAGTGGATTGCCATGGTTCTATTGTCGGTTTTCATGTTGTATCTCTTTTTACCAAAATCTATAATTATGAATCCATTCTCATTATTAAGAACATCACGAATGTTGAAACCATATATCTTGTTGAGATTTGTTTACGCTCCACGGTCCTTAATTTCAATGGTGAAATCTATGAACAAACTGAAGGTATCGGTATGGGATCTCCTCTATCTTCTATTATTTCTAATTTATTTATGGAGAACTTGGACATGTAAAGCAATCGAATCATATCCATTAAAACCAAATTGGTGGAAAAGGTTTGTTGATTATACTAAGGTGTTCTAGGTACATGTTTTGGAAAAGCTTAATAATTTTTTTATGACCTTAACAATATTTTTCCTCACATACAATTCACCATGGAAACTAAAGTCAATGAATTTATTCCTTTCCTTGATGTTATTCTTAGTAGACAAGACAATGGTTCTCTCTCCCATCAAGTTTTTAAAGAAAACCCACACCTGATTGCTAGCTTAGGCTGAATCCCACCATCATCCATCCCAAAAGGTTAGTTTTCTCAAAACTCTTGCCTCTAAAGCTCTTCGTATATCTCGACAATCAACACCGGTCTCATAAATTTCAACACCTTGAATTTGTGTTAAAGAAAATGGTTACAAGTGTTAGAATTATTTTTATCATTTTTAATAATTTAAAAAAACCTCCTAAAATTAAAAAAATTATTCGATTATCACATAACTATCCTTTTACCCTATATCAAAAATACTACTAATAGCATTTCTAAAATTTTACTGAAAAAGGGTATTGCAACATCCTTCCTCCCGACTAATACCTTGAGAAAAATTCTCCGCTCTCTTAAAGATAAAATTGACCCTAAGCTTAACGGTGAGAGTTTAGATGATTAAACGTTCTTGTGGTAATCCTTACATTGGTGAAACTAGTAGATCCATTCTAACTAGGATTAAAGAGCATGATAGAGACATCAACTATGATAGGGTTGAAAGATCTACTCTAGTAAAACACTCACTCAATACCAAACACTATATCTGCATGGACTCTACTATGGTTCTTGCTTCTGAGAACCAGTACGCCAAAAGACACATCTATGAAGCTGTTGAAATCATGCACCATACTAATAACATTAATTGGGATAATGGATGGTTTATCAGCAATACCTTGGAAGCCTGTTATTCTCAACCTTAGTAAGTAACTGCTTTTGGTATTTTTTCTTCCTCTCTTATCCTTTTCATTGTCTTTTTCTTTATTTATTTTTTCTTTCACATTTATCTTCTTTCTTTCTATTTTCCCATTTATTCAATACCTCCTCCTTGATTTTAATTACTTTATATTTAATCTCCTCTCCCTCTTTTCTTTTGTTTAGTTTTACTTCCATCATCCTATTTATCCTCTTATGTTTCTTCCTTATTTTTAACCTTTTCTAACCCCTTCATTACTGATTTCTTCTTTTGTTCTTTATTTCCCCCTCATTTATCTCTCTCCTATCTCTTTCATTTTTAACTATATTTTATTAATTTTTTTTTATTCTTTTATCTCTCTCTCCTCTCTTTTAACTTTTTTATTTATTTTATTCTTTTTTCTCCTTTCCTTCTCTTTTTCAATTTCATTTCCTATTTTATTCATAAGCCAATTACCTTCCTATTATCTTTGCATTTGCATATTTATAGTAGGTTAAACTCAGCAAGCTAAATCATCATTCTTTTGTCCTTGATGAGGGGTCCAGTTGGTGAACCCAAACATTGAACAATTTAAATATTGTACACAAAAATCTAGATATATCCGAAGATGACGATCCGTGGAAATCTCAAAAAATCAAACATTGTTTATGTTTCACCTAATACAACTAACATGTGTCCATGTGATAAATTTATATCTACTAGCATGGTCTCAACATATGTCAAAATAGGAGATTTGAAGCTAGGCATGAGCATACACCAAATCATGTGACATATATTGGATGGGAGTTTTGGAAGATCTTTTATTTGTTTGTACTCTAGTATATATATTGAAAATATGGAAGCATGATATTTGCATGGAGATTATTTAATTAAATGTATGAAAGAAATGTGTCCTCTTGGATTGTATTTATTGTAGGATATGTAAAAAATGGGTTTGTTGAAAAGGCCTTGGAACCTTTCCGAAAAACAAAACTGGAAGGTGTAAACCAAAACTCCAAAACCTTTTCGCATTCTCTTTTTCTCGCTAAAATGGGGGATTTAGAACAAGGCGCATGAACTATTTGATAAAATTTTCGATGAGATGTATTCTTGTGAATAAAAATGAATGTAAAATATGCATAAAATGGTTTTTTTAACTTTCAATCAAATGCATTTTATAGACATAAATCTTGTGACAAATCGGGAGCTTTAGCAATAGAAGATGAACATCTATCAAAGCATAATAGAAATTTTATATTTGTAATATGTTATAGGTAATGATGCTCTTGTAAACATGTATAAAAATGTGGAAGTGTGCATGAAACATGTGAACTATTTGAAAAAATGACTCAAGTAGATGTGGTCTCATGGAATACATTCTTTTCATTTATTTTATTGACAAAAATGAAATCACAAACAAACTTTGACTTGACATCCCTTGAAGCATAACTTACTACTCTTACTACACCTTTAATCAATAGTTAAATATCTATGGATTATTTTGAAATAAATTTTTATAACCCTTTAAAATTTTATTGGAAACCAAAATCTATTTACAAATATATTATATTACTACACTTATAAAGGATATCATTTTAATGTATTTTCTGTATTATACAATTTTGTACTTATCATCAAATCATAATTGATTAAATCCCAAATTAAAAGAATCTATATGTCATTTCAATAAAACACCTATAGTAAAAAAATTCATTAAAGTTTTCCATCAAATAAAATAAAATACGGTTTACTGTTTGACGTCCGATTCCCTTGCTAATAACGGAGAAGAAAATTTATAGTTTACAAAGAATTGATGATGTCGCTCTCTAAGGAAGTGAAACAAGTGAATAACAAAAATACCAAAGTTGAAACAGCAATCTATTTCTTTGCCCAAATAGATGTGCATGCTTGAATGGACTTTACCGATAAAATACAGCCTTCCATTCACCTCTCTGCCAATCTGCACCCAAATTCTCGCCATCCTACCCATCGGATAGGGATAATAATTCATGTAGTTTCCCATCTTGTAAGAAATTGTCTTCCACTTCATATTTTTAGTACCTGCATGTGTCAATGTGCCAATAAATGAAGGGATAAGCCAGAGACTGGAGTAGTTAGGGCTCTGAAGGAAGTGCCATCAGGTGTAAATGTAGCCATGTGTTCAAACTCGCTCTTGTCGGGAATTCTTAGTGACTTGAGTAGGATAACATCATTAGTTTTCTAGTTTTACCATTAGACAGTGACCCACCATACCACGTTACAATATTGGAACACAGTTTGCGCAATTCTCTGGAGGGCCGCATTGGTATTTGAAACGTTCCCCAGTGTGAATAATCCTAAAATAGGTCTCGACGCATGTTTCAAATTGATTTTTTCCTCCTTTCTACTCTGATGTGTCGCTCTCATTTCCCGTTTCTCTGATACCACTTATAGAAAAGAGAAGATGCAAAAATATATGAATGAATTATGTAAGGAGGAGAAGTAAAATATATACATGAGAGAGAACGGTTAGGAAGTAACCTCCTAGAGCTAATACGATAGTTACACATAACCTAACCAAACAATGTAATATAATTAATCTAAGCTAACAATGCTTTCACCAGTATGATCTAGAGTTGTGTAAGCTAGATCTAAAATTCATCAAGCTATTTGGCAGCAAATCATTTAGAGACTCAACTAGGAATTGTCGAATTTATGTTATAGTTTGTGACAGGGTTCTTTCAAGAAACATTTCATGAAAAATATAGCATTGGCTTGGATTTTATTCCGCGTCCTCTATTCTCTCTCTCTTTTCTCCACTTTTGCAGGCATAGTAATTTTGAATAACCAAGAAGGAACTTGGTGTAGTTGATTAATGAACCTAAAGAACTGTGTGTTTCTAATTTTTGGTCTTGCTAAATTCTTATATTATTGCTTTCCTCTAATTCAATGTTGATCTACTCTGGTTATTGTGTGTGAACTCGTTATTTCATACTTAAAAAAATAATTCCCTCTTTCCTAATTTCTTTCATTTATCCTCATCACTGCAAATTCCTCCCTTGTACTCCATACAAGCACTTTGCCACAGGTTCAATGAAGTGTTCGTGTGTAATATCCAACCTATTTGACAACCCCACAACATTTAGATAGAACTAGGATAGTTTTACATTCAATAATTGGAACCTCCCCATACACAAGGAGGGGCATATCCCCGTGAGTGTTGGTGGAAAGACATAATTTGCTACATGAAAAATTATTTCACCAACATTTATTGGCAACTCCATTGGGGTGAGATCTTCCTTTTTGCACCCACAAATATCTTTGCAAAATACCAAAAGTATATATTCAAAAAAGTAAAACAAAAATCAGATTTTGAAGGTGACTTTATCATGGAAGAATCCTTTTCATGTTCATTTCTCACAACATAATGAAAAAGTCTCAAGATTGGGGTCTGACACCAATGTGTGACAACAAATAAGAAGAAGAACCCGATATGAATTTTTTTGATTAGCCATCATTTTGAAAAATTTCTTGCAAAGGAAAAGATTGTGCCACACCGAGGAGATCACTTTCTTCAAACAAAAAATATGCAATTAGCTAAGGGAAAGAATGTCAAAACCTTTTCCGAATAAGCCATGAAAATATTGTCGATAATGGATAAAATTATTACTTGTGAAGATCCTATCCTCAAAACATGATGGCTCCAATTCAAGCAAAATGTTGCTAAAGGAAAGATAATAGGACATGTACCGATAGATGATCGAGAATCCAAGAAATGGATGAAGAAGATTTATAAGAGATATAAAATGTTGTATGAAGGGCATGAGGGTGAAGAGTCTAATAAAGGCAATATGTTCAACTTCACGTAATTGACCAATAAAATCATAACATTATCTTTCATATCCCTTCCTCGAGATGATTTTCTTACATACAAAGATGGAGGAATTTAAGTATTGAGAAGATAGTTTGTGCAAATGATTTCTAAGTGTGGAAGAAGGAAACTCTAATCCCAAATCCTATCATGAAGTTTTGAATCATGTATTGGCCTTGCAAAAAAGGTATGAGCATCTTGAAGAACTTTATAATGTTGATGAAGAAGAAACTCATCTTTCAAAAGAATATCTTGATGATTTTCCACATTATGAGGTATTCATTCCTGAAATATTTTTTTCACTTTTGATGAGTGTCATATCCTTGAATCTTCTAATGGGAATAAAATCAGCACCTTGGAGGATGATGATGAAGATATAGTAGTTGAACCTACATTCATAAATTCATTTTGTCTCGAGAAACAACCCATCGGAAAAGTAATGGATCTAAGAGAGGAAGATTCTTTTTGTCTGCGACAAATAACCCAATACCCAATACTTTACAAGGACTCCACTAACAATGAATAAATGTGAGAAATCAATCCTCGCATCATGGACTTGATATGATGAATTATAAATAATCATGGATAGTCTCCTTTCCAATTTTGACTCTTCATTGATGTAAAATATTAAATGATGAAATAGATATAATTGAAGAATTAAATTCTCTTCCCAATACAATCATTGATGAAAAACTAAGGATTCCTATTTATTTCTCAAAACAAAGGTAGATGAAAAAATTGAGCATGAAATCTCTAAGGAGATGATTTCACCATCCTCGTTAAAGGATCATAATGTTGATCATCATGGTGAGTATGCAGTTGATTCACTTTTCTACAAGAAAAAATAGTCTATAGGATATGTTCAAGATGGGTTAGATGATTGTCCTCATGTGGTATCCCCAACATAGTTAGATCTCCTTCCTTTCATGAAGATGATCTAATGGATCTTGAGTTAATTATTGTTCCCTTCCCACATATCATGTATCTCTTCTCCTTGTCTAAGAACGATGAAAACTAAGTATTTTAGGTCTTGCAAGAAAGGGAGCTTTAGATGAACAGGAGAACAAATATTCTTCAATAGAATTCTAGACATGTGTAAATCATATTTAAAATCAACTCCTTGATGCTTAGTGTGAAGATTTTTCAAACAAGGGTGAAAATAAGTATATAGCATATTTGAAAGAGCAATCAATGTAAGACATTTTGAGGATTGTGGAATACATCGAAGACCCTCATATCTGCCATATACACACCACGTTGCCACCAATCTCCTTACAAACTCCTATCACAAATTAACAAAGGTTTTCAACATTAGATTTCTCTCACATCTTATGAATAATATGTAAGTGAGGTTATCTCACATGATTATCAATAGTATAAACATGCATAGAGACCCAAGCGGTATTATATAATATTTTGACCTCATCAATAGAAAAAGAAACATATCACGTAGACTAAATTTTCTCTTACAAGTCTTTTTATTATTGATAAATGGTTTTAAAGGGTACAATACCCCGAGGTACAAAAATCTCAATAGCCTAGGATAGACAATAAAGGAACTATGGTTTCTTGACAAGTGGGAACCACACCCCTAAAATAGAGCCTAATAAATCTATATATAACAGTTAAGACCAAGGCAGGGACAAATTACCATCATGGAGCCAATAGTAGCCAAAAATAACTACAAAGCAACTTCAAGTACAACAACTAGAATCACAACTACTGCCAATGAACAAAGATAAGCAAGAAAGGAATAAACGAACAACAACCAAAGAGCCAAAATGTATAGGTAAAAGAGATGGTTTTGTTATGAATATTTATCTTCTTTTTATGTGTCATTTTCCACCCTTCTAAAACCTCCTTAATAGTAAGTGATGTGGAAAATTCACAACACCCCTGAATGCTTGCAATTTTAATGATTGGGTAGTCAGTGTGATTTTTCAAACATGGATCTATCCTAAAGTGTGGTACTTTACAAAATGGGATAGCTCTCTGGAGAAGTTTTTGTCTTCTATCCAAACCTAGTGCCAACTACTCCAAAGTGCAAAGAGTTGCCAAAATATAACCCTACTCTAATGCTTTTCCAAGGGGATAAGGATAGAAGGATACATGAAAAATAAACCTACTCTAAGGGAAGGTGATGCACTAAGTAGGAGTGTTGGATAACCTACAATGCATGAGAGTGAAAACAAGCAAATTGGGGAGGTTTATGAAGCACCATAGATCCAAAAACCCTTTACAAACTCACTTTCTAATAAACACAACCCATTGAGATCTTGCAATGATAATTTAACAATGCACAATAACCTTAACTATAATGAAAGATCATATAAGATACAATAAACACAAAGGAGGGTTGAGAATCATCCACATATCTATTTTATTGCTCCAAAAGTTGATACAATACATTACATGGGGCACAAAGGCATGAAATTTTATTACAAAGATAAAATGGGAGGCTTGAACTCCACAAATTTATCATAGACAAGAAAGAAGGGAGGGGTAATTGCAAAGTATCGAACCCTTTTTAATGAGTCCTCTTTAAAATTTATAGAAGAAAATTCCAAAGTAGAGAGAAGGGCCATGAGTCTAAAATTGCTTCAAAATTCATCATTAAACCCCTACAATGGTTTTCGGGAATATCTATAACCCCATGATTGTATTTTTCCTTTTGTTTGAAGAAATGGCTTCATGATGCACTTGGGTATGGCCTCTAGCTTTACAACTGCATCATGGTCATTTTCCCTCCTGAATCATTAATTGATTCTCTCTAATCATCTCATGTTGTGCATCCCAAAAATATCTTTCCATTGACTATGAGTTTGTCAAAAATGATGGAGTGTGGAAGAAGATGTCATCCTTTTTGCACATGGTTACTTGTCTGCAGGTTTATCCTCTAACTACCCTCCTCATATCTTAATTTTGAGGTGTCCATTGGATTCCCCTTTAAAAATACTCTCCAAAAAGTACAATTTTTTTTAATTTTGGCCAAGGGATGAAAAAAATATTCAAATTTCACTTTGGGCCACCATTTTAGCCCCTTAACCACCCACCAAGCCCACTCCATTTAATCCAACTCGGTTGTAAGAACATCACCGCCCAATACTTCAATACCCAAATGCTTTTACCTAACACTCACCTCCAAAATGGCTTGACCGTAAATGCGACTTCGACGGGTTGTTTTATTTGAATTTTTGAAGTATTATGCTTTGGAGATTGAGAAATTTGGCCATTTTAGGATTTTTGACTATCGAGTCCCGAAATTGCATGCCCCGAAAATCACCACCCCAAATGACTTGGTAATAACTCCTAGATTTTAGGATTTCCATGTTTCAAGTTTGGACCACTCCGAGTTCAAGGATTTTAACTCACCAATCCCACAAAACTCGAACGTATCCACCTCCAAAGTCTAAAATTTTCAGACTCATGAGCTCGGCTGACTTCGGACATTGATAGCTTGGTGGATCATCGATTAGGACATTTTCCTTTCCAAGTTCTTAATTTTAGCCCCATAAAAACTTGAATTATGTCGGCTATTGACTCGCCCTTTGCCAAGTTGACTTCTAAAAGCCACCCCAATGCGATGTCACTTCAGGGACTTTTTGGCTCGCCGATTTTACAAATTTTCAAATCAAGCAATTATCCATAAAATCCTAAAACAAACACTTCCAAAGTCTTAATTAGTCAGACTTCAAACTCTCCACATTCACCCCGGCCCGCTCCTTTCAAATATATTTCTCCACTTCTCTCGCACTACGGTGATTCCTTTCCTTCGTGTTGAGTTGTCTCACGATCCCTCCATTTCACATCGTGTCGTCTGACTCGACGCCCATTTTTTCCCCGGCCACACTTCTATAACTTTCGACTCTCGATCCTTCCCTTGTGCATTCCTAGCTAATTTGGCCCTTCCTATAACTCCAACGGCTAGCCATAGCGATCTATCCTCCTACGTGCATTACTCAATCCTTTAAGACACCTCGCCCATCATGTCGCGAGCTCGGATTCCTATCCAAGCCATCCACTACTACAAATTTCTCATCTCACCGGGGTGAGCTATGTCTATACATTGTGGCTCTGAAATTTATTCCATCAACTGTGATGTGTTTTGGCTTGAGCCAGCTGGGAGCTCGACCCTTTGATCTTCACCTGTGACTTTGATCGATGTCAACACCTCTCGCACACAACTCACTCGGCCCTCTCGTGATCACCTCATTCCATTCCTTTTTCCATAGAGCCCACTTGGCTTGACCAACTACCATGCATCAAACTCAACTCACTAAGTAGCTCATCGTGCAACTCTCGTGAGCTACCTTTTTAGCTCAATCCCACAAATAGGCCTATTTTGGAAATTTTTGACTTTTCTCGATTTATTGATGGATTTTTCTAGATGTGTAGGCTGATGTGGATTCAATAGAGTTTCTTGGGGCCTTTTTCCTCTCTTTTTCCCATTTTGCCTAGATGTGGGCCCACAGGGCCCACATTTCATCCTTTTTAAAGTTGAACTTAATGGTCAAAATCCAAGAGGAAAAATTTCCTCAATATGATTTTCACTCCTGATTTCACGGAATGTGCTCCCTAAAACCTAGGGACTCCCATGAACTTAATTTCATCCTTAGGTCCCTATCGGTGTAACTAGATCTTGGTAGGTCATTGTTTTCAATTTTAACTCTGGGAAAATGGATAAGCAATTTGACGACTCAGGGGACATATTCTTGCTATATTTTCAATACCAATAGCCTTGAAATTTCCATTAGGCATGGAGTCACAATTGATATCCTACAATTGATCTAGCCCTTTGAATTTTCCCCGAAACCGCTTGAAAAATGTTGACCCTCGAACTTGTTCCACTACTCACACTCCCAATCTTTACAAGAAAACTTGAATTTAAATTGTGATAATGGAACATTTTCTTAATCTAAAGTTTTCACCCTTTCCTCAGAACCCTTATCTGTGTGACTAAAATGGGCCTTTAAACCTCGTCCCAAAACCGATTTCACCAAGTATGAGCGATGCAAAGTTAGTAATAAAACAACTGTTTGTTTTGGAAATCATGGAACTCAATTAATTTTTGAATTTTCTCTTTCTTTTGAAATTTCCATTTACAACATACTACTAAAGGTTGCTTTCCAATTCAAAGGAGGTTCCAGAAGCTCAAACTTTTTGATCCTTAGAGACTGAAATGATACTTATAGGAATGTGTCCCTGATTTTATTTTAGTTGTTCTCGCATTTGAGATTTCTTGAAGTCTGCAATTGTTTCTCAAAACTTTGAGCTTTTTGTTACAACATTTCTTCTGGGAGGCACACTGAATTTATGTAATGATACAACTAGGAGAAATAAAACATGTGTTGAAGGCACTTAGGGAAACTAAAATCTAATTTACAACAAGACAATGTGCATATGCACTTAGAGAAATTTAAAATCCTAAACTAATATGTACAAGGGTGATAATTTATCTTTCAAGATCGTGTTTGAGATAGATTTCGTTGACTGAAATCGAAGCTCCTCTCCATCCATAGTGGATAGTTTAAATAAATTGCTACTCTTACATCCTATGACCATGTAGGGGCCACTCAAATGGCATCGAAGTTGGAATGCTTTCCGGCTTAAACCAATCCATATCCCACTTCAAAACTAAATCCCCCTCTTAGAAGGTCTTTTCTTTGGCTTTTTTGTCAAATGACCTCTTGATTAAGGCCTGATATTTCTCCATGGTTTACATTGCATGTTCTCTTATTTCTTCCAACTCCATCAACTCCACATACCTAGCTTCCATTGGCTCAAATTTGGACAAATCTAGTTGCTTCATGAGCTCTAATGATATGGGAAGCACTGCTTCCTTCCCATAGAATAATTTATAGGAGAATTTCTGTTGACCTCTTTGGTGTTATCCTATCAACCCACAAGGATGATTTGAGCTTGGTATGCCACATCCTTTGATTTTCATCCAAAGTCTTCTGATGATTTTTAGCAAGCTCTTATTCATGGACTCTACTTGTCTGTTACCCTAGGGGTAATAGTTTGAGGAGGTTCTCAAATAAATCCCATTCCTAATAGTGCATTCATGTGATCTTGGCACTTAGGATTACTAGAGCATTATTTGATATAATGGTGGCTGATACATTGAACCTCTTCACTATTCCCTCATAGAAATCCACTATGCTAGACTCTTTTACATCCTTAAGAGACAAAGCCTCAATCAACCTGGTGAAATATTTTGTTGCCGTTAGAATCCACTTGTGACCTTGGCTCAAATTTGGATTAATGACTTCGATGAATTCCAATCCCCATTGCATGAATTCACATTTTTTACACTTCTTGATCCAAGTGTAGTAGTCACTAAACACTATAGGCCAATAATAACCCACCTTCATTATTTTGAGAGTTATTACCCATGGAGAAAAATGACCCTTGACCTCTCCACCGTGAAACTCATGTAGCACCTCTTCAATTTAACTAGTTATAATGTACCTTAATAGGACTCCATTCGCATCCTTCTTGAACAAAGTGTCAATAAGCACATACAGATGGCTTGGAGTATGAAATATCTCCTCTTCATTTTTTCTGATCTCTCGGAGGACATATACCTATTTGTAGGAAATGCATCATATCCACGAGTTCAAAATGTGTGGGCACATTATCATCTACATGTTCTGATTATCTTGCAATACTAAAACAACTTCTTCTTTATTGTTTGTCTCAACATGTTGACTTGAGGCTAGTTTCTCACATATTCCTTTCCCAAGGACCAATTTGGTGACCTTGATCTTGTTGGTGTGTGATTTTTCCACATCATCAGGTGAGTCATCTCACTTAGGTGAGATCGTAGGTCCATGTGTCATTTAGGGGTCATTATGAGATTCCCTTACGCGTCGCATGCGTCGGTGCGGCGTTAGCACGTCAAAGTGCATCATATGCATCATGGGAGTTACAATTCTATTCTGGGAATGTAACTCCCCCTCTCCACTCAATTTTTCATGATTGCAGCATTGGGGGTTACTCAGCACCTCCTATATGTACATGTCTTTTGATCTATGAGATAGAGGAGAGTTTTATGGCTTAACCAAGTTTTTCCCATTTGTCGAATCTTTGCATGCACATTCGGTTGATGCTCGCTCCTCCTAAGATCTCTTCACGCCGGTCGCTCACACGCCTCTGTTGATGTGCACGTCGTCCCTCGTGATCCTCACTTACGGGTTTTCAAACCCTCTTTCATGGTATCATAGCAGATCTTGTGGATCGGTACACTCATCGGTGTTTCTGTGCGTGTTTTCCAGCTTCTGGCGTGATATTCAGTTCTTGATGCATGTGTCGTAATGGAAATTCCAATCGTGCTCTACTCGTGACCGATTTAAGGTGTTTATACCTCTGTTTGGGTTTGTTGTGGTTTGTTTGGTCGTGTTGGTGTTTGTAGATTTTCAGGCTTCTTCGAGGACGTTTTGTACTGATTTTTCAGGCTTGTGCATTCATTTTGGTGGACGTTGCCTTGTATTCAAACCAGCTCGCATTGGCTCAAGGCTTTTTTTTGCAACCTGCATTGAGCCACTGTATCACGTTGAATCCACATCAGCTCGGCTCGTGGTGTTCGCTGTTCGCTGCTCGTGGTTTCTAGATTTTTACCCCTGCCATTGTGTTTAGCCTTCACTTCTACTTAGAGTCATTACTGGCTTTGGCTTTCACGTTCCATGTTGGGTTTGCCGTGGGTTTCACTTGTTCATAGTTTTCATTGGGCACCTTGGTCTCTCGCCAATAACTCATCCAGTGGTGTTGCGTTTGGCTTCAAAACCTTGGATCTCGTCTACCGTGCTCCCCGCATTGAAGTCTGGCTCTCTACCTTGTTAGCCTGGGAATCTGGTTCATCATGGCCTCATTCCTCGAGCCTGCATCCATGTTGTGATTCCTATGCTCACCGATGCACAAAGAGTAATGGTTGAACAATGATTCCAAACGTAAAAAAAAATGCGAACTCGGCCCGTGCACTACTACCCTTTGATGTTGATGTGTTTCCTTTGGCTCGCTTAGCATTGCTTACATGTCTAGTCTACTCGCATTTGTGTCTATTACTTAGCTCAATTTGGTCAACTACCAACCCTTGGCATTTCAGACTTGTGTACTCTCCAATAGCTCCCACCTACGTTTTTTTGGCATAGGAAAACATTTTTTTTTTTTCCACTCCTTGGGTGTTTGACCTACTACTCCACTCCGCAAAGAATTCTAGGCAAGTGGCCTCCTACCCACATTTTGCAAGCACCTACCACCTCATTACAGTCCGAGGACACCTGCAAAACAAGCATGACACCAAGCAAACGTGGGACGTGGCATCTCCTTGTTGTCCATCTCCTCCATGTGGCATTGGCTACTTCTAACATGGTCCCACCTTCTTTTTTAATGTTTTAGGGTGTTTAAAAAACAAAACATTTCATTTCATGGCATGTAATTAAAATTTGGTTGTATTTTGCTTGTAATTTGGCCTTCCTACGCTTGTCAAAGACGGAGGGCGAGGTCCAGGGTTGGCAGGAGGCTAATCCCCCTCACAGTCAAAACAAACTATGCCTAAAATTTCATGTCGTTTCCAACAAGTACCCACATGATACCCTTTGCACCCATCTCGTGTACTTTTTTAATGTGTTTGCAGCATCTAGTGCATTTTTCCATCAGTTGCGGGAATCATTTTAATGCGATAACTTTTGACTCGCTGCTCGTTTCTGAGCACTTCCTTGGTCAAAGTTGCATGATTTTTCACACATTACATGATGGAATTGCCAATTTTGTAAACACACTACTTTATAAAGTGCCACATTCAGGGGGTTATGTGTACTCTTGGGCTTTAAACGCAACGCATTATCGGCCGAGTCCGACGTCTTTCTTTCGTGCACACTTGCATCTTGCATTTTTCATCATGGAGAGTTCTCTTTCTAGATGTGAGCATCATAGGATCACCTTACAGCCTCCGCCACTTCTCACTGGGAGAGAGACCTATTCAGCTTGGCATGCTTCCATAGAACGTTACTTCGCCCATGAGGGTCTTTTACCCTTCTTACTTGTGCAGTTCTACCCACTAATCATCGTCATCTAGAGGACTTTCTCGACACTTTTGACCATGTCTTTGGTCACATGATGATGCATGTCTCTCGTTCTCTCTGGTTTCACGTGGCAGATTCAGATCCACCTCACTGTGTCTGGAGCATTCTTCAGTCCTTGTATGGAGACCCTTCACATACTGCTGCCATTGTTGCCGCTTTTGATTGATTGTCTCCTCTATTTCTTTATGTGATTAAATTTTCACCGACACAGATCACTTGGTTCTACATTGATGACGAGGATTGTGCATCTAGAGAGGACTCTTCCTCTTTCTCTCACTATTCAAGACATTTTTGTCACCCCCACATCTCATCAGATATCGAGCAATCTCCTACTCAGTCTCATACAGTCATCACACCCACCTCCTTTCCACTTCTAGTGTGCGAGGCCCCTTCCACTCCTCTGCCTTCATTGGATGACTCATACCTATCATACATCGCTCTTGTTTGGCGAGCCCCCTCATTTGGACGAGTATTACTGCCTGGCCTTAGTCATCTTTTTGTAGAGTCTACTTGTGATGCAAGTGTCCCTTATCCATCTACAGGTGTTTGAGAGGAGTTCATCATCTCTGTTGTTGGGAGTGCCCCTTCAGGGAATCACATCACTTCCACATTTCTAGAGACCTCATTTATCCACCCTCAGCTGTGGATCCATTTTCTATTGTGGAGGATGTTTTGTTCCCTTCACATCACTTGGACATCCTTTCTACGTGTGTTCCTCTTCACTTTGATAGTTCTACACACATGACATTACCTTCGGTTCCTTGGCACTCACTCGCTAGACCTATGTCACACTTAGTGTGCAGACTCGAGTTCTTCATGCTACTTCCTTTGGTTTCATTTCAGAGTGTGTGGATTTTCAGCACGTCATTTTTGTCCTTCCTAAGGGGTAGGCACACATTCATTGTGGGTGGCTCTTCTTGATCCCAGATGTAGAGGATCTCGTCATCAACATTCTTTTGGGAGACCTCCTAGAGCTGCAGAGTTCAGATCCGTCCATGGCATCTTTTGCATTCCTCTCATCTCCCTCTTCTTCTCTCTTCTTCTTCTTTTTGAGAGATTACCTCTTTGTACATGGGTACCCTTTCAGGCTCATCTATGGCTGGGACCCATTTTTGGCATCTTTCTTAGATTAGAGAGTGTGTTGTTCTCTTGTGGTGGATGTTTTTCCCACTAGGTTTTCCTTCACTGCTTGGGACTTCTTTCTTGTACATGGGTACCTCATCAGGCTTTGCGCCAAGACCCATTTCTCATTTCTGACTTGCCGCCTCATCCTAAGTTACGATGAAGGGGGTGTTGGTGTGTGTATTTTCCACATCATCAGTGAGTCATCTCACTTAGGTGAGATCGTAAGTCCATGTGTCATTTAGGGTCATTATGAGATTCCCTTAACAAAGATGGGTTCATCAAAGACGTTAGTGCGTTAGTGCGTCATATGCGTCATTGGGAGTTACACTTCTATTCTGGGAATGTAATTCCCCCTCTCCACAAGTTGTCATGAAACAGGGGGTTACTCAACACCTCCTATATGTACATGTATTTTGATCTATGAGATAGAGGAGAGTTTTATGGCTTAACCAGGTTCTACCCATTTGTCGAATCTTTGCATGCACATTCGGTTGATGCTTACTCCTCCCGAGATCTCTTCATGCTATTGTTCGCACGTCCATTGATGTGCACGTCATCCCTCATGATCCTCTCTTGTGGGTTTTAAACCCTCTTTCAGATCTCTATGTCATACTCCATGACATGAGTGATCCAACCTACTAATTTCTCATTTAAATCCCTAGTTAAAAGGAATTTCTTGACTCGGCATGGGATACTAGTAGCTGGACCCTATTGTTTCGAGATCAACTATTTGAACTTTTTCAAACTCCTGATAACTACAAGAACATGTTTCTCAATGAAGGAGTACCTCACTTCATAGTAATCAAAATCTTACCAAGAAGGAAACCATTGTTCAAATCCTCTTTATTTTGTTGCACTAAGATTGTGGAAATGGTGTCCAAATCACTAAAGGCGTAGAGCATGAAGTCTTTGGGAAAGTCCGGATTGATGAGAGTTGGAGCTTGAGATATAGCATTTTTAATAGCCTTAAAACTTGTTTTTCCCTCTGATGTCCACTTAAATTACATGCTCTTCTTCAACATCATGGTTATTGGTTTGATAAGAGTGGCATAATCTAGCACAAATTTGCGAGATAAAATTTATCCTCCTAAAGAAGATTTGGAGAGCCTTCTTATGACTTGGTAGTGGAAGTGATCGGATAACTTTGACCCTTTCTAGATCAATTGTCAATCCCTCCTTAGAAACTATGTCACCCAAGAGCTTGTCTTCGTGAGCTAGGAATATATATTTTGGGGATTGAGAAACACTCTGAATCTCCTACATCTTTGAAACATCTATTTGAGATGGAAGAGGTGACTTTCTATGTTCTCAAGAAGAATACAATGATATCATCTATATACACAAGAACTATTTTTTATCAACCCCTTGAACACTATGTTCATAGCCCTCTGTAATGTGGCTCAATTGTTTGACAAACCAAATGGAATTTTCTATAGGCATAGGAGCTTTATTTGGTGGTGAAGGTTTTCTTGAATCGGTCTTCTTCTTTTACCATTATCTAATTGCATTTGAGTAGCCATCTAGGAGAGAGAACCTTTCTGATCTGGGTACTACTGGAAGATCTTCTCCATAGAAGGGAGTGGATAGTGATCTTTGAGAGATGCTCTGTTTAAATATTTAAAGTCCACGCACAACCTGATTTCTCCATTCCTTTTCCTGGCCAGTACCAAATTTGCAACCCAAATTGAGTGCATGATTGGAAATATAATGCTTTCCTCTATCAAATTATTCACCTCTTTCTTCATGATAGTCTCAATATGATGTTTGATTGGTCTTTTCTTCTTCCTGATATACTTAGCCTCTAGGTCCAATTCAATGGTCTATTGTGCCAATTTTTGATTAAATCTTTTCAAATCCTCATAGCTATGGGAAAAAGCATCTGGGAATTCTCAAAAATTTGTATGAAATCATATCTTTCATATTGAGTTCTCACTTTTCTGATTTATAGTATTTTTCTCTATCCAATTGAAATGGGATCGAATTATCTCCCTTTAACTTGGATGTTTTCCTTTTTTTCCGTGAATTGGTCATTGGGATTGAAGATTGAATTCAATGTCACTAATACTTTTGGGAGAATGTTTGTCCTCGATTGAACCACTTGGTCCCCATACTGTTGCTCTAATTTATCTTGGTTCTTGCAAAGAATTCAAGTTATTTTTTGGGTAATTGATGATTGTTGATCATTCTCAAACACCTTCTGCTCGTGTTGTTGTCTTGAATCATTGGCCTCACAACTACCTTGATATGGGGTTATGTTTTATCTCTTTTAACATTTTCCACCACATCAAATAATGCCCTAACTTTGTAATCTTGTATGTGGCTTCATTCTTCTTCCTTGGTATGGAACTGATATTGAATGCTTTAAAATCTTCCATGAGGTCCCACACCCTATTTTTAAAGCTCCTTAGGAGATCCTTTTTTGTACTATTCAGCCCTATGACTTGATTCACAATCAATTCACTATCCCTAAACACTTGCAAGTTCTTTATACCTCTTTTCCTAGCCCAATGAAGTCTATGGATTAGAGCTTCATACTCAGTCTGTGTTGTTTGAACAAGCAAATTGAAATCGGAAGGCTAAATAGTATTTGATGTTTTGTGGTGACACCAACATTGCACCACCTACTCTAGCAACTTGCCTATTCCTTAAAACATCAAAAATATTTGCCATACTTTATTGTCATCCTTATCTTCTAGCTTGGTGATGCTATGGAGAGGTGGATTCTCTTCATGCAAGCAATAAATTCCCAATTCAGCTTCTTCCATCTCCTTGTAAGGATCAAAAGCATGCCTTTTGTTTTCCCATTCATTTAATGTTAAATCCGGAATGCCCTTAACTTTAGTACCTATTTCTGGAACATTTGAACACTCTTCCTGATCAAAGGATAAATAATTGGCATTGATGGGACTTGGCACATGAGGCTCAATGTGAAATTTTGCAATCGGTTCCGACCTGATTGTGGCTTTGGCTCCATATCTCATTCTAAAAGAATGTGTGACCAATCTATAGATAAGTACCCGCTGGTCTTAGTAGTGAAGTCCCTTGACAAACACAAGGAAAAATTGGTGGTAGGTCAATAATTGATACATCCCGCATAAGCGTGATATTGGGACAAGCATACAAAGTAAAGACTTAATCCTTTGGATGACTCCAAATATTCCCATTACCATCCCATCTATTTATACCACTCTTTTAGAGACCAAATCATACTTTAGGCCCAATTGATATGTTATTTACTTTGTCATTATCGAGCTTCAAGCCCCTGAATCAATCGTGTAGTTTTGTACCAAGTTATTCCTGATAATTAATGACACATAGAACAATGGAGGATTCAAATTTTTTTGCTTGGTTGACCTCCCTCTTGCTGCATTGCATTAGTGAAAACATTCTCTTGATTTGGATGATTTATTCAAGGTGGACCAATTTGCCATTGTAGATTGCAAAAAATATTGTTTTCCCGGAATCGCCAATGATTTCCACATAGAAATTATTACATATGTTTTCTTCATTTGATCAATAATGTTGAAGGGGGATGAATTTTCCTTTTGTTTCCCCTTACTTGGCACAACTTTTTCTAAGCTTGAATGGGCACATGTGTTGTTGTAACAGGTGCTTTGGGTTGAATTTGTGGGTTTGAGGTTTTCTTGCATTGCTAACTCCTTAGGGCATAATAGAGGTTGAGAAATAATCAAACTAGATGATTTCCCTTCCTATATGTTCCTCTTCTTTAACCTCGTGTTGGTAGCTACACCTGGAAAGGAGGTTGGTTAACTCTATAAAAGTCTTCCATTTTCCAATTGACCAGTGTGGTTTCAATTAGAGGCGCCTCTCGTGTATTTTCCTTCGTTGATTTTCTTCTTCAGTTGGCTCTTGGTACACACCAACGGTTTGCACCATCAAATCCTAATTTAGTGCACCATTGAAACATGTTGCTTGATTGTGAGGTTGGTTACATGGGAAGCACCATTCATACTCTTGTGCAAGGTTATTTTGAGTTGGAACCAAGGCCCTAGATGTTGAAACTACATTTGGATTATATGGTTGAATGGCCTGACAACTTGAGGTTGTCCTTGGTTCTAATTTTGATTTACATCTTGATACATAAGTTTTCTTGATTGAAATGGAGGCCTATTTGATTGAGCTTGAGGTTGATATGGTCTAAAGTTTTGAGCCTGTTGCTTCTTGATGGTCACTACCTCATTCCCTAAAGCTTGTTGCCCCTTCAATACTTCTTGTAGTTTATTCATGACCTCATGAAGTTCTTTATAAGTACTTGAAGAAGTAGAGGCCTCACTATTGCTCTGATTTCTAGGAGCTGGAATGGGATATAACTCAGGTGCTTAAATAGTTGTAGGATTTCCCATTTTCAGATATAGAGGCATATGTGGCCTAGGTACAATCTTTCCTTCTTGAATCAAACAGTTTTATGCCCTGATGATGCTATTTTCAGGCTCTGGCGGTGTTTTTCTTCCATACACTATATCATCATAGCTATGTATGAATTTAGAGCCTTCAAGAAGTAGAGGAACACACCTTGGGCATCTGGTCTTACAGCCACTGGGATCTTATCCCATGTAATTTAGAATCAGAAATTAAAATATCCCATCTACTCATTTGGAGCTCTCTTGATTGTTTTCAATTGTTCCAATAAAGACAGATTGTCTACCTTTTCTCTGAATTGGTCAAAGAGTAATGTACATAGTTTATTCCAATTTGTAATAGACACCGTTGTTAAGCTCCTAAACCATTGCAAAGCCTTACCCTTGAAAGAGGAAGCTAACAAATTGACTACAACATCCATATCATTAATCTCATGAATTGCACAAACATTTGCAATGTCTTGGATGTGGTTAATAGGGGTCAGACGGTTTTCTCCCATGAATTAGGGATGTTATTCAACGCTACTAGAATTAGATTATGTGTGTTAAGGGAAAGTATAATACTTCCCGTGAAGTTGACAAAAGGATTTGGTGGCACTCAATGATTCATTATGATCTTCTAACAACCCTAGTTGACTAAAGGAAAGGTCTACCAGGTGGAGGTGTAGAGAAAGTTCCATTAGGTGGAGATGGTTATATTTGTGCTCATCTCCTATCCTTCCTCTTCCTAGAGATAATTATAGGTACACAAATATTTCTTCTTCTCTTGTCTCAAACCTAGTTGAATTCTTCTCATGAACTCATGAAAATTGGGATACTACACCACTAAGTTCTAACCCTCGGAGCCACCGGATATGTTGGGGATGATCCTCTAGAGGCTAGGGTTTTACCAAGACACACACACGATCTTTATAAACTAGGGAAAATAAATTTAAAAGGCCCGAATGTTGATGTTTGGGAGTCAATTCTTGTCTTCTGCAACTGGTAGTCCCCAAAATTATGAAATGCAAAGAACCCCAAAATTGAAAACCTCCGAAACCCAAAAGTTCAAAAACAGTTCAAATTGAACTTGAATTTCAAACCCAAAACCTGAAATTCTAAAATCTAAAATGCTCTTAATTTCTAAAATCAAAGATCTCCGTAATATGAAATGTCCAAAATCAAAAAATTACAAAAATCCAAAAAGGTTGAAATCTCAAATCTAAAATTTAAGTGTAAAAACTCTAAAAATCGAAATTTGGAATTTTAATAATACCCTTTTAAAGTTTTCTCCCAATTTATCTTTTGGTGAAATTTATACTTGTTTTTCTTATGAAAAACCTCCGAAAATTGATTTCGGGACTTTGACCCTGTGGTGAAAACTCAAAATTGAAAATCTTCAAATATATGATGTCTAAATTCTCTTGTAAATGCCTCTAAAGCTTATGAAAATGACTTATCCTCCCACCGCACATACCAAAACTATTTTAGTAGTGAATATATCATGTTGGGTTAGATATTGCAATAAGACACTTATGAAGCCTATGAATTTGACCTCTTATCCCACCGTGCGTGCCAAAACTATTGTGGAAAAATCATAAAGCACCTTGAATGTTTGTAATTTTAATGATTTCATAGTCAGTGTGATTTTCAAAAATGGAGCTATCCTAAAGTGTGGGACTTTGGGAAATGGGATAGCTCTCTAGGAGAAGGTCACTTCCTATCCTAACCTAGTGCTAACTACTCCAAAGTGCAGAGAGTTGCCAAAATCTAACCCTATTCTAATGCTTTTCCAAGGGGATAAGGATAGAAGGATTGCATGAAAAATAAACCTACTCTAAGAGAAGGTGATGCACCAAGAAGGAGTGTTGGACAACCTGCAATTCATGAGAGTGAAAACAAACAAATTGGGGAGGGTGATCAAGCACCACAGATCCAAACACCTATTACAAACCCACTTTCTAATAAACACAACCCATTGAGATCTTGCAATGACAATTTAATAATGCACAATAACCTTAATTGTAATGAAAGATCAGATAAGATACAATAAATACAAAAGATGGTTGAGAATCATCACATATCTGTTTTATTGCTCCAAAAGAGTATACAATACATTACATGGGGGGCAAAGGCATGAAATTTGTGTTACAATGATAAAAGGGGAGGCTTGAACTCCACATATTTCTCCTAGATAAGAAATAATGGAGGGGTAATTGTAAAGTATCCAACCCTTTTTAATGAGCCCCTCCTTACAATTTAAAGAGGAAATTTTCAAAGAAGAGAGAAGGGGCAGGAGTCCAAATTTGCTTGCAAAACCTATCAAAAATCATCATTAAACCCCTGCAATGGATACTGGGAAGATCTAGAACTCCATGATTGTAATGTGCCTTGTGTTTGAAGAAATGGCTTCATGATGCACCTAGGTATCGCCTCTAGCTCAGAACTTTGTCATGGTCATTTTCCCACCGACTCACTAATTTCTCCTCTCTGATCATCTCATGTTGTAGATCTCGAAAATAGCTTTCAATGACAATGAGTTTGTCAAAAATGGTGGAGTGTGGAAGAAGTCATCTTTTTGCACGGGGTTTCTTGTCTAGGTTTATCCTCACCTATCCTCCTGATCTCTAAATTTTGATGTGTTGATTGGATTTCCATTTGAAAATCCTCTCTAGAAAGTATAGTTTTCTTAATTTTGGCCAAGGGAAGAAAAAACTATTCATATTTCACTTCGGGCCACCATTTTAGCCCCTTAACCACCCACCGAGCCATCTCCATTCAATGCAACTTAGGGCCGGTTGTATACACACCACTGACTCGGCAGGTCCTTCGATGTCCATCTTGGCACCCATTAATTTTACTTACCACTCACCTTCGAAATGTATCAGCCATAAAAGTGACTCGCCGGATTGGTTTCTTCGTATTTTTTAGTATTCTGCTTCGGAGACTCGTGTGCCGCCGACCATTACGGGATTTTTGACTGCCGATTCCCAAAATTTCATGCCCCAAAAATCACCACCTTGAATGACTTGGTGACAACCCCCTGGATTTCGAGATTTCCATGATTCAAGGTTCAGGCCTCTCCGAGTTCGGAGATTTTAACTCACCGACCTCGTAAAACTCTGAACGTATCCACCCTTGAAGTCCAAAATTTTCAAACTTTGGAGCTCGCTGACTTCAGACGTTGATAGCTCACAGATTCAGAAATTTTCTTCGCCAAGTTCGAAGTCGAACCCGTGAAAAACCCAAACAATGTCGTCCGTCGACTCGCCCTTGCTGAGTTGAATTCCAAAACCGCCCCAACGCCATATCACTTTGGACTTTTGGAATTTTTCGAGTTTGGGGATTTTTTTGACTCGCCAACTTTACAACTCGAAGCAACTCTCTATCGAATCTTAAAACAAACAATTCTAAATTCCGAAGTCTTCATACTTCGGACTCTCCACATTCACCCTCGCTCACTTGATTCGAAGAGATTTCAGCACTTCTCTTTCCCTGCGATGATTCCTTTCCTTCGTGCTGAGTTATCTTGCGAGCCCTCCATTTCATATCGTTTCATTAACCAACCACCCATTTTTTCCCTGGACCACACTTATGTAACTTACTTGACTCGTGAGCCTTCCCCTTGTGCATTCCCGGATGAGTCGGCCCCACCTGTAACTCCAACGGCTCGCCGAGGCAAGATATCCTCTTGTGTGCATTACTCGATCCTTTAGCACACCTCACCGATCATGTCGTGAGCTCGGATTATTATCTGATCCATCCACTACTATAACTCACTCAGCTCACCGGGAAAGCTATGTCTATACCCTGTGGCTTCGATCTTTATTTCATCAATCTGTCATGTGTTTGGTCACCGAGCTCTGGGAGTTCAGCCCCTTTGATCTTCTCCCACGACTTTGTTTGATATCAATGCCTCTATACGCAACTTACTCGACCCTCTATGATCACCTCATACCTTTCCTTTTTGCACATGAGAACCGACTTAGCTCAACCAACCACCATGCATCCAACTCGGCTCGTTGAGTAGCTCGCCGATCTACCTTTTAGCTCAGTCCCTCAAATAGGCCTATTTGGAAATTTTTTAATTTTTCTCGATTTATTGATGGATTTTTCTCGGATGTGGAGGTGAGGGGGAATCGATAGGGTGTCTTGAGGCCTTTTCCTTTTTTCACCCATTTTGGCTGAGATATGGGCCCTGGGCAGGCCCTATTTCATCATTTTTAAGTTAATCTAAGGGTCAAAACCTAGAAGAGGAAAAAAATATTCAATTTGATTTTCACTCTTGATTTCACTGAATGTGCTCCTGAAACCTCGAGACTTCCCGTGAACTCAATTTCATCCTTAGGCCCCTGTCAGGTGTAGCTAGATCTTAGTTAGGTCCCGTTGTTCATTTTTCCTTGGGGGAAAAATGGATAAGAGGAAGAATAACTTCAATGGCACCAATCACCGTGGTATGTTGTTTTTTGCATGGAGAGAGAGGAGGGACATTTTCCTTTTCCGCTTCAAAAGCCTTTGTATCAACTCTTTTTCATAATTTTTCATCCCCTTGGTATCAACATCTAAAATATCTCTAAGAGGGGTGTCTATAACATTGAGGGGAATTTCAAGGATTGATTCAAGGACTTCATCTGAATCTGTATTTGATTCTAACTCAGCTTTGGTGTCAAAGATCAAATGTTTGGGGAGGGAATTTTTCCACCACTTGTTATCATTTTACCATCTCAACATCAACCATGGTATGACCTAAGGAGAAACATCTTATGCATTTGAAGGGTAAAACTTCATAATCCAGAGGTTGTGTCCAAGTTCGGTTTTGAACTTTAAGCTCAATGTGGGAAGGAAGGTTCTTGGAAGTGTCGATCTCAACAAGGATTCTAACATATGTTATGTGAGTAAAGTCTGAGGTTTGGGACTCAATATTAAGAATTCTACCCAAAACATTTCCAATATCTCTCATACAAACACATTCCCAAAATTTTAGGGGATATGGGGCAGTCTAATAGATACGATTTTTGGAGAAATACTCAAATGGTTGGGGTAAAATAAAGTACTATGGTTTGAAGACAAGGTACCTAGATTGAAATGCCCAAAGTCTTTCAGCTATGGTTTCTTTATCAGTTATTCAAGAAAAGAAAAAATGTACACTTGACACAAGGATATAGATCTAACTTGCCATCTAGAAGAGGGATCCAATATTTAGAAATCTATTCGTGAAGTGTTGGAAGAGTTGGCCAAAGACCACTAAAATGACAAATCTTGGTCTTGGTAGTAATATTCATTTTCGATCACCTCATCCCCAAACTACACACAAGGTTTTTTCGTCAAGCAGCTTCATAGGTTTTGAACTCTTCCCCACAGAGCTTCCCGGAAAGAGATATTCCTATCAACCCCCTTCCGAGTAGCCACGAAAGATGAAACAACAATGCCATTTCCGAGCACTCTAGGGTCAAGTCTTCTTTCTCAAGCATAGTTATGCATTTTTCCCAATCTCAACCACTAATTTCAATCTAGTGAGAATGAGAAAGGGTGTGACACCAAGAAAGTACATTTGCTACTTGTTTTAAGGAAAATATGTTATAGACGACCTCTTTCCGAATGTGAAAAATAGTATCTAGATGAATTGTTTTACCGAAAAGACTGCTTTGAATCACCTTGTTGAATTGAGAGGTAATTTCCCTCCATTCTCTATGAATATTCTTTCAGTTCTCTTATGCTTGTCAAATTCTTATGCATACCTAATATGTAAACAATCGTTGTAGTTTTCCATCTCAAAACATTTTGCACAATGTTGTTTGTAGTTTTCTTTTCATATATATTTCCGCGTGCTTCTCAATAGTATTCAATTTAAGGTGCATATCTTTCCCCGCCCGATTCTGACTAAAGATTGTACATTTGAATTCTTTGAGAGGTTCAAATTTATTTTCAATTTTCAACAAGCTCAATAAATGGATACTTAGAAACTCACTCTAACTGAAACTCATTCCCAAGTCCCATTTTGTTTCCTTTTTATTTCTTCCAGAAATAGGTGTCCCATGAGTATTTTCCATGATGGGATTTAAAATTTTAATTTCCATAAGTTTCACCTCCAACATTCAATTGGGCAAGATGATAATGTACTAACACTAGAGTGGAAATTTAAATAATCCAGTGATGGAATTTCAACTTCATTCAATAGGATGTATTCAAGGGGAGGCATTTCATTTTTGTCGTCATTGGCAACATTAGTCATCAAATCATCAATGAAATCATTCTGATTTTCATTTCAAATGCAATCATTATCCATTTAATATTTCGGTCTTGCTAGAGAAGGATGGAATTCCTTAGATGCTTTCTCAAAATAAGATGATATTTTTTGAATGCTAGTACTAAGAGGTGTTATAATTTCTTTTTCCCTAAGGTTCCCTTTTTAGTTTCCATTTCCTCAATCCAGTAAGAAATTTTTTTGAGTTGGTAGCGATGTGATGAAAATCAACTAAGGCATTGTTGTGTCATGATAATGGTGATATTGTAAAATCAAAAAATACATAAATAAGTTACAAAAGTAGATAAAACAATGCAACATGATAGAAAATAGGTTTTAAATAGACTCACCTACACTAAGTGCTTGTAGGATGTACACTTTAACATAGTAGACCTTGGCAAGACCTTGATTTTTTTATTTTTTAAAACAAATGCAAATGCAGAAAATATATTGATTCATTTCTGAATCCTTTTCTACTAGACTAAGTTAATTCTATACAAATTGCTGGCAAATGAGACCAAAAAAGATTATAAAAACCTTCGAGCTTTTTTTCTTAATATTTCTACAATCTAGATATATATTCTCTATCTTCGAGATCTAGTTATTACGAAGTAAGTTTCGATTATATGTATATGTATATGTATATGTATGTATATGTATATGTATATGTATGTGCATGTATATGTATGTGTGTGTGTGTATGTGATTTAGAGATGATTATCATTTATATGTATATGTATGTATGTGTGTGTGTGTATGTATATCATTTATTTTTATCATTATTTTTATATTGATGGGTATATATATGTGGCATGATTATATTCAGTTGATAGAGGTGCATTTTTTGATGATCGTGAATGTTTACATTATTAGTTTAATTGATTTTAGATCGAGCAGGTATGAGGTTTTTCTTTGAGTGTACATGACTATAGGTTGTTCCACGAGGAGAACATGGGACTCGGTGGTAGCACTACCAAGATGTTCAAGCATCCTAGTCCGATCCATCCTCACCTTGTTATTACCTTCTCATGTATGGGTGGGTGTTGTATATGGTAAATAATCACGTTTTTTTCCCGGGTGATGATTTTTAAAAATACAATTTTACCGTTATTTTGGTTGGGTTTTTGGTTCATAAAATAGTGGGCACAACATTGATATGATATTTTTTCATCATGAAAATTTTCATATAATTAAAATAATTAAAATTTGTTGTATTAACTTTTAAGTGATTGTTGTTATCATTCTTCATCGTTGTTATCATATACATTGTTTCTAAATTCCTTTCACTCATTATCATACTAATTGAAACTCATTACATACATTCAAAATGAATTATTAAGATCATGTTCAAACTAATAAAATAAATAATTATTTAAAAATTGGATACAAAATAAATAATTAAGACCATGGATATAATATGGACACAAAAATTGGATTATGGAGGTTTGACTTTTAGATGCGTAACATGTTTTTCCTTGGACATCTTTCTTATGATTGCCACATTTTCAAGAAAGCAGTTAAGGGACGTGTCTCGTGGAGGAAGGATTTTAATCTAGGTAATCTAGTGGTATATGCTCATGAGGATAGTGATAGTGATAATGATTCAACTAGTCATACAGGTAATCAAGAAGAGAAGAAGGAAGAGAAGAAGGACAAGAAGGACAAGCAAAAGGAAGAGAAGAAGGGTGTTCTGCCTCCTCTCCCATTAAACCACATATTGACTCACAACAAGTTGTAAGAAATGGGGGGAGCTCTTTCGCCTGCAATCCTCGGGTTCATTACAGTTTCAAATTCTAAAAAACAAGGAGGTTCTTGAAATTTTTCTTTTTGTCCACCCGGATGAGAATGTAGATCCTAATGGGGGGATGGTTGGAAGGTTGTGAACAACAAAAAGAAAGGAAAAACTAGAAATTTACCTCTCAAGATGAGCCTTAGATCTCATAAAGGGAAAGACCATGGTAGTTAGGGCTGGTCCTTGGGTAGGGGGTCAGTTGCTTTGACCAGCCTACTTTGTGGTGCCCTTTCTCCTTTCTAGTGTTTCCTTGTTTCGGTTTTTGGCTTGTCTTGGTTGTTTCTCCTTGGGCCTGTGGGGCCTTGTTCCTTGATGTTTCTCTTTTGTGCCTTGATGCTTATCTTTCGGTTGTACATGGTTCTTGATCCCTTCAAAATCTTCTTTATTACCTAATCTAATAAAAAAACATATGATGATGCATTGAAGTGAGAGGGTGGGAGAGAGGGAGAGAGAGAGATTAATCGACATTAAGTAATATTTTATATTAATAATATTAGAGTGAAGTAATTAAGTGTAATGCAAAATCATAACTAGTTACATGTTTAAAATGAGAAAATTAGATGTTCTCTATAAAATAAAAAAATCATATAATTAACTAATCTTATGGATATGAAGGTTTTTAATATATCACAATAATTATTTAAAAGCAAAGAAGGTAATTCTTAAAAATATATAATATTAATTTAAAGTATGATAACATGACTCGGTAACAATTGTTTTTCCACATTGATGTTATTTATTACAACTACATGAATTTTTCTCAATGTCATATATGTGTGTGATCATATGAGGGATAGATTTTGAAGGTTTTTTTGTTGGATAAAAGAAAACAATAACATAGAAAATTTAAACAAGCTAGAATAAATAGTAAATAAAATATTGTGAACAATTAATAAAAATTAAAAAAGAAACATTTACATAAGCTATCTTGATATATTTACATAGTTCATTTGTTTATGATGAAATGTAATTCACCTTCACTAAACATGTACATTTCACTAAACATGTGTTCAAATATCCTATGTTAGTAAAATATGACTAACATACCTATATTAATAAATATATGAAATATACATGCCCGAGTTATGAAAAATAAATATAATACAAATGTCAAAAATTAAAGGTAAATATAATATAACCGTAAGAAACCAAATAAGAGTTTCATTATATTTGGGAAATCTACTAAATTAACAACAGATATGTTGGAACTTTTGAAGTTAGGAGGAAATAAACCCATTAGCTTATAGGTTGTCCTTACCTCCAACATTTTCTCAGTTACATAATGTATTTCATATATCATTTCTCAAGAAATATGTAGGAGATTTGAATCATGTAGTAGATTGGCAATCTCTACAAGTTCATGAACTAGGAGTAGTGATCATAGAACCAATTAGAATATTGGATTCAAGAAAGCTTAACTTGTGTAAGCATGAATTAGCAAAATGCAAGGTCCATTGGGAAAATATAATGAAGAAACCACCAATTGGAAAACTTGAAGGAAAGTAGTAATGTTTTTATGCATTTGTTTGAGTGAAAAAATGATAAAAGATAAAAACAAATTATGATCGTAAACAAATGGCCATTTGAAAGCCATATAGTACTTGTTTATTTGAGATAAAATAATATCAATTATGATATGTTTTTGCATACATAACAATAGTATGTTTAGAAAAAAAAGTATAATTATGTTAAGTTTAAACTTGAAACTAAACTTTCTATGTTAGTTGTGATAAATATGAAAGGAATTGAGTTTCTATTCAGCTAAAGATTGTTGTAAAACAAGTTTAATACCATTTTTATATTGAAATTACATGAAAATCAGTAGTTGCTACACATTTTATTCAACATTTAAATCTTTTTGAAATTGCATGAAAATCAAGTACTTACTACACATTTTATTCTCGCATTTCAATTTTCTTGAAATATGAAAAATATGAAAATGGGAAAAGAATGTAATTTTTACAATTAGTTATAGTTGTATTGTATTTGAATGTATTCATCGAGATGATGAATTTTTTGGGAAGGGAAGGATGTCACATCCCTCCTATGTGGATTTAAAAATTCAATACTTTTTTAATCATGATGATTAAAATGACATGCTTAAATTGGATAATTATTTGTTATGATCATTTTCAAATTTGGTAATTAGCATGCTTATCATCATTATGCTGAATTTTAATGATTTGGACTAAATTCCTTATTAGTGACATGAGGTGGATGTTGGAGCAAGTACACCCTCATGAAACAAAGTTGAGGGAGGGAATCATCGGAGAGAGGTTGTCACATCTAGATATTAAACTTAAAATGACGAAGGTAATATGAGAACTGAAACACACCATAGGATTGGGTAGCATTTAGTTTACTTGTGTGATGTGTGACTTCTTTATATTTTACTTTTCTTCGTCTATTCATTGATATTGATATACGATGATCGGATTATGCCGATGTAGCTAGAAGACATCGACATAACCCAGTCATTGTACATTGCTATAAATACAATGTTGTGAGTGAAGGTTTATTCCTTTTATATTTTAGACTTAAGGATATAATTCAAAAACATAACAAGACAAATGGACCATGTTTATGTGTTATATTCACTTGTGTGTGGATGATGGTTGATTGACATTATAAAATATCCATTATGAATCTTGTTGACTTTGTCTTTATCATGGAATGGTCTATGTATAATTTGACCATGACATGGTTGTCAAAATAATAAAATATAATATTTATTATATTAAATCAAAAAAAAATCACTATGTTTGTCATGCATATAGACTTGGCCACTTTGCATGGAGCTTTAGCTTGGTTGTTAGATAGTAAGGGGGAGATAAGTTCTCTTTTTGAATTTTAACTATTTTAAATAAAACATGCACCAATATTGAATCATTGGGCATTTTGACTTAAGTGGAAAAATATGTTGGAAGTGGAGAATGAATGAGAAGTTGTTTTGGTTTTATTGTGAGTAATGTGGAATTTATTGGCATACGTGTGGTTTTTGGGAGCAAGAAAAATGGGGAAAGAGGAATTCAAACTAGGGTTTGCATGAGAAAATAGAGGAGGGATGGTTGGAAGTAGGTATATTTCATTTTGTTTTTGGTTTATTTTGAATGTGTGGGTTTTGCTTAGATTTGGGAGAAATTTGGAGCATTCGAGATTTGGAAGGAGGATCGAGCTAGAAATTGGTAAAATAAATTTGGATAGCATTTTTAACAGCCATGGGTTTTTCTTCCTATTATGTTTTCTTTGAGAAATATTGGAAAGAAAAATTTGTTGTTAAAGTAGAAATGCTTGGTTGAAATTTTACCGATTTCTAGGGACTATTTTTTTGAAGGAAAATTTGTTATTAAAATGGAAATGTTTTGTTGCAATTTTACCCATTTATGTGTCCTCTTTTCTGAATAAAATTTCTTAAAAAATAGAAATGCTTTTTTGAGATTTCACCCATTTCTAGGTCTACATTTTGAAAATGAATATAGGGTTTAACAACCATTTGTGGGACTAATTATTTATTATTTATTTTGATTGTGAAATCGATTTCCAAGAGTTTGATTTATACCCTTTTGGGTCTACTTATTACTTGAAATGTTATGGTTGCAAAAATGTTTTCTTGTGGATGAAGTTCTACCCATTTCTAGGCCTACACATTTTGTGTATTATTTAGGTGTGATACGTATTTGTGGAGGTCAATTTTTATACCCATTTGGGTCTGTACTTTTTGTGAAATATATGACTATGAAATGTTTTAAATGAAGTCGATTTTTCCTCCCATTTATGTGTTTGCATGATCTTGTACATTTATGATGGGAATATATTTTCTCTAGGTCAATTTGGGAACCCATTTGGGTCTGCATATTTTTATTTTATTAGAGGAATGTGAAGTTTTCAATAAATTTGTTTCATACCCTTTCCTGTGTCTACACAATTTTCTATACATGTATGACTGTGATATGTTTTTTAGAGGTCATTTTACACTAGATTACACCCATTTTTGGGTCTTAATATTTTGTGTGTAGAAAAATTCTTTATTGGGTTGGTTTCACCTATTTGTGTCTATGCAAACTTGTTATTGAAATTTCTAGTTCAAATACATGCAATTTGAGATAGTTCGGTATTTTGCGAACCGCTCGGATATAAGGAGAATGGAAGGAATGAGAAAGAGGGGGTCATTATTGTGGAGGTTTTTGCTTGTGGTATTCATGTTAGGCTTTAAGTATCCTCTAGTTATGCAGGCTCATGAGATCTATATAGAGTGTGGGGGCTGCTAAATATTTATAGTATAGGTTGCCCCTAGCCGATAGATGAGTTATTTTTATTTAACCAATGAATTAGGACATGTAGTGGACAATGTAGAGCACAATAAAGACCTATTCCTTGACCTTTCGCCATGCTAGCTTTCCTAAGGAAATTGTAGAATTTATTGTGAAAATGTGATCTAAACTTGTGGTGGTGTGTTGATTTGTTTTCTTCCCCGCTCACTCGATACTATATAAAATGGTTGCAATGAACAGATAAATATGGTTGTATAATCTGTAAAACTTAGAACAATGAATTATTATGTTTCAAAATCCAAATTTCCTACAACAAAATATATATGCCAAACTTCCATTGTTACATATATATGTCAAATATTCCCATCCTATCCTTATAAAACACGATGACATTCAAGAAAAAAACATAAAAATAAAGAGGGAGAAACCATCGATCGCATCTCGTATAAAAACTAAATCTATAAGAGAATATAAATTACCTTAGCAAAAAAATCCTGGAATGGAGGCTTGTTGATATCCCAATGCAAACACTTTGTAATTCCATCCTCGGTTTTGTATCCACAATGACCACAAACAAAAATCAACTCAACGCTCCTAATACAATATGCATTACAATCTCAAACCTTCGTCTAAGCCCCGCAAAATAAATAATTTTTTGGGGGGTCATTTCGACCGATAGAACATGTCGACCATACCAGCCTGGTCATGGTGACAATGGAAATTTCCCCACCTACACAAAGAACTCCCGCACATGTCCCCCATTTTATCCTCGCCCTATGTTTTCCCTACTTCATGTATGCTTCGAGGTTTAGAATTAATGTCTCCATGCCCCGAAAGTATACAGTTAATCTTTACAATAGTCTCTATTTACCACATGTCTCTGTTATTCTTTCCTTTCATTAAGACAATCTTTATCTTCCACATGTCTCTATCATTATCACTAGCATTATCTTCCACCTCGTATGTCTCTAGCATTCATGCATTTCCGCACTACATATATGGCTCTTGAGTTGTCGTACTTTGTCAACAATTTCATTTTGTGGTATTATAATAAGTTTATTTAATTATATCTATCAAATAACATTAAAGATGTACTAATTAATCCTCACAAATTTTAACTAACACATTCTTATATTAAAATTATTTAAATTTAAATTATCATTATTTATATTATAATTTTCAAATTGTGAATAAACCAAATTTAGAATCTTAAAAAATTTTAAATCATTAAGAAACAAATTAAATATAATATTTAAAAATAAAAACTGAAATTACTATTATATAAACAAAGATGTACCCTACATCATAATACCTTTTGGGGGTAGTCTTTAATAACAACCAAATTGTATTATTATACATCTTAAAAGAAGAGAAAAAAAATACATGTATTATTATTGAAGATATCAAAATATTATATATGATAATTATAAATGTATATACTTTTTATTACACCAAAGGCGTTCCCCCTATGGTAGAGGACTCTGGAAGTTTCTGCAATGATGTTAAATTTGACGGTCAGCTGGAAGTATTTTTAATGTGATTAATTTTGATGGCCGTTTGGACGTTTTCGTTTATTCTGGCTATTTTTAACAGTTGCTTTTTCCTTTTTTGTTGTGTTTAGATTTGATTTTTCGTGCATGCTGAGTGTGGGTTCGCTGTGTTATATACTCCCATAGGGTCCCCTCTTTGTCTATGTTCAGTGGGAATCTTTGAGATCCCTACTATCAATTTGGTCTCGGCAATGGGATTTCGCCTAGCTAGGTGAGGTATGTGTCAAAAATCTTCTATTCAATGGATTAGATAAGCTTTATTGGCTATGCCCTTTGTGCTTAAATTTTCTCTCTTTAGATTTGGAGAATAATATCACTTTTCGAGACACGCAATTGTGTTTTTTTTTGTCGTATTTGATTTTTATAGGTGAGATCTCTTAGCCATGACGACCGCTATGGGGGATATTGTGTCATTGGTTGTACTAGTTTTGATGTGGCTCTTTGGCAATAGCTTCTGATTTTTCCATCACTCCCATAGGGTCCCCTCTTTGTCTATGTTCAGTGGGAATCTTCAAGATCCCTACTATCAGTTTGGTCTGCAGCGGGGATTTCGCCTAGCTAGGTGAGGTATGTGTCAAAAATCTTTTGTTCAATGGATTAGATAAGCTTTATTGGCTATGCCCTTTTGTGTTTAAATCTGCTCTCTTTAGATTTGGAGAAGAATATCACTTTTTCAGAGACACCCAATTGTGTTTTTTTGTCTGTATTTGATTTTTGCAGGGTGAGATCTCTTAGCCATGGCGACCGCTATGGGGGGGATTGTGTTGTTGGCTATACTGGTTTTGTCTGTGGCTCTTTCAGCAGAGCTTCTGATTTTTCCATCATAAACTATGATATGATCAGAGATGACAAGATTATGCAGGTCTATGATCAGTGGGCAGAACACTGTAAGGCCTACAATGGCTTGGATGAGAAGCAACAGAGATTTAAAAGTGGTAATAGTTTGTAGAAATGAAAATAAGGCTGAGAGGAGAGACTCGGAAATATGATGCACACATACCGAATTGTTGATTGATGAATTAAAATTTCATGTAGATATGCCTTTACTTGATTCACAAAGCTTAAATTTACTTTTGAGATCATTTATCTGGTATTAGAGTTGTTAAGTTTAGAACGTTTACAACCTTCCTGGAGGGAGCCCATTAACCCGTATAATACAAGTTATGGTGGCTGCCTTTAGGAAAAGGAAAGTTGCTCTGCCTGCCAACGAGGGCGATCTGTACGAGGTCATCGGTAAAAGATCTGACATCAGAGGCAGTAATAAGCTCCCTCATACTTATGAATACAGGTACCCTCAAATTATTCAATTTTCATCGGTATTCTGCTTCATTTTTCCTGATATGCCCGCTTCAGATGCCCGCTGAATGCCAACCCTTAAAGCTTTTTTCATGGGTGATTTTCCTGATGCTGCAGATCTTGATAGCTTAGAAATGCCTTTTTCCCTTAAATGATTTGAAGAAGTTGCTTCTATTTCATGGCTAGAACTCAGTGCCTGTAGATCTCTTACCAAGCTTGAACTATTAGACAGTAAAATATCCACTCCATCCAATTGTTTGTTTGAAGTACCATCTTCTACTGGAGAGGTTGGTTGTCTTGCTCTTTCTGCCTCTGCTGCTTGAGAATGTTCCACCTCTACAGACATTTTCAAGCTACCTACTTCTTGTAAGCATTTAGAACTTCCTTCCATTGTCCCTGGCGTTGGCATCAGATTGTGTAGAACCTTTTTCCTTCAAGTAGCTAAAAGCATCAACACAAGATGTAATACATCTCCATCTTTTCATAAAAGTTGCTTATTCATAAAACATTCCACCATTTTCATTTACCCCCTGTCACAAACAATACTTCTAGGTCTTCCATGATTAAAATAAAAACTTACACACTTATCAAAATGTAGTCCATCTGTAACTAAACATAGTCCATGCTCCTGCCAAGAAATCTTATGGAAATTAGTCAATTTCTCTAGAGTTTGCATTTAAATGATGCAACAAAACCAGATCAGACTCAATTGCAAGTCAACTGATAACCAAGCTCCAAATGAAGACTTATTAATATTTTGTTGGATTAATGGCCCTGTTCCCCATATTTACAAGTCCGCAGGAGCTTGCACCTAAAAGTGCAAAATATATCAGACTGCAATAGTTACTACATTTAGGATTCTGTGATCATTTACCCCTGTCAAACAAATTCCACAAAATCAACAAGTTATGGCACACTTCTTTTAAGATGTCATAGCTTCCATCATGTCTTACAAAGATAAACCAATGATAAACAAAAGTTTAAAATCTAAAAAAGAGGAAAATATTTTCTCATTTTGAACTCCAAAGTCCATATCATGTGTTACTATTGATAACATGAGCATAATTTATGTGAAAACTCACACTTTTCCCGATACAATGTTCTTTCGTATCAATTATAAATGTTTCCTTCTCAAGAGGGATCTTTTGACGACTCTTTCCTTGTCAAAGAAGAATGTAAAAATTTGGACTCACGCTCATAGAAAGGCATAGATAAATAGGTTTGTTTGAATAATTATCCGAGAACATTTTGAAACAAAAGTAGCCATTAACTCTCTCCTTTAAGTTCATTGTCCGCTCAAATTACAGAGAATGATCTTGAAGCCCCAGTTCAGATCAGAAGTCATGGCTCCTGTCATATAAATTTGTGCTAAACAGCTACGGGAACTTCAACCATCAGAACCTATTACTAGACTTGGTAAATCGTGATTGCCTCATCATTTAGTCCAGACCATTCTGAGAGTGATGTGCCTATATTATGCAAGTCCAGCTGCATTATGGAATTTGATCAAGTTAACAAGACCTTCTATACACTAAAAAATCCTGAGATAGGTAATGGTAAAGGTGGTTTTTTAGGTCACTGCCCAGCAAGATCCACCAATTTGGTGTCTAAGACCCCCCTGTGGAAGCCTACAAGATGTTATTTTTTCCATTTACCTTTTATATTGTTCAACAAGATGTAAAAACCTACTCCCATATGGATTAGAACATGTGCCTCCCGTATAGAGTACACACACCTTCACAACAAAAATAATAACTACTAAGTTTATTCCCATCCATAAGAACTAATGTAGTTGGGGAAATTCAATAAAAAAACTTCAAAGCAATGACAAGCAGGCAAATTTTCCAACCAGTACCAAAAATTCCTATCCTGGAGGATTCACAAAATAGGCTCACAAAGGGAAAGCTATATAGGACATTTTTCTCAAATTTAATTCACCAATTGGCAAAATTTTCAAAAAAGGTAAGGGGAATTACATTTGCCATGCGGAAACGACTTTTCAAAATAACTTTATCAACATGCATTTCAAGTGCGGGAGTTTGATGGATGCTCGCAAAGTGTTTGACGATTTAAAACAACGAGACAACTTCTCATGGAATGCTATCATTGCAGCTTACGGAAGACATAGATTTCCTCACCAGGCATTGACACTATTTCACCAAATGCAACAAACATGTGTCCAACCCGATCAGTTCACCTTTGCCACCGCACTCCCAGCCTGTGCCAAAATAAGAGGTTTGGAATAGGGTAGGGTTTTCTATCGATGTAGTAATTGTAAGCACCCTAGTAGACATGTGTACAATGCAATGTGAACGCCGAATGATATATGTTATTTGATTTAGAAAGATAGTTATTACTTTTGTAGTTGATGTTGATAAGGGGTGTGATTGATTTTGTAAGTGTAGGAATATAGATGAAGCATTACATTTAAATGCCTCAATCTACCATTGATCTATCCTGGTAGTTTTCCTATTTTACTTGGGGTTCCTCCTCTAATCTTGCTAATGACTGTTTCTCCCTTCTGATGGATTTCAGTTCTCTGCACGGCGGTCGTAAAAAGGAGAATGGAGGATCTGGAGGCCATCATGAATGACAACCAAAGGCAGACCAACATGAAATCAGAGAACACCATTGAACAAATTGATGGAGAAGCTGGAACAACAGAAGATTTTAAGAAGTATCAGGAGACATGAGGCCAATATGAACTTTGTGAAACATGCTTTTAAATACATGCCATATCATTTCATGAATTTTCCAAGCAGTCAATTCTATGGTTGATATTGTATGTGATAAAATATACCTTCTGCGTGAATTTTCTTTCCTTGGAAACAGACTTGGACAACTTTAAACATGTGCAGTTGAAAACTGAAGTCATGTAGACTGTCTGCACTTTTTATCTCATGGTACTGTCTACACACTTTTTTATCTCATGGATATTAGTCTTGTATTTGAAGATTCTTTCTTTCTTGGATATGCAATTATTATGTATATTGTCTACACTTTTCATCTCATGGATAGTAGTCCGGCAATTGAAGATTTTTTCTTTCTTGGTTATGTAATTATTATTTGGTTTGAGCAGCAGCGAAAGGGGATCTCTTCTAAATTAAAGCATGCGACTTTTTGGGGTAGTGATTACAATTTTACATATATGGCATTGTAGTTTTAAACATTTGGATGTATTGACTTTAGAAGTCTAAGTGAAGATTTATTTCTTCTATAGCAAATACAATCAGATTGAAAATTTCCCCAAAGCGAATTTAATATAGAAAGTGTCAAGAATGTACAGCAGTTAAGGTATTTTTCATAAAAAATGATTTTCTATAGAAGGCCAATTGGTTGAAGGCCCCTGCTTTTTTGTAGTATATATGCTTGTTGATTATGAGGCCCTCTCTCAAGATATAGTATTGCATAGTGAAAGCGAGCAAGCTAACAAACACTTCGCACCTTCATTGAATTGCTAAATCATGCTAAGTAAATGCATCCATCATTTTTGTAGTTGTTGATAAGGGGTGTGATTGAAAATTTTGATTTTCTATTAAAGCCAAAACAAATGTTGCAAAGTACATCAGAAGGGATTTTAAATAATAGTTAATTGTGTAATAATTGAATACAAATGCAAGTAAGAGATGTAAGTTTGCTATCACTCACTCTCGAGAATGTAGTGAATGTGAAGTGTTGACGTCAAAGTAGATTGAAAGAACGACTAAGTGCTTTAACATATTAGCTCTCCAAGAAACATAAATGTGACTAAATATGCAAGCATATATAAACGAAGCTTAAATGGTTAGGGTACAATCCAGAGTGCTTTATTACCTCAAAGAGTTTGAGAGCATCATTGTCAGAGCTATTTTGTGCATATCCTACAATTATGGCATTCCATGAGACCGCATTTCTTTGAGGCATTTTGCAAACAAAAAATGGTATATGTTATTTGTGTTATAGGGATAGTTTTTACTTTTGTAGTTGTGTTTGTTTAAACTATGGGTGATTGATTTTGTATGTGTAGAAATATAGATGAGTCACTATAAAATTCACAAAATGATAATGGAAAATCAACTCGCAGGAAGCATCAATATTAGAGATACTAAAAACAATTGAAAGAGAAATTGCCAAATATTTAGCGAGGACCATACCTATGTTAAGAACTTTTAAATTTACTTCACTTATAGCTAAGGTCAGATAATTCATAACAAGCACTTGAATTTCATACGAGTTCCATTAAAATGGACTTATGAGAACAAGAAATAGAAGGAATATAAGTAATGCAACACTAACACAATTACACAAAAGTAAGTAACTATCCAAAACGGTATTAAATGTATTCATGTTTAGAGCGAAAAATTGGCCACAAAATGATACCACTCATGATATAAAATATGCACATGCACGAAAGTCTTCATGTATTCATGTTAAGTTCAAATAAAATAGTCCGCAAAATGCTACCACTCATGATATAAGATTTGCAATTGTATATGTACGAATTTGTAACAAGTTTGAAATGAAGAGATGATACCTTTAAATGAAGTGGTTCATCTATATTTCTACACTTACATTCACTCGAGAATGTAGTGAATGTGAAGTGTTGACGCAAGCAATTGTTTGGGTCCACCTGAGATTTTGGATGTCCCTGCTCAAGAATCAACATCATATGACCTTTTCTATTGGTTAGAACTCCTTTTATACAAGCCTTTTAGAAATATTGCATTTGAATTTGGCTCAACCCCACATGACATCAACATCACTTGGGACATGTACAAGCACAACTACGTGACCATGGTATGTTCTACGCACTACCGCAGTACACTGGACTTGCTGCTACAAATGTTAGTTCTGACTCTGAGCCCGAATGTAGTATTCAACAAGAACCATTTGAGAATGGCAGGTATTCGCACAACTTTGCCCTGTAAACAACATGAGTCTAGAAAGTATTGAAATTTTGGGGAAACGAGATTTCAACATACACAATAATTAGACCATACATGATGTTCCCCATGATTTGCGAGATAATTGGTTCACCATTCATCAAGAGAGAGAAGCGTGTACACAATTAACAACAACATACATGCCACACCACCATCTACAACACTTCCTTTGTCTCCAAAACAACAAATAGCTCTTGATACCATACTACACCATTCAACAAACAACCCTTCTACCTCCACTAAGATTGATAATTCAAGGAATGGTTGGCATAGGAAAATCATTTCTGATAAATAAAATCTAGAATTCATTTAAAGATCAACCACATCTCCCTCACCTCTACTTGTGCTCGCCCTACGGTGTTTCAACACTCAACATCTCCGCATCCACAATCCACGTAGATGTGTATTCCAATCAAAGAACTGAAACCCTTCAAGGTAGTGCATTATCATCTTTTTCAAGAGTTGTTGAAACATATAGAATATGTTCTTATTGATGAAATGAGTTTCATCGGCCAAAGTTACATCTAGAAAAATTGGCAAGATAGGTCGCGCGAAGCTTTCCCACACTCGAAACATCCGAATTTGGGAATGATCAATCATCCTCCATAAGTGACCTCAGGCAATTACCGTCGACTTTGATAGTCCCTCTTTATGTAAGTAATTCCTACGGAGAAACCCTTTGGAAGGGATTTTAGTCTTTCATTACATTGCAAAAAATATTTCGGCAACAAGGAACAACCAATGCACATTTGTGTTTCATTCTCGGGAATTTATTGCTCCACATGCAAGATTCAACCCCTCTAATTGAGGATTGGGAACTCCTAATGTCTCACACAGACACACACCTAGCTCAAAGCAGAGCTCAACATTTTTAAAGATGCACCACATTTGTTTGCAAAAACATGATCTCAGTGAGACTCCCACAACCTACAAATGTTCAAGGCATCAACATTTTATCGCTCAATACATCGCTAAAAGTAACATGTGGACTAGACCAAGAAATCTTGATGATGATCACTGGAACACAAATTTTTGTTGCAAATAAAAAAAAATATCATGCTTATTGAAAATCTATGGGTGATGGAGGCCTCGTGAATGGTGTCACAAGAACAATCACCGACATTGTCTACGACACATCAATGCAACCACCAACATTACCTTTATTTGTTGTTGTAAAATTTGATACATACAACGGGCCATGTTGGGATCCTCCAACCCATTACATATTCCCATACCCCTATTTCGAGAGGGAATCAAGACAATTTCCGATTAAAATGGCTCGGGATTAACTATCCACAAGTCACAAGGACTTACTTTGCATAAAGCAACCGTCGACATTGGAACCACTGAAAGGCAGGGTCTGACATTCACAACTTTCTCCGAGTTCCTCACTTGCAAATCTGCGCATTTCACCTGCTTTTTCATTCGATAGATACTCAAATATGGCACATGTACCAAGACTCGGAGTAAGAAGAAAGGAGGAATCAAGACTACTATCACTCAACCCATCATAAATACTACCCTCTCGCTTTGATAACACCTCCACTACTACTATACTCAACACTTTTTCTATCCAAACCGACATTTTCGCTCAAGGGGTATCAAATGTAATCATGTTTATTGAAACTAAAATTGCCCACTAAAGGCTACCATTCATGATATAAATACTGCAAATGTATACATGTCTCATTATGTGTACGTATATCTTCATTTATTTGATGTTTTCAAATATGAAAAACAACTTTAAATGTACGAATCTGTAACATAATTAAATGTACACATACAACATTTCAATGTAATGTTTCAACTAAATTCCTACACTACAACTTTCAATCACACACATTATCAATTGTACAATAAATGTTTTTCCAACAAAACACCAACCGAACAATCGATGCACAACTAACACAATAAAGCCAAATTAAATACATACAACATCAACTATAAAATAAATTAACTATTGAAAACGGTATCAAATGTATTCATGTACGAATTTATAACAACTTTGAAATGTATAAACAACCTTAAAATTAAGTGGCCCATGTAAACACAAACCGACAACATTCTAAAATATAAGTATATGCAAATTTTGCACAAGCAACAACACAAAATAATCCGTAATGACCAAATTTATCGAGAGGGGAATGTTATAAGAACAATCTAAAGAGCTTGTTGATGGCTTTACAACTGAAATGAACTCAACATTATACAAATCGATGCAAAAAGAATTAGAAATGGTTCTTAGGCGGTTTATCCAAAGGTATTGCATTGTATTGTTAGGTAGTGCATTGAGTTGTTTGGGCTAGCATTCCATAACCATTGACTTATTTATTTTCACATATGTCAAAAACTTTGTGAACGTAATCCTTGTTAAAATCAACCATCCAAATTATTTTAGTAACCAAATTATTGTAATTTTTTTCACGAAACAGAGCTATATTACTTACTGCAAATACTACAGACTATTCACAAAAACAAAGGTGGTATGAGAGCATGACACATTCTTGTCAAAGTCACACTAGGAAATATTATATGTGTTCAACCAAAACAACCCGTCGTAAATATTACCCTCTAATTTGATAGCACCTCCACTACTACTTTACTCAACACTTCTTATATCCAAAGTGGCAGTGCCATCCAAGGGGTATCAAATGTATTCATGTTTAGTGCAAATAAAATTGGCCACAAAAAACTTCCACTCATGATATAAAATCTGCAAATGTACAGAGGTCTTCATGTATTCATGTTTAGTACAGATCTCATGATATAAGATTTTCAAATGTATATGTATGAATTTGTAACAAATTTGAAATGTACACATAAAACCTTTCAATGTAATGTTTCATCTATTCCTACACTTCCACTATCAATCACACCCTTATCAATATGTTATCGGCAATACAAAAAGGATTTTTCAACAAAAAACCAACCAAACAACCCATGCAACCACCGTCTCAAACACATTGCAACACTAACATAATTTTCCCCAAATAACTACAAACCACATAAAATACAAAACTAATAAACTATCCAAAGTGGTATCAAATGTATACCACTCATGATATAAAATCTACAAATGTATGGAAGCCTTCATGTATTCATGTTTAGTTCAAATAAAATAGTCCGCAAAACGCTACCACTCATGATATAAGATTTACAAATCTATATGTACTAATTTGTAACAAATTTGAAGTATAAAGAGAGAATGTTTAAATGCAAAACTTAATCTATATTCCTACATTTACAAAAATAATCACACCCCTTATCAACATCAAATAAAAAAGTATTAATTATCCTTCCAGAAATCAAATATCATATATCGTTCGGCGTTCACATTGCATTATACACATGCGATTGCTAGTTTAATACATATAAATATCTTAATTTAGATAAAATATTTACAAATTGAATCTTCACAATTTTTAAAAGAAACATTTTCAAAACATGTTCATTTATATAAAGTGAGCAAATGCTTCCTTAAAATACTGACACGTTTCACTTTGTAGATACTGTAAATAAAGATATTTATATATAATAAAAATAAATAAATTGATATAAAACATTAACGTGCGTCCTTCACAAGGGACAGATGAAAATTATGAAGCTGGAAAGGCTGAGCTTCATAATTAGCTAGGATGAGCTGGAAAGTTTTGGCTGAGCTTCATAAACAATTTTGGCTGATAAACAATTTTGTGTACTAGCTTCATAATTAGTTAGGATGAGCTGGAAAGTTTTTGCTGAGCTTTCAACCCAGCTAATTATGAAGCTAGTAGACACTCTCCGCTGTATAGTGGGCCACGCTTTTTTATCCTGTCTGAAAGGAAGGATATACATTTTGTATATCCTCTAACTCCCTTGAGAATGATTATTGTATACTCCCAAGAGCAACAGCAAAAGAACAGCAAGATGTATGCTGAGCAAGAATTTAAAGCATCCCCTGAGGCTGACCAAGAATTGAAATCATCCCCTGCTCCCCTGAAATCCTCGGCATATCAATCCACTCCCCAAATAGCAACAGGGTATCCATTACCCCCTCAAAACCCAACTGCACCTCCCTACGCTGGAGCACAATATGTACACCACCAGCAGCAGCAGCAGCAGAATATTTATCCTCAGCAGGTGGTGGATCATCCCATTGAGTGGTCCTCTAGAATCTGCGACTGCGGCCATGATGTTACCAGTTGTATGTACACATCTGTAATAAGGAATATGTATTTGTCACATGCCATTAATGGTTGGGGATTTTTATTTATTTTCATTGAATTCCAAATTGTAGGGATTAGTTGTACAGAATTTTTAGGTTTAGTACTTAATAACTGAAGGGTTTTCATTTAGTTTAATTCGCTGAGACTGGCCTCATTCAGTATTTCTTGTAAGAGTGAAATTTTCTCAGAGTGGAACCTTGTACACCATCATATGCAACATTGAACCACAAGACCGCAATCCGTTTGATAACACTTAGATTGAATGTTTTGGAGAAAATCGTGTAGGTCAGATTAATGTGTAGGATCATTCTGAATGTCTTTATATAAAATCTTGTGGATGTTTTTTGGATCAGGACATTTCGAAAATCTATTATTAATCATTTAATATGATCTTAAATATTGATGCAAATATCACCTACACATTTTTATCCAAAAACATTCAACTTGCTCCACACCATATCATAATTATTGAAATGATATGACACAGGTTGCCTGACATGTTGCTGCCCGTGCATCACGTTTGGCCGAATAGCGGAGATACTCGATGAAGGTTCTCCAAGTAAGTGGATCTCCTTCATAATTTACAAGAAGCAATTTATTTGTTGAGTATATCAGTTTTGTAACGAAAGAAATGAATGGTGAACGCAGCCTGTGCTGTAAGCGGAGGGATCTACGCCGTGCTGCTCTTATTAACTGGGTGCGCGTGCTGTTATTCGTGCTGCTACCGAACTAAAATAAGAGCCAGATTTAACTTGGCTGAGACCCCGTGCAGGGGTTTTCTGTTACACTGCTTTTGCGGATCCTGCGCTCTGTGCCAGGAATATAGGGAACTCAAACATAGAGGATATGATCCAACGTTCGGTAATAGTTTTTTCCCACTAAATCCTAATCGACTTATAGTTGTTTGCAATAGTCTTACATGGTTTTTTCTGTATTCACGCAGGGTGGAAGGGGAACCTGCAAAAGCAACAGCAGCAACAAGGGATGGGAATGGCAGCTCCTGTGGGTCAAACCATGAGCAGGCCATGACCTCCACAGCACATTATTTTAGGTACCTGAGTCGGGTTCAGATTTGATGTATCTAGTAATGATGTTTTTATCTGCTTTACTTGGCTGGTCACAGGTTCGAGTCTTTATTGATATGGTTAGCATGTTGGCGCTATTGTCTACAGTCACTGTATGACTTTTCTGTTAAACCAGGAATAGGCAGCACTTCAATTCTCTCTAATTTCATAGATTTTTCGGTTAGAAAACGAAAAGAGTACGCCTAAGTTGGCCTAATGGTGAAGAACATGTGCTCTTGAAATAGAGGTCACAAGTTCAAATCCTGCAGGGGGTAGGGTATGTACGCCTCGTTTGTAGCAAAGTTAGTTGCCTCCCGCATGTGAGTACGAGGTAGTCCCATATGCTATAAGCCGCTTGTAGACCCAAAAATAGGCTGCCCCACGGCATCGTGGACTGTAAAAACCTATTATTATTATTATTATTATTACTTATACTGTCCCTGAAAATGCTGTTTTTATTTATGGATTATATGAAGGAATTTGTAATAATATTGGTAGTTTCTTCAATTATTTAGGAGCTTTTATATTGTACCGTAGTGAGAAAAAATAAAGTGTGCTTGAAATAGAAGGTACATAGTTTATGACCTTAGATTTTGATCCGATGTTTTCAACATTATTACGCCAGTTTAAATATATATTAGCAAAAGTATTTACATATGCTTGTGGAAGGCAAATAGGCACATGTCTAATTTTTAGAATTCTTGGTGAAATTGTTTGGCTCAAATATAATTCCTCTGGGATCAATTCATATTATTATTATTATTATTACTTATATGTCTCTGAAAAAGCTGTTTTTATTTATGGATTATATGAAGGAATTTGTAATAATATTGGTAGTTTCTTCAATTATTTAGGAGCTTTTATATTGTACCGTAGTGAGAAAAAATAAAGTGTGCTTGAAATAGAAGATACATAGTTTATGACCTTAGATTTTGATCCGATGTTTTCAACATTATTACGCATTTAAATATATATTAGCAAAAGTATTTACATATGCTTGTGGAAGGCAAATAGGCACATGTCTAATTTTTAGAATTACTTGGTGAAATTGTTTGGCTCAAATATAATTCCCTGGGATCAATTCATATTGAGTGTAAAACCCTCGATGTCTTAGTATAAAGAGACAAATGGTTGAGGCGAGGATCATGCCGATGATTTTGATAGTTTTGATGCACCTTTCATGTAGATACTTAGTTAAAGGTGATAATTGATTTAGATGTATACGCACTCAACTTTGTTATATTATGTGCTTACTTTGAAATATGGATGTCGACATTCTATATAAATTAGTGTCTAGGTGTTGTCCCCTCAAAAATTTCCTTCATTATTTCCAAGTCTAATCCTAAATTTTTGAGTTAGCCCCCTTTGAAAATGGTCTAATCTGAGTATTTTGAAAACTGGCACTTTCCAAGGGATCAAGGAGGTTTGGAACCTACTTCATCAGATGGGAAATTTCTTCCCCTTTCCAAAAAGGTAAAGAAGTTGTTCTAACTCCTTATATTTTGCAAGATATGGCTCTAGCGGACTTAAGTTGTAGTTTTTGCCCAAGGCGGATTGGCGGGGCTGAGGAGATCCGTGAGCCCGGATGGGTGGAGAAAATATGGAGGTTATATCCCCGCAACTAATAGCATTGTGCCACATGTACACGGGAGTGCGGGCCAACGAGAGAAATAAGTGAAAATTTTCCAAAACTCCCAAAAGTCACAAAACGAAAGGGCTCGCCCACGGCTACTCCAATCGCCTTCTGCCACGTGGATGGCTCAAATTGAAATGCACAAAAGATGATCTAACGGCCCATATTTGAACTGGAAAATAAATGTCACGTTTCTAATTTCTCTTCCGCCATGGTCATTTTTTCTGCGTTTTTGGAATCCGAATCAATGCAAAATGATGAGGATTCAATTGTAACTGCTTCTGGACACCTGGGAAAATCGTAACCACTCCTGGCATGCTATTTCATGTTCTCTGCAATTCATTTCATGGGCTGGCAATCGCACTTTTGAAAACTGGAAATGATTTTTCATGTACAGAGGAAAAAGAGATAGTTGTCATTTCTTCTAATCTACTCTTCTCTGTAAATTTCTTCCAATTTCTTTCATTGTACGAGTTTACTTCTCAGCTGCAATAAAAAAGACGGATTTTATGCCCCTTTGATCGAGGATTCAAGTGGTACTTTGTGACCAATGCGTTTTTGTTCAATCTTGCAGCTCTATTTTTGCAAATTCGTATTATTTCTTCTATTAAAATGCATGTTGTAAACTTTCTAATCAATGTTTGTAGGCCTCTTATTTGCTACCTCCACCATTGATTTCCTTGCCTTCATTCTCACTCCCCTTTCCCACTCTCAGACCGATTTCTGTCCTTGCAAGCAATTACAGGCTTTGCCATAGGGTCAGTGGAGTGCCCCTATGGATCTCTGGTTGAAAAACCACCATCGAATTCACTTGATTTTCATGCATAATACGGTAGCTGCACCGTTATAAGTAGAGGGACTTAGATTCCCATAGTGTTGTTTTGGAAACCCATAATTTTCCCTCGAGACAAATTTCCAAGCCAACAATTTTGGCGCCCACTGTGGGGCAAATTTCGCAAAGATTCGCACTCCAAGAAATGACCATAAGGTCATTAAATATCAGTCGAGTTTATTGAAAATTTATGAGTCTTCTTGTGTTCCACATGGATACAAGTCATGGCCATTCAAACAAACCCACTTGTTGAGAGACCCGCCTTTCTTTTTCATATTCAGGAGGATATTACTTGACTCCGAGGGAGGCTATTTGGCATAATAGGCAAAGCATAAACCATTATTACATTACTTCAAGGATATTGGATCAAGAAGAAGAACTTGTTCGTGAGTTGGAGGAGCATAGACAGATCCTAGCACCTCGAGAAGACCATAACCCTTCAAACTAAGCGGCATTTAAGATATACCCGGCAATTAAGATCAGGAAGATTTGTTGATCCTACTTTTGATGATCTTAAGGAAGAAGAACAAGAACTGGAAAGAGAAGAGGAAGAGGAGAGAGTTCCATTTGAAAGAGAAGAAGAGATTCAAGCTCAATTCGAGGAGATTGAAAGACTCAAGCAGCAGAAAGAGAAGAAGTGGAAAGAGAAGCAACGAAAAGACAAGCAACCCTAGCTGCTCAAGAAGCTCGACAAAGAGAAAGAATGGTTGATAATGAATGAGAAGCACGCAGACCCAATGTGCCATGGGGAAGGAACACCAATCCAATTGCTCTCCCATGAATACTCCATGATCTACCAAGAGGTTCGAGGAAGAATTTCCCCAAGTTCAAAGGAGATGGCTCCCAACTACCCAAGGAACATGTAGCAACCTTCATCACAGCTTGTGGTGTGTTAGGTGTTGAAGATGAAGACGTATCAGTCAGAATTTTCATGGAGTCACTCCAAGAAAATGCTGCCAAATGGTTCTACATGTTGCCCCCAAGATCTATCACTAGTCGGGATGATATAAGGAGTGCATTTGAACATAGGTTCAAAAGCACTTAAGATTGCCAAGACCTACTGGTTCAGCTGGTTCAAATGAAGAAGGAAGCTTTTGAGTCCATGAGAGATTTCATTGCAAGGTTTGACAGGTTAACAAGAAGAATCCCAGATGATATAGTCCCTCTTGATAACAATTTGAGGAGATTCTTCATCAGTGCCTTGCCATCGGAAGTTGGTTTCTTTCTCAAAAGAGACCAACCAAGAACATTAAGGGAAGCACAAGACTCTGCCATTGAAATTGATGATGATTTTATCCTTTCGAGGAAGGTGAAGGGCCCAAGCGGAAAGTAAAAGGTCGAGTTCCAGATTCAGTCCAAACAGACCCCATGTTTCAAAAGAAGGCCAATGATTTGGTTGCCTTGAAGAAACAACTTTCTCATATCACTATGAGGAACAACCCAAGAAGATCAAACTTTAATGATAGACAGTGTATTGCACCCTCCTCACCAGCTTGCTCTTCAAGCTTTTGATTAATGCGGCATGTGATGTAAGAGAGGAAGCTGAAGTTGATGAGCCCGAAGATGATGAAGAAAACTACGAGAGCTACCTAGAAGTTGAGGAGGTCGATATGCACAATTGTCCTGCTCCAATTCATGATGATGATGAAGAAGAAGAGGAGGAAACACCAAGCTTTTCATGTGTTGTTTTCGCTAGAACGTAGTCCAAATAGAACACTCCATCCTCGGTGGCTGCAAGGGAGAAGAACACCAAAGAAGTTTCCACCTCTGAGGTCACACAAAAGAGGATTATCAACAAAGGCTCTCCTCTTACGCCTCCATGGATTCGGCTAGAGAAAAATCAGACCTGTTTGTTGCCAATGACCGTGTTAACATTGTCCCAAGTAAGTCGTTTACTTCTTCTTCTAGTTCTACAGCTTATTAAAAGTAATTCCCCTTCCATTGGAGTCTCTGTTAAAACACCCACAATTCAGCCAAAGGTTGTACCTCCATCCTCTACTAAACCAACTACTTCAGCTTTAAGAGAGAATCCATCATCCAAGGCTCCTTCAAAGCCCTTGCCATGTAAATCAAGTTCCACTTCAAGGAAAGCCTCCTCGTCCAATATTGTACCATTTGATTTTGTGGAGCATGCAAGCAAAACCAAAGTAAAGCCCTCTCGAATTAGAATACTTGCAAACGCACCCTCTCTAATTTGATATATTTATTAATGCGATTCGTGGTAGTAACTCTATACCTTCATGTTCCACTTCTAAAGGACTCCTTCCAACACCTTCCATACCTCCCTCTCAAAATATGTTAGCTCAAAGACCGCCAAAACATCTAGAGTTGATCCTTTTTATTTGTCCCTCCTCATATATGGTTTTGAATAGAATAACCGTATTATTGATTCCGGAGCTTCTGATAACGTAATGCCTCTCAAAGTTGCAAATACCCTTAGCCTAACTTTGACTAGAGTGAATGGAGCATGTTACTCCATGGAATCAAAACAAGTGCCGCTGATTGGAAGGATAAAAGATGCACAAGTAGCTCTAGCTGATTTCCCCGACAAGAGACTGCTCTTAACTATCTTGGTGGCGGATATCCTAGCATCCTTTGGCATGCTTTAGAGTAGAAGTTTTTGCAGAGATCTAGGTGGAGAAATTAAAATGGACTGGTCCTCTGCTACTATCCTATTCAAAGGTGAGATGAAGAGGTTGCTTCCCATTCGAAAGATGAAATTCACAATTAGGAAATTATTTCCTCGCATCACAAAAATATGAAAGCCTACCACTTCTCATGGAAGAAGAGGAAGATCAAATCTAGACCATGGAATTTGATGGCAGCCATTCAAGAGTGGGTTTTGGAGTTTGTGTTGTATTGTATTCACCTTCCAAGGAGATGCATCCATTCACTTACAAACTACAGTTTGACAACACAAATAATAGAGCAGAATATGAAGCCCTTATTTTGGGCATGAGTGTTGCAGAGGATATGGTGATTAAGAAGCTGGGATGCCTTGGCGATGCAGAGGTAATAGTGAAGCAAATCTGACACAGCAATATCAAGTTAAGAACCCAAGGCTCGGGCACTATAGAAAATAGGTTTGGGACTGCATTGAATCATTTGACGCTTTCTCTATTGAATTCATTCCAAGAGAACAAAATGAAAGGGATGATTCTCTTGCTATGGTAGCCTCTATATTGACACCACATCCTTCCTTTGGCAAGGATAAAATCAGCATTGAGATGGTGTTTAGATTGAGTGCACCTGATAATGCGGATCATTGGCAAGTCTTCAATGATGATAATCAGATTTTGAGCTTCTTAGAGCAAAGAGATAATTTCAATAATCTCTTCTTTGAAGGAAGTGTTCATCCTCATCGAGAAGTTGTTATTGAAGAAGAAGTTGATGGAATTGATGAAGTTGATGATGAGGGCATGATCACATTGAAAGGCAATAAAATTCCTAAAGGATTGGTTTCTTTGGAAGATCTGTTTGACAAGCACGACATTCATTCAAGAGAAGGAGAAGTTATCTTCTCGTTGTCCTTTTGACTTTAACAAAGAAAATATTGGTACTAATGAAGATCCAAGGATGGTAAACATTAGTAAATTTTGCTGCTCGTTAAGAGAAGAGAAGGTTTGTTTCTCTATTAAAAAAATTTTGATGTCTTAGCTTACTCATATGAAGAGCTTAAGTCTTTTTACCCAAAGGAAATGCATCATTCCATTCCTTTGAAATCCGGTGCTAAGCCATTCGAGACATAAGCAAAGGCCCTATAATCCAAAGGTTGCTTCTATCATTAAAGAAGAAGTAACCAAGATGTTGAATGCTTGAATCATCTTCTCCATTCACCACTCAACGTGGGTGGAAAACATTGTGTCGGTAAGAAAGAAGAATGGAGAGATAAGGATATGTGTTCATTTCAAAAATTTAAATCAAGCTTCACTCAAAGATAACTATCCTCTGCTAATCATGAATCATATTTTGCAAGCGGTCACCGGATCTAAGATGAGAGAAAGACTGCAACAAAACAGCATTTACAACTCCTTTTGGCACTTTTACGTACAAAAAAATGTCTTTTGGCTTAATCAATGCAGGAGCAACATTCCAAAGGGAAATGGACTTGGCCTTTAAAGATCTAAAACATTGCATTGTTATTTATCTGGATGATCTCATGATGTTTTCAAAGAAAAAGAAGAGCACATCTCGTCATTTAGAGAGCAGATCCTCGCAAGATGTAAAAACATGGTATATCTTTGAATCCTAAGAAATGCATTTTTGGGGTCACCAAAGACAAGTTGTTGGGGCACATCGTAAACAAGCATGGAGCACACATTGACCCCGAAAGAGTAAGAGCTATCTAGGCACTATCTCGCCAACAAGCAAGAAAGGAGTGCATTCGCTCTTTGAAAGGTAAATTTTCTTCTCTACTTCATTCTTGAGTTTTTGAACTTACAAAACATATCACCTCCATGATGAAGCCTAAGGAAAGTTTCAAATGGAGCCATGAAGGAAAACAGCGTTTGAAGAGATCAAGCGAGATATTGCCAAAGCTCGAACTCTAGTATCCTCGGATTTTAATAAAGAATTCATTATGTCTTGTTATGCTTCAACAAACACCCTCTCTCGTTGTTCTAGTTCAGAAAAATGACGAAGGTTTGGAAACCCCAATCACTTTCATGAGATGCCCTTTGAAGAAACATGAGCTCAACTACAGCCAATTGGAAAAACACGCAAATGCAGTGGTAAAGGCTATGAATAATTTCCGCTTCTACATTATGAATTCTCACATTGTGGTGATGGTTCCTGGGAATGTAATCAAATCTATTTTAACACAGCAAGATCCCAAAGTCAAGAGAGGCAATTGGATTACAAAGACCCAAGAATATGACCTAGAGATTCGGCCCTCTAATCTGGTAAGAGGAAATAGTTTATGCAAATTGATTGTTGAAGATGAAACTCTTAATGCTCAGCATGTTGAGGAAGATGGAAATTATTTTACTTGCTGAGAAGACTACCCACAAGTTCTCTTTATAACCACTACTGATGAGTGGTATGCTAGATATTGCTTTTTTTTCCTCATGTATGGAGAATGTCCCTCTCATCTAGATTATAAGAAAAGAAGAACTCTCAAACTAAAAGCAACCAAGTATGTGATTTGGAATCATGCACTTTATAAGAAAGGAATGGATGGTTGTTTTCTTTGATGTGTTGATAAAGAACAAGCAAGAGAAGTTGCTTAAAGCTTATCATGACCAAGCATGTGGTGGACACTTCTCAAAGCAATGGTGACTCGCCCACGAAATTCTCGAGCTAGATACTATTGGCCTTCTCTTTTTGTTGATGCTCGAGTTGGTTTTCCAAATGCATACCATGTCAACAATTTGTTGGAAAACCACATTGGATGCCTTACCTCTCGGCCTGTGATTATTGAAGTGTTAGGTTGTGGAGCCTGTTTTCATGTGTGAAAGTGTTAAAGATTGTACACTAAGAGTATTGTACACTTCTCATGTATCCTCTTTGGGGTTTGGGGCCGGGCCGGGCCCCGATAGCGGAGTTTGGGGCGCAGCACTCGAAAAATAAAAATTTAGGCGTAAATTTTATTTTGGCCTCAAAAATGCACCCGACATATCGGGAAACGTGCTCTTCTCATATGGGTGAGTTTCTTGACCCATAGGTTTATGGGGAGTTTTTCCCATGGTTTTGATACCACGGTTTTGTAAAACTGCTTAAGCAGTTGTCTATTTATATGGTTTTATGCATATGATAGAGATATGAAGAACATTACATATGTGTTTTGAATTGGTGTGAATTCTCAGAGAGTTTGTTGAGTATAGCTCCAAACAGATGGGTATTGAGAGAGAGGTGGCTTGTAATAAAATCGAGCAAGTGATTCTTGGTGGATGTAGCCCAAATTGGGTGAACCACGTTAAATATTGTCTCTTTATGTTGTGTTATTTTATTCTACAATTTTATTTGAGATCTGTAATAATTTCTGCATATTAGTTTCTACTGTTGCGATTCTGTGAGGGATTATTCCACATATTTTATCCCTTATTTCCTAACAATTGGTATCAGAGCCTGGTTTGGTTTGCTGAAGTGTTGAATCGCAGGGAAAGTTTTTAGCTTGAGTGGGAGCTATGGCAGATGATGGAAGATCTAGGGTTGATAAATTCAACGGGAAGAATTTCAGTCTTTGGAAGATGCAGATGGAAGATTACCTTTATCAAAAGGATCTTTATACTCCGTTGTCTGAGAAGGTGAACAAACCCTCAAGTATGACAGATGTGGAATGGGATTTGTTGGATCGGAAGGCACTTGGGACAATCCGCTGTGTCTTGCATCTTCGGTATTATTTAATGTTTCAAAGGAAAAGACTACAAAAGATCTAATGGATGCATTAGGGAAGTTGTATGAAAAACCCTCTACCTCTAACAAGATATTTTTAATGAAAAAGTTGTTTAATATGAAGATGTCTGAGAATGGTTTAGTAGTAGATCATTTAAATGATTTCAATATGGTTGTGAATATGCTAGCTTTGGTTACAATAGAATTTGATGAAGAAGTTAGGGATTTATTAATTCTGTGCTCTTTACCTGAGAGTTGGAATAGCCTGGTAATGGCTGGTAAGCAACTCAGTTCCAAAGCCTAACTCAAAGTGAAGTTTGAGGATGTTGTAGGGGTGATTCTAAGCGAGGAAATGTGAAGAAAAATCTCTGGGGAATCTTCTACTTCAGGGAATGCTTTGACAGTGGAAACTAGAGGGAGACAAAAGAATAGAGGAAACCGTGGAAAATCAAAAGATCGGGCAAGGTCAAAATCCAAGAACAAGATCAGTATGCTGAATTGTGGAAAGCCCGGGCATGCAAAGAAGGATCATGTTGGGAGCTTCGAGATAAGAAGAAACAACAGAAGAAAACAAGGAGGCAAATGTGGCAACGGGTAATGTATGTCAGATGCTTTGATTCTTTCTTTTGCATAATATTATCAATCTTGGGTTTTAGATTCAGGGGCTTCTTTCATGCTACTCCACATAGGCATTATTTTGTTGATTATGTTCAAGGAGATTTTGGGCATGTTTTTCTTGGTGATGATGAGCCTTGCAAAGATAGTTGGAAAAGGTTCTATTCTGTGTTAAGATGCGTAATGGGAATACTTGGCTATCAAGGATGTCGACATGTGCCTACATTAAGATGAAATTTGATATCGGGTGGCAAGTTGGGAAGTGATGGTTGTATTGTGATATTTACAACAGACTCTTGGAAGGTTACCAAGGGTGCTCTTGTGGTGGCAAGAGGTAAGAAGGTTGGAACCTTGTATTTAACCACTTATAGCACTAATGTTTGTAATCTTGTGGCTTCATAAGTAGATACAACATTGTGGCACTATAGGCTCTGGTCATATGAGCCATAAGGGCATGGAGATCATAAAGAAGGATTTACCCAGATATACATAAACAGTTTGGAGTTCTATGAGGATTGCATATATGGGAAACATAAGTGAGTAAGGTTTCTCAAGGTTGGACCTACAAAGAAAGAGAGTAAGTTAGAGTTGGTGCATTCTGATGTGTGGGGCGGCACTGTATCATCTCTTGGGGGTTCAAGTTATTATGTTACTTTTATTGATGATGCAACAAGGAAAGTTTGGGTTTATTGTATTAGAAACAAATCTGATGTATTTGACACTTTTGTTAAATGGAAAGCCTTGGTAGAGAATGAAACAGGTCTTAAGCTAAAATGTCTCAGGTCAGATAATGGAGGGGAGTATCAAGCAATGAATTTGATGATTACTATTCTAAGAATGGAATCCGCAGGAAAAAGACGGTTCCAGGAACTCCGCAGCAGAATGGGGTATCAGAAAGGATGAACAAAATAATAATGGAACGTGCTAGGAGCATGAGGTTACATGCAGGACTACCTCTTTCTTTTTGGGTAGAAGCGGTGAGCACAATTGTGTACTTGATAAACAGAGGACCCTCAAGTGCCTTGGATGGAGGCATACCTGAGGAGGCTTGGTATGGTAAGAAAGTTGATTATTCATTTCTTAGAGTCTTTGGATGTGAGGTGTTTGTTCATATAGACAAGGATGATAGGACCAAGCTAGAGGCTAAATCAGAAAAATGTACTTTCATTGGTTATGGTGGTGATGACTTTGGATATAAATGTTGGAGTATTAAGGACAAGAAAATCATTCGATCTAGGGATGTGGTATTAATGAGAGAAAGTCATGTATAAAGCAGCAACAGTAGGAAAATAGGAAGAATCCAAGAAAGAATATGCGGTAGAGGATCTTCCGGATGGAAAAGTGACACATGAATCAGTTCAGGAACCTCCTCAACAAGAACCCCAAACTCCTATATTGAGGAGGTCTTCTAGGGTAAGAAGAGAACCTGAATGTTTTTCTCCTTCTCTTTATTATTTATTACTCACTGATAGTGGAGAGCCAGAGAGCTTTGATGAAGCAATGCAGGTAGATGCCAGGAAGAAGTGGGAGCAAGCCATGGATGAGGAGCATCAAGCTCTCATGGAGAACCAGACATGGGATTTGGTAAAGCTACCCAAAGGAAAAGAGCATTACACGTAACAAGTGGTGTGTCAGAGTCAAAGAGAAGAAGGAGGCAAGAAAAGATACAAGGCCCGGTTGGTGGTCAAGGGGTTTGCATAGAAAAAAGGTATAGATTTTGATGAGATTTTTTCTCCTGTAGTAAAAATGACTTCTATTAGAACTATTCTAGGAATAGTTACAGCAGAAGACTTGCACTTAGAACAACTTGATGTAAAGACTGCATTTCTCCATGGTGATTTGGAGGAGGAACTATATATGCAAGAAACCAGAGGGCTATGAGGTCAAAGGTAAAGAGGAGATGGTGTGCAAACTGAAGAAGAGCATTATATGGCTTGAAACAAGCTCCACGTCAATGGTATAAGAAATTTGATAGCTTCATGATGGAGCAAGGTTATATTAGATGTCATTCTGACCATTGTGTGTATACAAAGAAATTTGAGGATGGAAGTTATATTATCCTTTGTCTGTATGTGGATGACATGTTGGTTGCAGGTAAAAACATGCAAGAAATAAAAGTACTCAAGAAGTAGCTAAGTGAATCCTTTGCTATGAAGGATTTGGGGGCAGCCAAACAAATCCTTGGTATGAGGATATCTCGGGATAGGAAGGAACGGAAGTTGACTTTATCTCAGGAAGAGTACATTAAGAAAGTCTTGGAGAGGTTTAATATGCAGGATGCTAAATTGGTTGGGACTCCTTTGGTAGGCCATTTCAAGTTATCAAAGGAGCAATGTCCCAAGACAGAGCAGGAGAGAAACCAAATGTCCAAGGTACCTTACTCATCAGCAGTTGGTAGTTTGATGTATGCCATGGTGTGCACTAGGCCTGATATTGCCCATGCAGTGGGAGCGGTGAGTAGATTTATGAGTGATCCAGGTAGAGATCACCTGGCAGCAAGAAAGTGGATCCTTCGGTATTTGAGAGGGACCATGGGGGATAGTTTTGTGCTACTACAAAGGATCAAACACCATTTTTGTGGTTATGTAGATTCGTATATGGCTGGAGATGTAGACAATACAGGAGGAGCACAAACAGTTATGTTTACACGTAGGTGGAACAACAAAGAAGTGGATTTCACGACTACAAAAGTTGGTGGCTTTGTCAACCATGAAGGTTGAGTATGTTGCTGCCACAGAGGCAAGCAAGGAAATGATTTGGTTACAACAATTACTTGAGGATTTGGGGCATAAGCAAGAGGAAGGAAAGTTGCATAGTGATAGTCAGAGTGCTATACACCTAGCTAAGAACTCTGCTTTCCACTCTAGGACAAAGCATATACAGTTAAGGTACCATTTCATCAGGAAAGCTTTGGAGGAAGAGAAGTTGAAGTTGGAGAAGATTCATACCACTTAATCCTACGCAGACATGATGACCAAGGTGGTCACAAGGGAAAAACTGAAGTTGTGTTCAGCTTTGGTTGGTCTTCACAGAAACTAGTGAAGGGTTGAGAAGCTTGCTCAGAGGAAAACTAGTCTCCAAGTGGGAGATTGTTAGGTTGTGGAGCCTGTTTTCATGTGTGAAAGTGTTGAAGACTATACACTAAGAGTACTATACACTTTTCATGTATCCTCATTGGGGTTCGGAGGTGCAGCTCCCAATAAGCAGGGGTTTGGGGGCGCAGCCCCCAAATTTTTTTTAGGCGTAAATTTTTTTTTTGCCTAAAAAAATGCACCGACATATCGGGAAACGTGCTTTTCTCATATGGGCGAGATTTTTGACCCATAGGTTTATGGGATGGTTTTTCCCATGGTTTTGATACCCATGGTTTTGTAAAACTACTTAAGCAATTGTCTATTTATATGGTTTTATGCATATGATAGAGATATGAAGAACATTGCAGATGTGTTTTGAATTCGGCTGTGAATTCTATAGAGTTTGTTGAGTATAGCTCCAAACGGATCTGGGTATTGTATTGAGAGAGCGGTGGCTTGTAATAAAATATGAGCAAGTGATTCTTGGTGGATGTAGCCCAAATTTTGTGAACCACGTTAAATACTATCTCTTTGTGTTGTGTTATTTTATTCTGTAATTTTATTTGAGATCTGTAATAATTTCTGCATATTAGTTTCTACTGTTGCGATTCTGTGAGGGATTATTCCGCATATTTTATCCCTTATTTCCTAACATGAAGAACCATTTCAACAATGGGGGCTAGACTTTATTGGCAAGTTGAATCCCCATTCAAGTGATGGGCATACTTATGTGCTCATGGCCATGGACTACTTCACCAAATGGGTGGAAGTCATTCCAACCAAACAAGCTAGTTCTGAAGTAGTCTGCAGTTTCATAAAAGAACACATCATTGTCCGTTTTGGAGTGCCTCAAAAGATTGTTGTGGACAATGCCACTTACTTCTCTTCAAGAGAGTTGACAAAATTCTATTATGGCTTTGGAATCTCTCTTACACATTCTTCTGATTACTATCCACAAGGAAATGGGCAAGCTGAGTCAAGCAACAAAAACATTATGACCATTGTCCGAAAGCTTGTTGATGAGAACCAAAATATTTGGCACAAGAGACTATTTGATGCATTGTGGGCTGATAGAATCACTCCTAAGAAGGCCATAGGAACATCACCGTTTCAGCTGTTGTATGGAGTTGAGGCAGATATCCCTATCACAATTGAAATGTCGGCTCTCAAATTGACTCAATCGGTGGAAGATGGCCAATACAAAGACTCTATTGACAAAAGGATCCTTCTTCTTGAAAGGCTGGTAGAAATTATATCTTAGGTGGTTGATAAAATCAAAGAACATCAGTTGAAAGTGTAGAAGCTCTTTGATAAAAGGACTAAGGCAAGAGAGTTCGAGTTGGAGACTTTGTCCTACCTTGGGACAAAAGAAGAGAACCAAAGGGCGAGTCATGGAAAGTTTGAATCTTTGTGGGTGGGAGCTTTTAAAATCCATGGAGCTTGTGGTGAGAATGTTTTCTCTTATCGTACTTGGATGGAACTCCATTAGGATTGCCTAGAAGTAGGCAATATTTGAAGCTTTACCATCGGTGAAAGTGAGTTTTCCCTCACCTTGTAACATAGTTTTTTTCCCTTTTTGTTGTGTGTTTTTTGTTTGCCCTTTTCTGTTGTGTGTCTTGTTTTCCCCCTTTCTATTTTGGTGTGTTTTTGTTTGTGTGTCCTCTTCTTCCTTCTTTCTTTCCTCAAAAGTTGTACATGACTCTGCAAGGCCCAATGGATAAGGCACCGATCAACATTATATATTCTTTAAATTTGAGATTTTGGATCCTCATGCCATGTTTTATCCCCTGTTCAATCCATGTCATTTCCCAAGCTAGAGCATTTATTGTCCCCTCAAAATTTCCCTCATTATTTCAAGTCTAATCCTAAATTTTTTAGTTAGCCCCCTTTGAAAATGGTCTAATCCGAGTATTTTGAAAATCGGCACTTTCTCGAGGGATCAAGGAGGTTTGGAACCTACTTCATCATATGGGAAATTTCTTCCCCTTTCCAAAAAGGTAAAGAAGTTTTTCTAACTCCTTATATTTTGCAAGATACAACGACGGACTTAAGTTGCAGTTTTTGCCCAAGGTCGATTAGCAATGAGGAGATCCATGAGCTTGGCTAGGTGGTGAAAATATGAAGGTTCTATCCCCGCAACTAATAGAATTGTGCCACGTGTACATGGGAGTATGGGCCGGTGGAGAAAAAAGTGAAAACTTTCCAAAAGTCACAAAATGAAAGGGCTCTCCCACAGACCACTCCAATTGCCTTACGCCATGTGGATGGATCAAATTGAAATGCACAAAAGATGATCTAATGGCCCATATTCGAACTGGAAAATAAATGTAACGTTTCTGATTTCTCTTCCGCCATGGCCATTTTTCTGCGTTTTTAGAATCTGAATCGATGCAAAATGATGAGGATTCACTTGTAACTGCTTATGGACACCTAGGAAAATTGTAACTTCTCCTAGCATGCTATTTCATGTTCTCTGCAATTCATTTCACAAGCTTGTAATCGCACTTTTCAAAACTCGGAAATGATTTTTTTCATGTGCAGAGGAAAAGAGATAGTCACCATTTCTTCTTACCTACTCTTTTTCTCGTAAATTTCTTCCAATTTCTTTCATTATGCGAGTTTACTTCTTAGTTGCAGTAATAAAGAAGATGGATTTTATGCCCCTTTATCAAGGATTCAAGTGGTACTTTAAGACCAATGTGTTTTTGTTCAATCTTTGCAACTCTATTTTTGTAAATTCGTATTATTTCTTCTATTAAAATACATGTTGTAAACTTTCTAATCAATGTTTGTAGGCCTTCGATTTGCTACCTCCACCATTGATTTCATTGCCTTTCATTCTTGTTATCCAAAATTCCCCTGTGGTAATTTTGATAACATGCATTAGATTATTCGGTCCCGAGCAAGTAGATTGATTCGAGGCCCAAAATCATGTTTTTTGGGGTCCCCTCGGCCTTTTTCTAACTCTCCCATCCAAGAAGGAATCCCAACAAAGTTGATAAAATGGAAGAAATGCAAAAATAAGGTCAGCAAGAGCGTGTTAAAGGCATTTCGGTCCGAAGGGTTTGGGTCAGCTTCGAGGTTCATTGTACTCAAGCTTGGGGCCGAAAAAATGAAGAAAATTGGCTAAGTCCAGGCGGCCTGTGGGATAGTTGGGATGTTGGGACGTGTGGGCGAAAGGCCAAACCGGTAGAAGGGTGAAAAATTGCCCGAGTCTTTGTTTCACTTGGTTTGGGACAGCTTGGGACAAAAGTACGCGGCTTGGACGGCAGATCGCTTTTGGCGCAAGTCACCCATTTAGGCGGTTCGGAGATATTTGTCCCTGTAGTCCTGAGGATAGTTGGGACAAAAATACGCGGAGGACGCGAACCGGCTGAATCGGCCAAAATAGGAGACTTTCGTCCGAGACAGTTTGGGACAGCCGGGCCAAAAGTACGCGAGGGACGCGAAAAGCCGAAAGAGCCGCCAACGAATCAAATCTCACCACATGTCTTCACCTCAAACAAGAACAAGCCTGAATCGGGTGGTTTGGAGATATTTGTCCCAGGAAGTTTGGGATAGCCGGGCCAAAAGTACGCGAGGGACGCGTGGGATGTGAAAAGCTGAAAGAGCCGCCAATGAATCAAATCTCGCCACGTGTCTTCACCTCATCGGCCCGGCGGGAAAATTTTGAAAAATTTTCCAAAGGTAAAAAAACAAAGGGAAATGGTCAGGAAGGGCCTGCGTCCAATGAAATCGTGCCATGTGGCACTTGAGTGGTGGAGCACGGGGGAGAAATGGGAAAATTTTCCCAAAGTGAAAAATACCAAATTTTCGAAGGACAAAGTGCGCCCCTCAGGCCCGAGCCAATAAAATAGTGCCACGTGTCCAAGTGGCAAGAAATTAAGGAAGGGCCCGAAAGAAATTTTCAAAGGATGAGCCCACAGATGAATCAAAGCCCGACACGTGTCATCCAAGTGGCAGAGCATGGAAAAAATTCAAATATTTTCCCGCCGATCCGTTTTGGCCTGTTTTTGCCCTAAATCTTCAAATCGCCATATCTTTCGATCCAGAGCTTAGATTTTCACGTTCTTTATATCAATGGAAAGATGGTGAAATTATCTACACAATTCAAGGTCAATCTTGCATTTTGGTTTAGTTTAGAGAGAGAAAATCAAGAAACGTCTCTGGCGCATGGTAATGGCCAGAACTGATGTTTCAACAACCAATTTTAATGTGAAATGGGTTGCATTCTTCTCCATAATGGATGAAAAATGTCAGGGCATGGGTCTGTAAGGATGCCCATGCTATTTTAATGCATCTGCATTCAATGAGGAATGGCTCCCACATTTTTTCACGTTTTCTCTCTCCTGGGCTCGACCCATGCATTGTAAAAACCCAAATTTGGCTCATTTTTAAAGGGTTGTTCATCTTTTTCGCTCCGCTCTCCTTTCTTTCTTTCCCTAAAGGTTGAAAATGGAGTTCGAACCTCCTCCCTTGCTCTGTAATGGAATTTTTTTCCTTTTACCATTAAAATGATGTTCTCATGTAAACTTCTTGGAGCAACAAAAACGTGTTTCGTGATGCATTTGTCCATCCTTGCTCGCTTTTTCACTTGTTTTCTTTTGCCTCTCTTCATTGCATGTGTTCATGGATTTGTGCATTTTTGAATGTTTATTGTGATTACAGGTTGGAGCCATGTTCATAGCTTTTGATAGATGTTTCATTTTCCTTCTCGGTGTATGGCCTTTGATAGATTTAGTGTACGCTCGGTGTATCACCGTTTTTTTCCCTTTTCTCTCTCTCTCGTCTCCTTGGCATGGTTAGATTAGGATTAGATTAGCTTGCCTGCACCGGAAATAGCTTGTGGTAGGTAGTTTAGGAATAGGAACCAGCCTTCTCTGGAGATTCCTTTCTCATTTTTACAAGTCCCACACTTGGAGAAAGGATTCCATGTTGTGCAATCACACTGGATGCTAGTATGATCAAACTAGAAATCTGATCAACATCCAGGGGTGCTGTGATTCTACACCAATAGTTCAGCACACTCGGTGGGACCTTAGAGGTCTTCCACTTCATCTTTTGTAGGTTGGTGTGTTCCTGTGAAGATTTCAGCCTTTGGAGGCACTTGCAAACACATCTGGCGACTCCATCTGATCAAGCAACCCATTTCTAAAGTTGCAGACCTATTTTTCATCCATTCCCATCCATCCTTCTTTCCATCCCTTTCATTCTTTTCCATTCCATGAAGTTGTGCAATCATGACTTCATTTCCATCATGGAACTCACATTTACAACAGCAGCAATGTTTCCCACCTCCAACATGTTTTTTAAATCCTCCAAATCAGCATTTTGAACAAATTCAAAATCAGCATACATACCCATATGAGCAGCAATGCCAAAATCAGTTTGGCTATGGAGCTTTCCAAGAGCAAGAGTATGCATATAATGAAGACCATCAGATGCAAGATGCTGGTCTATTGGAGAAAATCCAAAAGATGGAGGTAAAGATGGTGCGATCAGAGGCTCAAGCACAAATGAAAGCATTTGGAATTGGTGTGGAGAACCCCGTCCATGGGGAGGGACCTTTTCCAAGGCATTACACCCTCAAGAGAAGCTTGACTTCATGATGCAACGCTACCATTGCTTGCAAAGTGGATTGAAAAATAGAGTGTGTGAGAGGAGTATTGAAGCAACCTTGTCAATGGGTAAGCACGCCATCTCATGCCTTTCTTTTTCCTCTTTGCCAATCTGTTTTATCTCAGCAGTGTCAAGTTTTAAACTCTCCATCTGCTGTCCCAAATGTTGATCCCATGTCTCCACCTCTCAATCTTCCACCACACCTCAATTCTTCTTTCCTTTTTCCTTCCAAACAGTCATCCCCTCCATAAGAGCTAAAAGAAATACTCTCCCCAAAGAAACAAGAGGTTTCACCTCCTCTACCACCACAAAAAATTGCCAAATCAATTGAGTTACAACCCATCCCTCCTCTTGCATTCCCAATTCCATGTGGGGAAGAAGAAATTGCAAAAATCGGCCATGAAGGACAGCAAGAAGAGGAGCCCAATAGAAAAGAAATGACAGACAACTTGAGGGTTTGGGCTGCCAAATTTGGGATGACAAAGATCCCCTTGATGGTTAAACCTACAGAAGAGGCTAAGGTTGAACAAATGGTGGTTAAGACTGATTTTGTGGCAGCAGAAGAAGAGCAAAAAGAAGAAGCAGATCAGCAGTCAGTTTGCTCAGAAAGTAGTGTCCATGTTGGCACTCTATTTGAAGGGAATGCTGATTCAATTCAAGTTGCACAATCAGCCATAAAGGAAGAAAGCTCAGAAGAAGATCTTGCAGTCCCAACTTGTCCTCTAGAGCAGCAAATTGAAGAGTTTGACTTGAAAAACTTCATGCTAGAGGAAGAGTTCTATCAAGAGCAAGATTTTCTTCAAGTAGTAGAGAAAGGAGAAGCTGCTCTAGATCCAAAAGAAGAGGAGCACATTCTAGTTGTGGAGGAGAAAATTGCAGATCCAAGGGCTTTGAGCACAAAGCAGGCTACAGGAGAACCTTCAGTTCTTCTTTCTACTTCACCTCTCTCAAGTTCTAGTACTGAAGAGGAGTTTGATCTCTCAAACTCAATGTTGGAGGGTGAAAGAAACCATGGTGGTCAAGTTATAGATCAAGAAGACACCATGGAGGAAGTGGAGCATTTGCAGCAGGACAGCCATGAGGCAGTTTATCTGTCAGATTTGGAGGACTGTTTTGATGGAGAAGAGCCGGTTGAGTTTCCACCATTCTCTCTTTCATCATCCACATTCCAAACACTTGAGTCTACTGTCATGAAGGAGAACATTCATTTGCAGCAGCAGCCTACATCTTATAACAGCTCTTTGGAACCAAGATTGAAAGATTTTAATATTTCATGTCCTTCATTGGAAGAAGAGAAAGGGCACAAAGATTCTACCATTGCTTCCACACCATCCATTCAAGAAGGTCTACAAGAAGACTCCATTTTTGGAGTTGAAAATCAAAGCTATGGGCATATCAAATGGACCATACCTTGCCCAATCAGGTATTTGGCTTTATTGGAGCCAAAGGAGAAGTCACAACCAGTCATGCTTGCTTCTGAGCATGAGGGTGAGCTACAAAGTACCAAGGATCAGCTGTCATAACTCTTCAATCTAAATGTAGAGCAACTAAAAGAGGTATTGAATTTGCCTTCAGCTGATACCTTGATGATTTGGGTGGAAGACCAGCTTCTTGTTGATTTTCCATTCATCCAATCAGCCATGTTCAATGCCAAATCAGTTGCATGGTTGCCAATTTTGAAGAAAGGAAGCTATTTTGCACAACCAGTTGCAGGGTTCATTTAGCCTTTGCTTCCAATTAGAGTAGAGTAGGTAGGTTTGCTTTTAGTAGAAGAAGTGCTTGTGCACACTCTGCATGTTCCATTTGGAGCATGTATGATTTTCAGTTTTGTACATAGTTTTTGTGGTGCTGGTTTTGCTCTTGCACAGTCCATTTCAGTGGCATTTTGGTGAGAACGACTCCATTTCAGTGGGTTTCCAAGTGGCTCAGAGAGGAGGTTTTCAAAGTTCAGATCAGTTTGCAGGCTACAACTCATGACTCCATGCCCAATGGATGCTTCAGGCAACTAGTAACTTCATCCAGCAGGCAGATGACCCCAAGTCGCCAAATTGTTATCCAAAATTTTCCCTAGGGTAATTTTGATAACATGCATCAAATTATTCGGTCCCAAGCAAGTAGATTGATTCGAGGCCCAAAATCATGTTTTTTGGGATCCCCTCGGCCTTTTTTCTAACTCTCCCATCCAAGAAGGAATCCCAACAGGTTGATAAAATGGAAGAAATGCAAAAAATAAGGTTGCAAGAGTGTGTTGAAGGCATTTCGGGTCTGAAGGGTTCGGTCGACCGAGGTTCGTTGTACTCAAGCTTATGGGGGCCGAAAAAATGAAGAAAATCAGCTAATTCCTAGTCCAGGTGGCTGCATCATGGGACATTGGGATGTCGGGATGCATGTGACGCAAAAGGCCGAAGTCCTGGTGCCGAAGGGGGAAAAATTACGCGCGAGACACGGATCAGTCTTTTGTTTCACCTCGGGTGGTTCTTGGGATTTGTCCTGCAAAGTTTGGGACAAAAGCGAACCGCCGATGGGACACTGGATCGGACTTTCGGCGAGATAAGTCAAAAGGTCCATTTCGAGCGGTTCTCGAGATATTTGTAATTCTTCACCGAACTCCTCGCTATGATTATTTACTAATGCACAACCTTTAGTTTGGTGGATGTAACTGAAACAAAACAACAACATAACACAAGAATACCATCGACTATGATAAGACAAAATGATGACAAATCTGAAATATCAAAGTAAATTATAATATTAACATGAAATTGTTACAATCTCACCCATGAGGTACTTCAAGTGTTATTGACTTTCAACAAGACTATGGGAGAAACTTTACAATTACACCTCTTAATGGCTTCTTCAACACACCTTTAACTCGATGGCTTCCTTCGCACACTTCCTACAATATTTCTCACTACTTCTTTCTATGCTAAATGAGGGGGTGGCTCTCTATTTATAGAACTTCCCAGCTTATCCATCTTATCTCTAAGATAGGATAAGAAATCCACTCGACGAATCATATTCCATACCTTAACTCTTATCTCGTACATGTAAGCTTATCTCTTAAGATAAGATAAACCTTATCATCATTTTACATGGGTTCCACATTTTTAGACTTTTTACAAATAAAATACACAAAATATTTATGACCTCACTCCTTGTCCTTATTACCAATATAATATTTCTAATTCCTAATCATGTAGACCCTACTTCTCTAATTACCCAAACTTTGACATTTTAACATTACCGGACCACTTACTTACAAATATTTACTTTTACAACATTCCTATTGTACTTTGACTATTACCGTACTCCACATTATTCATGCACTGCAGATCGACGGCCGTTATCTTCTATCGACGCTACTACTAATTATACTTAACAACATCCTATTCCTAATACATACATTAATGAAATAGAAATTATGGAGGAAAATTTTAGTGTCGACATCTTCCCCTTCCTAGCTTCTACTCCGTCCTGAGTAGACTATTCTCGGTGCTTGGAAAATCTTCAACTTGTCGTGGTTGACCCATTTCGTAATGGGAGTGCCATCCAATTCCTCCAAATGGGCAGACGTACCATTTTCATGCACAACCTGCTATTTTGTAGGGCCCCATCCATTTTGGAAGAAATTTTTCTCTCTTCTTTTTTTTGTATCTCGAATCATATACTAGAACCAAGTCATTCACATGAAATGGAGACCACCGGATCTTTTGATCAAAGTATTCCTTCTCGCTTCATTTTCTTCTTATGGCTTCAGTATCCTTTGCTATTTCCTCATTTCCTCTAGCAAATGAAGATGTACCAACCTTTCTTTTATCAATCACTTTCATCCATCCTTTCATTTTTCATAACTCTCACAAAGTGGGAATATCAAACTCAATAGAAGAATCGGATCAATGCCATAGGCCAACCGAAATGGGGAGTATCCTCGTTGCTGACTTTGATGTTGCCCTATATGCCCACAATGCCGCATGAATCCTTTTATCCCATTTATGTACCGCAAGGCCGCATCTTTTGCTAGAATTTGACACAACACAAAATTTGTTCTGCTCCACCCGCCCATTTGTGCTTGGCTCAGTATGTTGTTGCCTTCCCGTGCTTAATAGAAAACTTATTGACTAGGCTTCTACCACCTCATTAATGAAGTGGCTTCCTTGATCTGTTACAATTTCTAATGGACAACCAAATCCGTGACAATGCTCATATATGAACCTCGCCACTTCATCCATGGAAGTTGTTTTCAATGGCCTAGCTTCAACCCACTTGGTTAAATAACTGTGGCAACTACAATATACTTATTTTGGCGTGATGTAGTCGAAGTGGACCTACAATGTCTATTCCCACTTTTCAAAGGGACCAAGGGAAGAATAGGACATAATGGAGTCGATGAAGTCTTACGGTTACCATGTGTTTGACAAATATCACATGTCTTACAATAATTATAACAATCTTTAAAAAGAGTGGGCCAAAGCTGATAACTCGCATCCAAGATCCTTCTTGCCGTAAGTTGTCCAGAGAAGTGCCCTCCACATGTACCATTGTGGAATTCTTCTAGCAGCTCCTTCCTCGATCACGTCCAATCGCCTCTTCAGACCGGCTCCATCGTGTCCTATTCAAATAATACTCCATGTAATAGAATATGGACGATCGGCTTGAGTAATCTTTCTTAGTCTTCAGATTGGCACCATCAGAAACTTGAATTCATTCAGATAATTCCAAATATCTATGTATTCACTAGGGATTGTGTCAAGGGATAACAATGCTGCATCGGGGAAATCATCATCATCACAAGATGATCCTAAACCATCATAGGCTCGAGAGAGTGCATCCGCATTGACATGCTTCTTTCCTGGCCTATCTATAATATCAAATTCAAATTCTTGTAGCAAAATTATCCATCTGCTATCCTCCCCGATGGGTTAGGCTTATTTACAATATATTTTAGAGCCTGATGATCTGTTACAACTAGAAATTTTTGCCCTAACAAGTAATTTCTAAACTTCTTTACAGAAAAAATGATAGCCAGAGCCTCTTTTTCGCATAAGATAATTTACCTCAAGATCGCTTTGTCTCGCTCCCAAAGTAAATTGGATGTTCATTCCCATTTTCATCCTTTTGGCTCAAAGTACTTCCTAGTGCCGCATCCGAGGCATCAAGTGTACACAATGAATGGCTTGCTCCAACTGGATTCTTCAAAACAGTGAAGACACCTGTGGCTTCCTTCGCAATTGTCCAAAAGCTTCATGCGCCTTATTTTCCCGGTTCATAAGTAACATCCTTCTTCAAGAAATCGGGTTAGTGGTCAGGCAATCTTTGAGAAATTCTTGATGAACCTTCTATAAGAACTCACATGGCCTAAAAATGATCTCAACTTACTTCTATTCATAGGAAATGGTAAATCTTTGATTTTTGAAACTTTATCAGATCAAGCACTCAATACCATCTCTCGGATACAACATGCCCTAACAAAACGCCTTTAACATCCAAAGACACACTTTCAGAGGGTTTAGTGAGGCTTGTGCTTCATCTAACCTTTGAAATGTTGTCTCCATCTGGTGCAGTGGTCCAACTTGCTCCCATAGATGCAAAAATCATCCGTAAATACTCGATGAAGGTCCCAATGTAGGGTTCGAACACCCTATTCATCAAACGCTGGAATGTTGCTGAGCATTACACAACCCAAAAGGCATAACTCTATAAGCAAACGCTCCCAAGGAGTGGTGAACGTGGTCTTCACTGATCTTTTCTCGCTATACGAACTTGGTCAGAGCCGCTATATCCATCAAAGAAACTATAAAGACTCCCGCCAGCCTACTTCTGGCCCAAGATCTGATCTCAAAATGGAAGAGGGTAATGATCCTTCTTTGTTGCCTTATTGAGCTTCCCGTAATCAACACAAATGCGTAGCTTCCCATTCTTTTTTATTGAGATCACAATGGGAGAAACCCATTCTCGAATTCTCCACAAAGAAATATGAATCCCGCATCAAGCAACTTATCTATTTCTTCTTTTACAGCCTTGGAAAAATTAGGATTCATTCTATATGGCATTTGCTTTATGGGCTTAAGACCATCTACCACTCAATACAATGTTCTACCCAACTTACTTGACGGAGTTCCTTGTAATCAAAAGTGAATAGGTGTATGTACCTTCGAAAGAGCCGGAGGTAGGATTCCTTCTCACTCTCCATCACAAAGATCACCAATCTTTATTTGTTGGAGACGATCATCAACTTCTTCTTCGATAATTTTATGGGGTCATGAGTTGGTGTGATCGGGAAGGATATCCATGACTCGAAACATCAACCTCACTTTCTTCATCTTCAAAGTGTCCACTTCACCGGTACTAGAGTAATCAGAGGATGTCCAATCATCGCTTTCATCACTGAATCCACATGTGTTCTCGCTTTATGATGTCGAGGATCACATTTATCTTCACCTCTCTCTACCACGTCCAAGTGTCATGAAACCTTCATTCCAAAGAGTTTTCGCATGAACTCTCCTTAGCCATGGTCTTCCCAAAGAAAGATGGGTACGCAATAAAGCATTCATTTTTCATCACCCGAAAGTCTACCACACATACAACACCCATAACAGATATTGCCACATTTGAAACTACACCTTCGGTTTAGTTTTTCCTTTATTTAATGACCTTAACATAAGTGTCAAGGGCGATCAATTTTTAAACCCAACATATTCATTATGCACTTGGTCATTACATTAATCGCAGCACCTCCATCAACTAAGACATCATGAATTGAAATACCATTACATAATACCTCGCCCAGGAGCATAGGGATCCGCCTCCGCTCTCCAAAACAGGGACCTCAACCTCCTTCCTTCTTCGAGCATCGAGTCCACTCGCAACTCCCGCCTCTTCTCGAAGACATAGCCAAGAGTTGACCATATGTAATATTTGTAGTGCCTTTTTGGACAGATCTTCCAAGATGGAGTATGGTCCTTGCCCCCGTGAAATCGTAAAATCCCGCACACCCAACTTTCTTCTCCTATGTTTCTTACTAGTTTCTCCTTTCATCTTCTTAGATCATTTCCATCTTGATTATCTTTTTCTTTCTTTCTTTTTGTTACAAACACATCTACTTCATTATTTCGCTCTTATCTACTACATCAAAAGAATTCACAGTGCTTTTCCTTTATCATTATCTCCTTTACCAGATGTAGAAGCTCTATCTGACAATTATACTTATAATGACCCTTTTATAACAACCATAACAAACAACTCAGTAAATATTTCTTTTCGACCTCTATCTCCTCCCCGAGAACTAAATTCCTTTCTCAAGAAGATTAATAGTTAACTCGACCCATCTTTTTGAGCAGCATCTTCATACTCAGAGATGTACTAGGAGAAATATTTGTGCTCACCGGAGTGGTCAGGATTCTGACCAAAGGTGCCGGTGTAGGCTCTACTTTAGCAACAATTTCTTTGGGCTCCTCTTCCATGCTTTTTCTTCGCCTTCTTCGCAATCTCCTTCGCTTGTTCAATGGTAGCCGGGCGGTCATACTTCACTCGTTGTCCGATCTCTCGGCTTCATCCCAAGAATGAAGTGCTTACAGAGAGATTATCCACGCCATTCATCAACCCATCCGCTAGTCCTTCCTTCCGGATCTGGGCATCGAGCTTCCTCCTTAGCTCTAGAACACGAGCATGATAATCCCTTATCTTCTCCTTCTCTCCTTGGGATAGCTTTGTGATCTCGATCATGAGATCTGCATATTTCTGTTGTTCACCAAATTCTTCAAGAAAACTTTCAGCTTAATAAATCCCATGAATTTTTCACATTATCACCTAGTGTTTCAAACCACCTAAGTGTCGAACCATCCAAAAAGGTAGGAAAAATTCAGTCCATTGTTCCTCTCTTATAAGGCCATTACAAATACAAGATCGTTTAAACTCTTGAATGAAAGAAGAAGCATCTTCATTAGATTGAGCTGAAAAAACAGAATCTTTCCCATTTTCAAAAGTAACCACCGTGAAATACCAACCCACAAGTACAATCAACAAGACTTATGTGCACAAATAATTGGAATCACTATACTAGAAAGTGACTTTACACCTTTCTACAAAGAAAATAGAAATGACCACGGTAAACTATGGTAAAACTTGACTTATCACGGTAAAAACTCGACTTTACCGTGGTAAACACTATTCACTGGTAAAAAGTGAAGTTATCAAGGTAAATACTATTCATGGTAAAAAGTGACTTTATCAGGTAAATACTATTCCGGTAGAAAAAGTGACTTTACCTGTGGTAAATACTATTCACAAGCAAAAATGACTTTACCATGGTAACTACTATTTCATGGTAAAAATGACTTTACCATGGTAACTACTATGCACAAGAAAAACAAGGTTACCCTCCAATTGATTTTTGACTAAGTGGGAATATCTCTCCGTAAAATCCACTAACGAGGAATGGTCCCTAAGAACGGAACCAAAATGTCATCACCAATCCTAAGCACTATGATAATTCTTCACCGAACTCCTCGTGCTATGATTATTTACTAATGCACACCTTTAGTTTGGTGGATGTAACTGAAACAAAACAACAACATAACACAAGAATACCATCGACTATGATAAGACTAATGATGACAAATCTGAAATATCAAAGTAAATTATAATATTAACATGAAATTGTTACAATCTCACCCATGAGGTACTTCAAGTGTTATTACTTCAACAAGACTATGGGAGAAACTTTACAATTACACCTCTCGATGGCTTCTTCAACACACCTTTAACCGATGGCTTCCTTCGCACACTTCCTACAATATTTCTCACTACTTCTTTCTATGCTAAATGAGGGGGTGGCCTCTATTTATAGAACTTCAGTGCTTATCCATCTTATCTCTAAGATAGGATAAGAAATCCACTGACGAATCATATTCCATACCTTAACTCTTATCTCGTACATGTAAGCTTATCTCTTAAGATAAGATAAACCTTATCATTTTACATGGGTTCCACATTTTTAGAATTTTTACAAATAAAATACACAAAATATTTATGACCTCACTCCTTGTCCTTATTACTAATATAATACTTTGACATTTTAACATTACCGGACCACTTACGACAAATATTTACTTTTACAACATTCCTATTGTACTTTGACTATTACCGTACTCCACATTATCGGGGCCAGATCGCAAAATGGCGCCAAGTTATCTTCTATCGGACGCTACTACTAATTACACTTAACAACATTCTATTCCTAATACATACATTAATGAAATAGAAATTATGGAGGAAAATTTTAGTGTCGACAGGACGGTTGGGACAAAAGTACGCGGAGGACAAATAACAGAGATTACGGCTTGGGGAAAATGCCAAAAGTACGCGAGGGATGCGTGGGACGCGAAAAGCCGAAAGAGCCGCTAACGAATCAAATCTCGCCACGTGTCTTCACCTCAAACAAGAACAAGCCCGAATCGGGCCTGAGATATTTGTCCTGACGGTTTGGGACAGCCAAAGGTATACGAGGGACGCGTGGGATGCGAAAAGCTGAAAGAGCCACCAACGAATCAAATCTCGCCACGTGTCTTCACCTCATCGGCCCGGCGGGAAAATTTTGAAAAATTTTCCAAAGGCAAAAACAAAAGGGAAATGGTTAGGAAGGGCCCGCGTCCAATGAAATCATGCCATGTGGCACTTGAGTGGCGGAGCACGGGGAGAAATGGGAAAATTTTCCCAAAGTGAAAAATACCAAATTTTCGAAGGACAAAGTGCGCCCCTCAGGCCCGAGCCAATAAAATAGTGCCACGTGTCCAAGTGGCAAGAAATTAAGGAAGGGCCGAAAGAAATTTTCAAAGGATGAGCCCGCGGATGAATCAGATCCCGACACGTGTCATCCAAGTGGCAGAGCACGGAAAAAAATTCAAATATTTTCCCGCCGATCCGTTTTGGCCTGTTTTTGCCCTAAATCTTCAAATCGCCATATCTTTCGATCCAGAGCTCGGATTTTCACGTTATTTATATCAATGGAAAGATGGTGAAATTCTCTACACGATTTCGGGGTCAATCTTGCATTTTGGTTCAGTTTGGAGAGATAAAATCAAGAAACATATCTGGCACGTGGTAATGGCCAGAACTGACATTTCAACAACTAGTTTTAATGCGAAATGGGTCGCATTCTTCTCCAAAGACGGCCAAATATCTCAGGGCATGGGTTCGTAAGGACACCCATGTTGTTTTAATGCATCTACATTCAATGAGGAATGGCTCCCACATTTTTTCACGTTTTCTCTCTCCCTCGGGCTTCCTATAAATTGAAAAAAAGGATTTGGCTCATTTTTAAAGGGTTGTTCATCTTTTCTACTTTTCTCTCCTTTCTTTTCTTCCCCAGGGTTGAAAATGGAGTTTGAACCTCCTCCCCTACTCTGTAATGGTGTTTTTTCCTTTTACCATTAAAATGATGTTCTGTGCAAACTTCTGGAGCAACAAAAACGTGTTTCGTGATGCATCTGTCCATCCTTGCTCGCTTTTCGCTTGTTTTCTTCTTGCCTCTCTTCATGCAGGTATTTGTGCACATTTGAATGTTCATTGTAGGTTGGAGCCATGTTCATAGTAGTTTTGATAGATGTTCAAGCATTTTCCTTCTCTGGTGTATCACCGTTTTAGTGTAGGCTCTGTTTTTTTCCTTTTCTCTCTCTCTCTGTCTCTTGGCATGGTTAGATTAGGATTAGATTAGCTTGCACTCGCACTTTGGAATAGCTTGTGGCAAGTAGTTTAGGAATAGGAACCATCCTTCTCTGGAGATTCCTTTCTCATTTTTTGCAAGTCCCACACTTGGAGAAAGGATTCCATGTTGTGCAATCACATTGGATGCTAGTATGATCAAACTAGAAATCGATCAACATCCGAGTCTTTGTGATTTTGCACTAACAATTCTCACTCCCATTTCCCACTCTTAGACCGATTTCTATTCTTGCATGCAATTGCAGCTTTGCTAGTGGTCGTGGAGTGCCCCCGTGGATCTCTCGGTTGAAAAACCACCATCGAATTCAATTGATTTTCATGCATAATGTGGTAGTTGCACCGTTATAAGTAGAGGGACTTAAATTCCCATAGTGTTCTTTTGGAAACCCATAATTTTCCCTCGAGACAAATTTCCAAGCCAACACTAAGGTAATATAAATTACTAACAAAATCAATAAAATACCATGAATACCATGAATGAATTTATATCATGTTGTTCATTTTAACTTGTAATCTTTCTTGTGAAAATGGGACTTGTAAGATAAATATTTGAATAATGAGGGTACTTTTATAGATTAATATATTTCACAACCTAAAAATATGTCAAAATATATATTAAAAACTGGTAATAATAAACAATATCTTAGATGGCATATATTTTACAAACTAAGCTTCTATGAAAAAAACAATTTTAAAAACTATTAATAGTGATTTCCCCCTAAATTATCGACTTTATTGTCCACTTTTATTGATTTTATCATCCACTCTTAGTGTTCTTCTTCTCATATTTACAAGAATGTTTTTGAGATATCAAGAGTGAACCTATAATTGGTAGGTATATAAGTAGTATTTGTTATATATTTGGTGAATATTCATAGCGGACCTCATTTCGTGCCATATTATCACCTCACAAGATTAATTGACAACACTCTAGTATTAATATTGATCTCTAATAAATAATTGTCCTCCTCCACTTCCAATCACGAGTAAGCTGCGAGACATGATGAATGTTTCCCCCTTCCATGAAACATTCCACTATAGTATGGTCCACTTGTTATTGCATTGTAAATACATGGGTAATTTAGACCCAATAGTGTGGAATGAGCCTTTAGAATTCATGCCAAAGTGTTTCATTGAAATAGATATCGAGATAAACAACATAGAAAGTTGAGGGAATGAATTTGAGATGATTTCATTTTGGGTAGGAAGAAGAGGATGCCATGGTGCTTCCTTAGAAATGTGTGTGGTCCATATTACCCTTTCGAGATTGTATCAGAGCTTTGACTTGTTTATTCCAAATGGGAATGTGCTTGATATGGAGAAAGGAATTGGTCTGACAATCCCAACAGACGTGCCTTTGGAGGTTGTTATCAAACCTTGCATTCCCCCTTATGTATACCTTAATTATCTTTAGTAACAAAATCCTGAAATTAGTTTAACAATGCAGCACAATACTTGATATCACCTGCGGTAAAAAATTTCACGCAAACATAAAATCCAACAAAAGGTCACCTGTAATTATAGTATAGAAATTAATAGTTAATGTTAAATAAAATATCAAACTTCTTGAAAAATGATACCTTAGATTATATTTACCAGAAGAGATGCCCATCATTTGGTGATGTCGTATGAGACAAAGTCAGCCTTGTTGATCCATCCCCACAGAACCCCTTGGCTCTTGATATCATTTGAATTAACCACCATGAAGCTATTATGTTTCGATTTGCAAGCATTCAATATGCTTCATAATCAGTGACTCATCGAGTTATGGTTTTGATACCTCAGGTGAAAATTCTTCCCTTCTTAATCATACATCATTTGATCCCCTTCTTGCAATGGGTCAAAGATTTTCATGTAAAAAAGAATAACTAGAAAATTGAATGGAAATTTGGTGGCATGATGTGCTTTAGAGAGAGCGTTACAACTAATCTTCTCAAGAAGATATTTTTGATTCATGCATTGAAGTGTTTCATTTTTTGTTTAAACATAATATTTCTTCTACCATTTTACGTCGTTACCGTTATTCGAGATGGAAAACAATACAAATAAATAAATAAAATAAAAGCTTGATTTTTATTTTTGTAGAAGAGACAAAAATGTATGAAGATCAAGACCCTTACAATTATTGGTTGGATTTGATTGATTTAAATTATAAAATAAGATAAAAATATTTTAGGGCAATGATAATGAATATGGGAGTTACAAAGAAAATGAATTTAGAAAAGCCTATTGGCCAATAAAGATGAAATTCTTAGAAGTAAGGAGTTTGAATTATTAGGTTTCATAAATTTTATTGGAAAAGAAATTGCATCCTTGAAAAAATACACTAAATGACAAAACAAGTGAATAAATATTGAAAAGGTATAGAATATTGTGTATTTTATTAATAGAGTATAAATAACACTATATTACGTTTTTGAAGGGCGGTATTAGAAAACTAGAATCACCTAATGTTTGTTTTGGCAACCACATGCGGCCATTAAATTTAACCCCTAATCGCAACAATTTTCCCTTGTTTGAATGTGGTATGTCTAAATGTTGTATATGTGCATTTTAGTACGTAGACAGTTTTGTCTTCTATATCTCAAATAATCTAAGGAGAATATATATAAAGTGGTGAGGACATGGGAAGGGAGGAAAGGGGAAGGAGGTAGGTTTTGGGAATTCTTTGATGTTTGTCTCATCTAAATGTTATATACATGTTAGAATGCTCTATATATGGCAGATCCTAGGAATCAAGTATCCGAACTTGAAATAGATCATAGAGTTACCCAAAATGTCCAGCTACATTCACATTGGAATATTTTTGAACTTGAAATAGATCATAGAGTTACCCAAAGTGCACACTAGAAGAGGTGATGACAGTTCACCACAATCTAGCAAAAATGCATTCGCAACAATATTCCAAGCATACAAAATGTTAATGAATCCCTGCAAGAACACAATAATAGATACAATATTCTTATAGAAAGATCAAAGGGGCAAGAAGGATGCAAGAAAACACAAAGCAGGGGAAGATACATCCACAACCGATATTTTATTGCATCATGATATGCATGATTCGATCTATTACAAGATAAGGGCACGGATCACCATGCAAGGAGTCCACTACAAGGGCTGCAACACACTGGCTTCACAAAGAAATTTTGATAGAGCTTTGCTACCCAAAAACTCTCTCTTTTACAATGAGCCCAACACTCCAATTTATAGAAAAAATGAGAAGGAAAAGAGAAGGGAAAATGGAAATCCCGAAATCTGTCCTTCAACCACCTGTAAGAGGCATTAAATTGAGTGAAATGGTTATACATTACTTGCAAAAGGCTCCCCATACTGTCCCATGTGCTGCAGCAGAGAAAGGATGATGACCATGCCTCTTAATTGCACTCCCAGCTACCAAATAAAACACTGTTCTAAACCCGGCCACGTTTCCTTAAAAATCTCAATCAATTTCTAATAAAATCTAGAATTTTTTGATTTCTGTGCATCGGTCTCGGAACCACGATTCCAACGGTACCAATTTTGTGCAATTTTGTTGAGAAATGCAAAAGTTATGGCCTTCTGAGTGCGGGCAGCTATTTTGGGTCCAGCAAGGTTTTTCGTCATTTGATGGGAATGAACATTAACTCGATTTGGAGCCGAATATGTTTCTTTAATTAAATATATCTATCCCTCATTCCAGAAAGTCCAATTTTGTGAAAATCGGAGCTCGGAGTCAAAAGTTATGGCCGTTTGAAGTTTTGCAGGTCAAACGTTGACTTTTCCTCTTCTGTCTTCACCCATTTCGTGCTTTCACGTCCCACGCTTCCTCGCGTACTTTTGTCCCAGCTATCCCGGATGAAAAACTCTTCCTTTGGGTGATCGTGCTTCGTCCCACGCGTCCCTCGCGTACTTTTGTCCCGGCTGTCCCGGACGAAAAACTCTTCCTTCGGGCGATCCGTGCTTTCGCGTCCCACGCGTCCCTCGCGTACTTTTGTCCCGGCTGTCCCGGACAAAAATCTTCCTTCGGGTGATCCACGCTTTAGCGTCCCTCGCGTACTTTTGTCCCGGCTATCCGGAGACCAAGACTTAGCCATTTTTCATGATTTTTCCTGCCCGAGCCTGTCTTCTGCAACCTTTCCACATTTTTTCAGAGCTTGCTCTTTCTTTCTTGGCCAGGGGAGTTAGAAAAAAATGAGGGGACCCAAAGAACTTTGATGCTTTGCCTTGAATCAATATAATTGCTTGGGACTAAATAATTTGATGCATGTTATCAAAATTTACCTTGGGGGTGAATTTTGGATAACAAGGTTCAATCATAGTATTACAACTCAATACAAAGTTACCATTTTTGTGCATATAATATTTATACATTCTCCGATGAAGAGAGAATGATCAAATTTTTAAGAGAGTACCACTTTTATATCAGCGATGATCGTACTCATTCTCTTGAATTTGTGCAAGGGTGTTTCCAATTATTTTATGGAAACTTGTGTGATAGGGACATCCACTTCAATCAACATTATATATGGTCAGATAATTGCACATCTCGGTTTAAGAATGCACGAATATTTTATTGGATGAGCAGGATGTACGTCAAGATGGGTGTGCAACATATTTCGAGTTTCACTGAGACTGGACATGGAAAAGGAGACCATTACTATGTAGGGGCATGTGTGAAAAGAGCTCTTGTAAGAGAAGAGTTGAAGTATGTAGATGGTGCTAAATTGAAAGATGTAAATAACATGGTGGAATGGTGTATTGACAACATGGCCCAAGGTTCTCAAGAAAATTCCATAGTTCGTAGATATTTTTGGTTGATAAAGGAATAAAAATTTGCTAACTATGAGGATTGTATGACACTCACAAGGTCCAAAGTGATATGCACTCATTTTGTAGCTCGACGCTACTTCGTGGGCCACATGGATAAGAAATTTGGTATGTTTTTGTACATCTTATATCGAATTTTTAGTATTGAGTGTGGTTCACAAGAATGGGTGGATGGACGGATTTTTAGGCCTCTAAATTCACTTCCCATTTATCAAGCTCCACAAGCATTACAAATTTTTTTCTCCAAATGAAGTTACAACAACCAAGGACTTGGATGAAATTTTGATTTTGGTGCAATAAGGTAAATGGTTATTTACAATTTTTGTATTGAGTTATATACGGATTAAAATTAATATGTAGGGTGTGTGTACCAATTTGGTAGACAATTAAGTGGACATAAAACACGAAAAGTACGCGCGATCGCGGTTTTAACCCGCGATCGTGATTTCTAAACCACGATCGCAGACTTTTTTATAGGGTTGGAAATTTCTGAACCTAAAACCGTGATTGTGTACCTCTGAGAAAAAAATAACAGACCATGACCCCTCATTTTCCTCCATTTTCCCCTACGAACCACAATTTCTCCTCAAATGTTGGCACTCGATCTTTGAATCCCCCCTACAAATTACTTTTAGACTTCTGGATCATGAAATTTTCAACAATGACACCAAGACGAAGAGGTAAGCCCTCGATTTTGATCAAATTTATTATATTTTAGGTTATTTTTTGTGATTTTCATGGGTTTTTCAATTTTTTGTTTATGTATAAAATTTTTTTTTTTTTTCAGTTGCTCGGCAAGCTCGTAATCCTGCAAACCATCCAAATATTCTTCAAAACCCTCCAAACATTCCTCAAAACCCTCATCCAAATGTAGATCCACCTCTTATGGCTCCTTCTCTCCCATGGAACCAAAGTAGAACATAAGTTGATATCGTGGAAGAATTCGACAAAATAAAATTGCTATTGAGAACCTTATTCAGACAATAAGATAAAATCATGCCACAAATCCATTTCACATGACTTTAGCCAACACATTACAAACATTGATTGGAAAATTCGACTCAATGCAACCAACCAAATACACGAGATGGAATACCTTTAAAATGTTATTATAGGCGGTGGTATGTAGATAAATTATCCCATGCGGTCATAAAAGACAAAAAAATGGAAAACACCATATTTTTACATTATTTACTCGACCCGAGAACCAATGCCCCCACAACTACTCGCAAATGGTTCCCAATCCATTAGTGCCACGATGTTGAATCAAGAACAATTTTTGGGACCGATGGTTGATGGTTTTTGATTATCCACCATGGAACAACAATGAGGTTCCTCTTTATTTTTTGAAGAAATTATATTGTGAGTTCGTGCTTAATGAGGTCCCAAATTATTTTGACTTTTCTTATTTTTATGGGCGAGGAGGTGGCTCTGCAAAGAGTAGACTTAGTGCATGCCTTGGTCAACCAAGGATTCTCCATACCCAAAAACCCCCATTTCCTTCAGTTATCCCTCCTACAGTGAAGGAGGTCATGGAGATTGACACACTATATGCATTAAAGGAGCTCACTGACACTATGACCCATCATAGTGACTAGATTGCATCTAGTGAAGTTGGTGGAGGCACCAGTTCTAGTGCACCACACCATTGTGGATCATGTGGTGCCGTATGCACTGTGGGTGAGAAATCATTTGCTAGATCACATGATTTCTTTTCTCTAGATGAGATGATAGCAGATATTTTTGGAACCGGGTGCAAATGATCCTAGTCTTTCATAGGTAAATGTCTAATAAATATCTAATATATATATGCAATAGTTTAATTCATTTGAGATTTTAATATATATGTATTTGATTGCATCATGTACATACATGTAAAAACTAATTTTTTTTTCTTAAACAAAGAAGAGCCGGTGAAGGACACATCCGGCATCGACATACTAGCTCGCAACTGGGCATGTGACAGACGTAAGTTTTATGTTACTTACATTTCAAATTTCATTTGATTGCACTTTTATTATTATAATTTTTCACGTGTACATGTACATATTAATATTTTGTCTTTTATTTACAAGATCCTCGATGGGTCATCTTGCTCTGGGCACCGAGGCTCTTGGCATGCCTCACGTGACTTTTACGTGAGTTAGTTTCTATGTACATATTGGTTTGTTATATGTCAATTAGGCTTTGGGTCTGTTATGTGGCAATCATGTAGATTAATATTGATTTGTACATGTTTTTTGTATAGCTTATAACTGCCAGAGAGACTCCTCCCTATATGCAGACTGTGGAGGCTGCATTGTAGATACTACCATAGCATCTGCAAATCCACTAACTCAGGTACAATTTTTCAAATTTTTTAAATTTTGGAGGAATTTTTTCTTATTACTCATCTACAATCTCAAATTTTGTACATGAAATATTTAATTTGAACTATTTATTTATATGTAGCCTACCCCTCGTAAGTCTACCATTGACCCTACAACACGTCGGTGACAAATTAATAGGGATCATGAGATTGCGGTAAGATTTCACATGCATTATAAATTCAAAGTTTCTAAATTTTGAATGTATTTTAAAATTTTGGGTGTTAAAAACTTATTGTTTATGAATGTGCAAAGCTAGGTCAGGCCTTCTTAGAGACTCCTAGGACCACGTGAATTAAATCCATAGTGGCATCCCCCTCCACTACATCCACAGGTCGTGGACATGCTTCTTCTAGTAGGGAAAAGAGAGGGAAGATGTTTCATTATTAGATTCATAGGACCTGGATGTACATGATTCTTCATATAGTCCATGTATATAGCCTTATGCGACCACATGTGGTCCTATATGTATGACACACTTAGTTTGATACATGTTATGAACTTATATTTTCAGAGACTCATGGCACACTTAGTTTGATACATTATATCCATGTTGGTTTTCATAACGATATTACTTCTATGTTTGATTTGATTTCATTTACACATGATATCCTTTTATGTATGTTTTCATAACCATATTAAAATATCTATTTGATTTGATTTGATGGCCTCGATTATGTGACCATTATGGATATGATATATGATGTTATGTTAAATTGTTAAATGATATATGATATGTGATGTTATGTTATATAATGGTTTAACATATTGTTTAGAAGAGAAGTATATATTCGAGAGAAGGATCAATTTACGTGTCAATTTATTCATCATTGATACTATCATAATCCCAATCATTAACATATCTATTATCCGAGTCAAAACTAAGCCTAACCAGTAACTTGGAATTTTGGTACTTGGCTACAAGTTGCAGTGACAGAGTAGATATATCTTCAAAACCCATTTGTGTGTCTTTCCTTGATTGGAGTTTTTCATATGTTAGATGTTCTAATGTGGTATGCAATTGTGCATTCTTGATTGGTATTAATTCCATCGCACTTTTTGCGCAATAGTAGTATGTAATTCTTCTATTAAGATTGGTGTTTCCAAATGAGGTATTCCATTCTTATCCTTTTGTGGAGTAGGTGTATCTTTTAGTATTGCGGAAGTTTTCGTGATGTCTATTCTTCATTGTAAAACATAGCAACCATTGTCGTGATGTCTATTAATTACATGATAATTACAAAATGCTTGACATTTTATTAGGTAACAAAGTGATTAAGTGCTTATCTAGTAGCTCAAATAGTATATCATTTTTTCTAGCATTCTTATCAAAATAAATTTGTTCCTTTTTTTTGTGGTTGCCTTAGTAATTGAGATTGATCTTTTGGAACACACAAATTGTTTCCTCTATGTAGGACTTTTACTTCACTTGTGTGAGCACATGTATTATGTAAAGAAGTGGTATGACATGGCTTATTGGAAGGATTATTTAGATGTGATATCATATCTTTAAGAGATTGGAATTCAACATTCATGGATTGACATTGGGTTTGAAAAATAGGTTGTAATGATGTAATGGATTTTATGAGGGTGTTTTAACAGCTAACATCATTATGAATAGAAGGATCTGAAATAGCATGGGCCACGATGGAAATAAATGATAGATGAAACTCCAATCAGATAATAAATAATAATAATCAACACATGGGAGTAATCACCCCAATCATCTAGCAACACACATTCAATCTCTCTCTCCAAGTACTTCAACAAGGAGTCTCTCCATTGCAAACAAAAATAGGTGTATTCCTTCCATACTTTGTTATCCTTCAATTTTCAAAAGTTCAAATGCAATTTCAATATACTATTAAAGTGAAATTGTTTCTATATGGGCATTGACTACACTCTATATTACAAGTTTTCACATTTGAGATCTTACAGCCACCTCAAACATCTTAAGAAATCAAGAAAACAATTTAGTACAAAGTGTTTATTCACACTCATGTATTATTTTCCTTCAAGCCAGAAAATTTTGTTTCCTATATTAAAAAGGGTAATGTAGACACCTAATTTGGACAATTAATCACTAGATAATGTCACTATTGGCATAACTCATAAATCATGACTTGTGCATTTATTCTAAACATATTTATTATATCCCTAGTCCTATTGTAAGACTTTCTCTCTCCATTACACTACTTAGTCACTTAAAGAACAACTTACATTAGTCTAAAGTAGTCTATCAATCATAATTCCCATGCCTAGAACTTTACAAAGACTTCATTCACTTCCTAGACAAAACTACCAAAGAGGGATAAAACCACTAAATGGTTTTGCTCAAAACAAGTAGTTTCATCCATAGCCTTCTAATAGTCAGTTTTCAAATCAATGTCATTTATGTGGTGTTAATTTCCTCATAGGTTGGCCCTAAAGAAAAATTATATCAATACAACCCTATTAAATTATATCAATAGAACTACATGTGATTTGAGGGATCTTCTAAGTAGTGTTAACATAAGTGCACGAATTGCACTTCAACCTAAACACTAATCATTTTATAGGTGGTTTATCCATGGGTAGGGTTTTGGGTCATTTCAGTTGATTATATAGTGTTTCACCCATTTACGAAACATAATATCTTACAACGAGGCATATTATAGTCAATTATTATGGCAGAGAAAGTTTCATAATGTCAAAGCATCTTCTTAAATAGAACCACCAATTAGGGATAGAAGTGTCAAATAGAGTATTACACTTTAGTCTAAATTTCACATTTGGTCTCAAGACACCATATGGATATAATACAGTCATGGTAAGATCATTAATTTTTAAAAAAATTAGGCCTCGAAACCATTCTCATCTCTATTCATTCATTTTTCGGAGATTGATCAATCCTCGATTTTGAGGCATTCACCTATTGTTTGGGCTACACTTTGCAAACAATGGGTCATGGCATTGAACCGACTGCTCCAACACGTCTATTTTTCCATGTGAATGCTAGAGGAGGCATTGTTTCAGTGTGGGACAACATCGTTGCTTTCGGGCTACTTCGTTCGGGCGTTGTCCCTTAAGAGCCCTGAGACCAAAAAACCGTTCAACTTCAACGGGTGATTACTCGGACTCTGTGGCACCTAGAGACATCTCGTCGATCCTACACCTTGGCATAGGGACCCTCTACAATATCCTATCTTGGTTTTTTCCATCTCCAATTGGTGCTCTCGCTTCCCTATTGTTTGCAAACACGTGAAATAGTGCAGTTTGAGCCAGTGTAAGGCTGTAAAACGCTACACTTTACAAATGGTGGGTCGTGGCACCAAACCGACTATGCCAACACATCCATGTTGCTAGGTGAATGCTAGAGGAGGTGTTTTTGGTGTGGGAAACGTCATTTCTTGTGGGATACTTCGTTTGGGCGTAGTCCCTTAAGATCCCTGAGACCAAAAGCTGTTCAACTTTGATGGGAGACTACTCGGACTCCATGGCACCTAGAGAAATCTTGTTACATCTTACACCTCAGTGTAGGGACCCTCTACAATAGCCTATCTTAGTTTTTTCCATCTCTAATCGATGCTCTCGCTACCCTATTGTTTGCAAACATGCAAAATAGTGTAGTTTGAGCCAGTGTAAGGCTGTCAAAACACTACACTTTGCAAACGGTGGGTTGTGGCCTTTGAATTGATGTGCCAACATGTCTAGGTGGCCATGTGAACATTAGAGGAGGTTTTTTCTTGGTGCGGGACAACGTCATTAGCTTCTGGGCTACTTCGTTCAGGCGTTGTCCCTTAAGAGCCCTGAGACCCAAAAACTATTCAACTTTGACGAGTGAATAATAGGACTCTGTGGCACCTAGAGATGTCTCGTTAGATCCAAAACCTCGACGTATGGACCCTCTACAATAGTCTATCTCATTTTTTTCCTTCTCCAATCGGTGCTCTCATTGCCCTATTATTTGTAAACGCATGAAATAGTGCAGTTTAAGCCAATGTAAGGTCAGAAACACTACACTTTGCAAACGGTGGGTCATGACACCAAACTGACTGCACCAACATGTTTAGGTGTCTAGGTGAATGATAGAGGAGGCATTTTTTTGGTTCGGGACAACGTCGTTGCTTCCGGGCTACTTTGTTCGGGCGTTGTCCCTTAAGAGCCCTGAGACCAAAAATCCATTCAACTTCGACGGGTGACTACTCAGACTCCATAGCACCTAGAGATGTCTCGTTAGATCCTAAAACTCGCTGTATAGACCCTCTAGAATATCCTATCTCAGTTTTTTCCATCTCTAATCGGTGCTCTCACTGCCCTATTGTTTGCACACGCGTGAAATAGTGTAGTTTGAGCCAGTGTAAGGTTATAAAACGCTACACTTTACAAATGGTGGGACGTGGCACCAAACCGACTACGCCAACACATCCAAGTGGAAAGGTGAACATTATAGGAGGCATCTTTTCAATGTGGGACAACGTTGTTGCTTTTGGGCTACTTCGTTTGAGCATTTTCCCTTGAGAGCCCCGAGACCAAAAACCCGTTCAACTTCGACGTGTGAATACTCAAACTCGTGGCACCTAGAGATGTCTCGTTGGATCCTACACCTAGTCTAGGGTCCCTCTAAATATCCTATCTCAATTTTTTTCATCTCTAATTGGTGCTCTCGCTGCCCTATTGTTTGTAAACTTGCAAAATAGTGCAGTTTGAGCCAGTGTAAGGCTGTAAAATGCTACAATTTGCAAACGGTGGGTCATGGCACCAAACCAACTATGCCAACACATCTGGGTGCCCAGGTGAATGCTATAGGAGGCATATTTTTGGTGCGGGACCACGTCGTTGCTTCTAGGATGCTTCATTTAGGTGTTGTTCCTTAAGAGCTCGAGACAAAAAAATCGTTCAACCGAACTACGGGTGACTACTCGAACTCTGTGGCACCTAGAACTATCTCGTTGGAACCTACACCTCAGCATATGGACCCTATAAAACAAGATATCTTAGTTTTTTCCATCTCAAATCGGTGCTCTTGCTGCCCTATTGTTTGCAAACACGTGAAATAGTGCAATTTGAGCCAGTGTAAAGCAGTAAAACGCTACACTTTGCAAACGGTGGGTCGTGGCACCAAACTGACTACACCAACATGTCCAGGTGGCTAGGTGAATACTAGAGGAGACATCATTTTAGTGCGGGACATTGTCTTTTCTTCCGAGCTACTTCGTTCGGGCATTGTCCCTAAGAGCCCTAAGACTAAAAAAAACCGTTCAATTTCGACTAGTGAATACTCAAACTTCGTGGAACCTAGAGATGTCTCTTTAGATCCTACACCTCAGTGTAGGGACCCTCTACAATAGCCTATCTCAGTATTTTCCATCTCTAATCAGTTCTCTCGCTGCCCTATTGTTTGCAAATGCGCGAAATAGTGCAGTTTAAGCCAATGTAAGGTCATTTGTAAATGCTACACTTTGAAAGCAGTGAGTCTTGGCACCGAATCGAATGTGCCAACATGTCCGGTGGCCAAGTTAACACTAGAGGAGGCATCATTTTGGTGTGGGACAACGTCGTTGCTTTCGGGCTACTTAGTTTGGTAGCGCATTTGTCCCTTAAGAGCCCGAGGCCAAAAATTGTTTAACTTTGATGGGTGAATACGGACTCCATGCCACCTAGAGATGTCTCATTAGATCCTACACCTTGGGTTAGGGACCCTCTAAAATAACCTATCTCAGTTTTTTTCCGTCTCTAATTGGTGCTCGCTGCCCTATTGTTTTTGTAAATGCGTGAAATAATGTTGTTTGAACTAGTGTAAGGTTGTAAATCATTACACTTTGCAAACGGTGGGTCGTGGCACCGAGGCCGATTGCACCAACATGTCTACATAGCCAATTGAACACTAGAGGAGGTTTCTTTTTAGTGCGGAACCACATCATTGCTTCTGGGATACTTCGTTCAGGAATTGTCCCTTAAGAGCCCTGAGACCAAAAAACCATTCAACTTCAACGGTGACTACTCGGACTCCGTGGTACCTAGAGATGTCTCGTTGGATCCTACACCTCGGCATAGGGACCCTATACAATATCCTATCTTTTTTTTTCCATCTCCAATCGGTGCTCTCGCTGCCCTATTGTTTTGCAAATGCGCGAAATACCAGTGTAAGGTCGTAAAACGCCACACTTTGCAAACGGTGGGTCATGTGCACACGCGTAGGGATGGATTTATAAACACTCTAGGAGGCATCCTTTTGATTCTCTAAACTCCTAGTGCTTTTGGGCTACCTCCTCCGGAGCCAAGAACCCCCTCCACAGGTACATAAATCGTTGTTAGTTGTTTCTCTTTTCTTGTAAAACAATGAAAGCTTCTCTTAGCTTCAAGAATATAAAATTCTCTACTAATAGTGCCAACCACGTGAAGGTGGAAGCTTTTATGGCACCACTAACCTACATAAAAGTGTTAGTTGAAGAAATTTAAGTTGAATCAAAACCATACTAGATATATACAAAATACACAAATTTAATAAAATATATGAACTTGAATCTAGAACTGACAAATTTAAACAATTCAAAGAAATTATATATACCAGACAAGCTCGGGTAAATTCATTCCAATGTTCACCATCAGAATGTGAAAGTGGAAGCTTTTCTGGCATCACTAACCCGCATAAAAGTGTTAGTCAAAGAAATTTAAGTTGAATTAAAACCATATACTAGATATATACAAAATACACAAATTTAATAAAATATATGAACTTGAATGATCTGGTTGTCAAAATTAAACACTTCAAATAAATTATATATACCATACATGAGCATGTAAATTCATTCCAATGAACCATCAGGATCGGATCTACTCTAAATAGCAAATAAGATTGCTTCATGATCTGACTCTCGAACCTTCCAAATAATCTTGTTGTTAGGCCTTCCTCGATATATATACAAAGCTGAATATTTTTACTAGAACTATATGTGAATATAAGAGTATTATTTTGTGTGTCTCAAAGTCTTCAAACACCCAAATAGAAAAAAAAATTAATGGATACCATCAAAGCGAAGTTCCAAGAACTACCACCGACCTTGTAGGGTACTCAATATTTTCTCCATCTATAACAGAGAAGTCAACTTCTTTCTTTCCTCGATGCAACAACATAAGAAATAGTTGGTTCCTTCTTCATTCTCTCTTCTCATCGCAATAACTACAAACACATGTCCTACAAAAAAACAAAGGTTTCAACTCAAATTTAAATTACATATTAATTTCAATCCAGACATAACTCAATACAAAAATTGTAAATAACCATTTACCTTGTTGCACCAAAATCAAAATTTCATCAAAGTCCTTGGATGTTACAACTTCATCTGGAGAAACAAGTCGTAATGCCTATGGAGGTTGATAACTGGGAAGCAGAGTTAGAGGCCTAAAATCCATCCATCCACCCATTCTTGTGAATCACACTCAACAGTGAAAAATTTGATACAAGATGTACAAAAACATGCCAAATTTCTTGTCCATGTGGCCCACGAAGTAGCGTCTGAGATACAAAATGAGTGCATATCACTGGACCCTGTGAGTGTCATACAATCCTCGTAGTTAGCAATTTTTTGTTCCTCTATCAACCAAAAATATCTATGAACTATGGAATTTTCTTGAGAACATCGGGCCATGTTGTCAATAAACCATTCCAATATGCTCTTTGCATCTTTCAATTTAGCACCATCTACATACTTCAACTCTTCTCTTGCAAGAGCTCTTTTAACACATGCCCCTGCACCGTCATGCTCTCATTTTCCATGTCCAACCTCAGTGAAACTCCAAATATGTTACACACCCATCTTGACGTTTATCCTACTCATCCAATAAATAGTTTGTGCTTTCTTAAATTGAGACGTGAAATTATCTGACCATATATAATGTTGATTGAAGCGGATGTCCCTATCAGACAAGTTTTCATAAAATAAATTGAAACACCCTTACACAAATTCAGTAGAATGAGTACGATCATCACTGATATAAAAGTGGTACTCTCTTAAAAAAATAGATCATTCTTTGTACTTTCAAGAGAATTTATAAATGCTATATGCACAAAAATGGCAACATGTATTGAGTTGTAATATTGTGATTAAACCTCCATTTGTGGTTGTAATGTGTAATTCTCTATAAAATCGACCACTAAAACAATAGTACCAATAGGAAATGTGTCCTTTCATATCTTGAACTATTCATCCAACCATCAAGCTCTGTGTGTATGCCTACAATACGCATTAATAATTTCATCCTTAAATTTTCTCATAAATTGAAAAATAAGCATATGTTCTATAACTAGCTCACACCATTTAGACTCCTTTCCATCTTTCAATTGGTATGGTGCCGATTTATATTTATCAAACTCAAATAAATTATGTCCTATTGCACATTCAATTTGCTCATGGATGCAACTTTCCAATTTAGCTAATCCACCACACGTACCACAACTTCCATCTAAACAATCATGACTATAAAAAAATTATCCAACTTCTCTTTCACAAAATATCGTAGGAATTAAATCTCTGGAAGAAATTGGTGGAACTTGAACACCACATTCTGATAACATAGTTTCAGAATGAAAATCGAAAACGAATACATAAAAATTTAGCATAATGCATCGCAAATTCAACATGTTACTTACAACAACAAGTGGTGCAAGCGTGGTTGATTTTCATATAGAATGGTTTCAACATTTCAAAAAAATGTTGAATAATTTTAATTTCTATATGCTCTATTCAAACTTATGAAAAATTGAGTTTGAGTCATATCTAATAAATGCTTTGGATGTGGTTCATGATTAGTAGAACTAACTCTTTATTTTCCAACATCTCTTGTATTAGGTGAAACTCTAGTGTTATCATGCCAAAATTGAATAACAACTTCTCTTATAGCATCGGATATATATTTTTCCTTATGTGGTGCTCTAGCAAAAAATGCCTAAAAATAGTGTTATTGAGTGATTGAAGGATATTGCGTCTTTCAATTGCTTTCATTAGATTTTTTGATTAACTTTCAACATTTGACTTGTTTGCATAATCAAACGTTGTTTTTTTATTGATTCACTTACAACACTAGTAGCAAGTACACGATGCACAATATTACTATCCCTAATGTGTCTCTCGACACCAACAAAGTGTGATATGCATCATGAAGGTTTTCAACAATTGTAGAGGTTTGACCACATATATTAGATGTTGTCAATCCTAAGGTGTTTAATGTAGGTCTCATTAATAAATTTCATCAAACTAACCAACAACTGACATCTTTGGGAATCATTTAAAATTTCAAAATAATTATCCCAAATTTCAATGGCTTTTCTTCTTGATTTGTCGTTTAGAAAGTTTGACAGACATTGGTTTCAAAAGGTTCTTATCAATTTTAATAAAATAATTAGGTTTCTTACATAAAATCCTAGGAGGTGTTTTTGTCAAATTTTACTTGTTTACAGTTTCAACCTGAATTTCCTGATTCACATTTTCATTGTCTCCTTCAATTTCAACATCAACTACATCACGAGTATTTAATTCTTCTTCAACATTGACAATAAAAACATCTTTATCATGAGTATTTAATTCATATTCAACATTGACAGTAGAAACATTATCTGGTTCCTCATTGCTTATAATAGTAAGGGTTGAAGATGAACCTCTTCTTGATTCACGAAGATTCCACATTCGCTCAGCATTTTGAAATCTGTTTGCTTCTAATTCATCTGGTGTTTTTTACTTATTGACTTCCTTTTTGACTTCATTTCTTGTCTCCCATGATGTTTTGCTTCCGTGATAAGAAAAATGTGCAGAAAGTGACAAAATTTTGTAGTAATTCATATAGTAAGGTCAAACAGTAAAAATCACATGGTAATTTGAACGTTGGGATGCATGTAAATATGATTTAAGAATCGTGATCGCACTTTATAAACCACGATCACGGTATTGTCTATAAAACTGTGATCGTGCTTTATAAACCACGATCACGGTATTGTCTATAAAACTGTGATCGTGCTTTATAAACCGCGATTGCATTTATATCTGTATCATCAAATCTGACCCTAAGGCTTGGGAAAGTTTTGTTTTCCCCAACCAAAGCTATGGGAGGTCATTATGGTGTGTAAAAGGCCAAAAACTTCAAATTTTCTCTTTTGTAGATTAGCATGATTATATATTATTTTCTAATTTTGAGTGCGCGTATTGCTAATAATCCTTACAAGTTGAGATTTCACTATTTTTGCAATATGGTGTGCACTTATGACCCCTTTTGTCCACCAACTTGGTGCACTTACCCCTGTAATTTAAATTTGAGTTGAAACCTTTTTTTATAGGACATGTGTTTGCAGTTATTAAGACAAAAGAAAATGAAAAAGGAATGAACTATTTCTTATGCCATTGCATCGAGGAAAGAATGAAGTTGACCTCTCTGTTATAGATGGCGAATATATTGAGTACCCTAAAGGGTCGAGTGGTAGTTACTAGAACTTGGCTTTGACAATATCCATTAAAAAACTCTTTTGTTTAAGTGTTTGAAGACTTTGAGACACATAGGAAAATACTCTTATATTCACATCTAGTTCTAGCGACGAATATTCATCTATATAGATATTGAGGAAGGCCTAATAACAAGATTATTTAGAAGGTTCAAGAGTCAGATCATGAAGTAATCTTGTCCGCTATTTAGAGTAGACATAATCATGATGGTTCATTGGAATGAATTTACATGCTCACTTCTGGTATATATAATTTCTTTGAAGTGTTTAAATTTGTCAACCAGATCATTCAAGTTCATATATTTTATTAAATTTTTGTATTTTGTATATATCTAGTATATGGTTTTTATTCAACTTAAATTTCTTTGACCAACACTTTTATGCAGGTTAGTGGTGCCAAAAAGCTTCCACTTTCACATCATGATGGTGAACATTGGAATGAATTTACATGAGCTCGTCTAGTATATATAATTTCTTTGAATTATTTAAATTTGTTAGTTCTAGATTCAAGTTCATATATTTTATTAAATTTGTGTATTTTGTATATATCTAGTATGGTTTTGATTCAACTTAAATTTCTTTGACTAACACTTTTATGCAGGTTAGTGGTGCAGAAAAGCTTCCACCTTCACGTGGTTAGCACTATTAGTAGAGAATTTTATATTCTCGAAGCTAAGAGAATCTTTCATTATTTTACAAGAAAAGAGAAGCAACTAACAATGATTTATGTACTGTGAAGGGGGTTCTTGGCTCTAAAGGAGGTTGACCGGAAGTACCGGGAGCATATAAAACTGAAATGACACCTCCCAAGTGTTTATAAGGCCATCCCTATGTGTGTGCATAGTCGTTTTGGTGCCACGAACCACCATTTGCAAAATATAGCATTTGACAACCTTACACTTGCTCAAACTGCACTATTTCACACGTTTACAAACAATAGGGCAGTGAGAGAACCGATTAGAGACAGAAAAAACTGAGATAGAATATTGTAGATGGTCCCTATGCTAAGGTTTAGGATCTAATGAGATGTCTCTAGGTGCCACGGAGTCCAAGTAGTCACCCGTCAAAGTTGAACGGTTTTTTGGTCTCGGCGAAATTAAGGGACTACGCCCGAACGAAGTATCCCGAAAGCAACGACATTGTTACACACCAAAATGATGCCTCTTTAGGCATTCACCTTGCCACTTGGATGTGTTGGCATAGTCCGTTCGGTGCGACGACCCACCGTTTGAAAAATATAGCGTTTAACATCCTTACTTTCGGCTCAAACCGCACTATTTCGAGCATTTGCAAACAATAAGGTAGCGAGATCATCAATTAGAGATGGAAAAAACTGAGATAGGCTATTGTAGACGGTCCCTATGCTGAGGTGTAGGATCCAACAAGACATCTCTAGGTGCCACGGATTCTAAGTAGTCACCCATCGAAGTTGAACAGTTTTTTGGTCTCAGGGCTCTTAAGGGACAACGCTCGAATAAAGTAGCCCGAAGTAAAGACGTTGTCCTGCACCAAAAATATGCCTCCTATAACATTCACCTTTCCACCTAGATGTGTTGGCATAGTTGGTTTGGTTCCATGACCCACCATTTGCAAAGTGTAGCATTTACAACCTTACATTGGCTCGAATTGCACTATTTCACGTGTTTACAAACAATAGGGCAGCGAGAGCACAGATTGGAGACAGAAAAAATTGAGATAGGATATTGTAGAGGGTCCCTATACCGAGGTGTAGGATCTCGAAAAGAAATCTCTAGGTGCCACGAGTCTCGAGTATTTGAATGTTTTTTTGGTCTTAGGGCTCTTAAGGGACTACGCCCGAATAAAGTAGCATAGAAGCAACGACATTGTCACACACCAAAACGACACCTCCTATAGCATTCACCTCACCACCCGGATGCATTGGCACAAATATAGTGTTTGTGAGCCTTACATTGGCTCAAACTGTACTATTTCACGCATTTGCAAACAATAGGGCAGCGAAAGCACCGATTAGAGATGGAAAAAACTAAGACAGACTATTGTAGATGGTCCATAAGCCGAGGTGTAGGATCCAATGAGAAATATCTAGGTGTCATGAAGTTTGAGTAGTCATCTGTCAAAGTTGAATGGTTTTTTGGTCTAAAGGCTCTTAAGGGGGCCCGAACAAAGTAACCCAAAAGCAACGACGTTGTCACGCACCAAAAAAACACCTCCTTTAGTGTTCACCTCACCACATAGATGTTTTGGCATAGTCTTTTCAAAGTGCCATGACCCACCGTTTGCAAAATATAGCGTTTGATAGCCTTACACTAGCTCAAACTACACTATTTCGCATGTTTGCAAACAATAGGGCAGCGAGAGCACCGATTAGAGACGTAAAACAATTAGATAATCTATTGTAGAGGGTCCCTACACCGAGGTGTAGGATCTGATGAGACGTCTCTAGGTGCCACGGAGTCTGAGTAGTCACCCGTCGAAGTTGAATGGTTTTTTGGTCTCAGGGATCTTAAGGGACTACGCCCAAACAAAGTAGTCCAGAAGCAACGACGTTGTCCCGCATTGAAATGATGACTCCTATAGTGTTCACCTCGCCACCTAGATGTGTTGGTACAGTCAATTCTTGGCTCCGGATCGGGTGGTGTGACTCCAAACCGAGCCTCCCTAGAGCCCGCCATAGCACCCAAAGGCATATCCCCCTCAATCGAATGTGTTGGCGATGATGGAAAAATCTATTGCTTAGAGGATAATTCAACATCTAACATAAAAAGACAAATTTTTATGCAAGATGATATCTAGATTATGGTAAATTTTATAGCTTGTAATGATCGTTCATTAACACAAGCTAAAAGTGGAAATAATTTTTTTAAAAATCTTATTAGGTAACTTATAAATAATTATGCATATAATTAAATATTACAACAATACCTCTAAATAATTTGAGGTTCAAAACATCCTTTCGTTACCATATTTCCAAATGTCAAACAAGATTTGATCAATTAAATGTCATTTAAAATTTATACATTTTTTTCCCACAATTTTCCATAAAAAAGTATGATCAACAATCATTTCATAATACAATGATTAATATCATATTTACTTCATATTCTATATCAAATACATGAGACAACAAGCATGTCCCTAGCCAAGTACAATAATATGACCATATGTTTTAGTACAAGTAATACACTATCAACTCATTCTTTCCAGAAGTTCATGTGTACATGTATATCTCATTTGTACAAGCTCTAAAAGGAGAATATCATTCGAGTGATTTTCCTCTAACCACAGAACCATTCGGTTCCCCCTGCACACCTCTCACAAGTGATAGGGGCCCAAACCTTCAAGAGGAAGGAAGGTAGATACATTCAATTATCAATAAAGAATAGTAATCTTAGAACAATGTGTAATATACCTAAATTCTTAAAATACAATCCATCATAAGATCAAGAAAACCAATATCATCATATGATTCCTAACTAATATAGAAAAAGGATACGTGAACTAAGAATGTATACAACTAGATACATTACTTTGGCTAAAGTTTTCTAGCTACGATAATGCTAGCTAGATCTTATAGTTGACATAAACAAATAATATTTTTCATCCTTCACAACACATTGTCTTGTACACCACTTCCATAATCAATAATCCTCATCGTGAAGTAATACAATCCAATATTTAAAGCAAAGTTTCGATGTCATAATTAAAGAGGAAAAACAACCATCTATTCCAATTTTTAATCCATGTTTTAATATTTTCTAATCATAAAGAAAACAATCCCCGTGAGCAAATGTATGTATGCTCATGTGGATTCCATAATAGTGTACCGGCATAAATTCATATAACTATTATATAATAATCACGTAACTAATTTAACATTAAGTAAAACAAAACTTCCTTCTACACATTTACCGATGCACCAAACAACCATCACTTATCTACTATTTTTCTAAAAATCCTTCATATGTTGTTTCATATTTCACTAAAGTTGTAATGCCTTTAATTTGATTTAAGAAGGAAGAGACGTATGTTATCACGCTTGTGTCTTCTCCTCTAAACAATATGTTAAACCATTATATAATGAACATCACATATCATATATCATTTAACAATAACATAACATCATATATCATATCCATAATGGTCACATAATCGAGGCCGTAAAATCAAATCAAACATATATAACTAATATGGTTATAAAAACATATTGTTATCTCTCGAAAGTTCACCACGTAGAGAGATGGTTGCAGTTTTCTAAGCTTGCAAATGGATCTCTCTTCGTAGATACAATGGAAACACCTCAGTCTGTGGATATAACTATTTTGAGGTGAGTCTCTAGTATCAAGGTTGGTTCCTTTTGATATATCCTAAACTAAATTTTCTTGGGGTTTGAGGGTAGAAGGATGGTGTAAATGGATTTAAAGCGAGGTGATACACAAAATTTGTGTGAGTTCTTTGGAGTATATATGCACAATTGATTTGAGAATGAAATTTGGATGCACAAGCCAACAATTTTTAGCAAAATATTAAGGCAAACATTTGATGTATTGAGGGAAAGTATCACAACAATATTGTTAAGTTACACATGCACATTAATATCTTGCAGAAATTATTGAATTTGCAACAGGGTAGGATAATTAACCAAGGAATTCAAATTCACAAGGATTAATAGAACATACACAAAGTTGCAAATAATTTGAAAGGCATAATATACTTCTCATTCAGAGGGAAAAAATGGCAAAATATGCTTCAGCACTCCTGTGTCTAAAAGTTCCCCCTTTTTGCTTTGCCAATGCACACAATATATAGCAAAAATATTCATCCCACCTTTCATTAAAAAGACTAAAGCTGTACTCACCCATGCATCCAATTTTTACCAGAATAAAATAAACATGATAATACATTGAGGCATTAATAGCCTTTGGTTACAAAAATCCCATTCAATCAAACTGCAGTTGACTGTTCTATTTTTAATAAAAGCATGGGTGAATAATTTTGCTAATAATAAAACTTGCTTAATGAGCAAGTCTCCTTCCAGTGCATGAAATTTCCGTCTTCTTTTGCTTGATGTGACATTTGTAACTTTGATCCACTTGCAATTGTAAAAATAACACTCCAATTGTAAAAATAACTTTGATCCGTCTTCCTCCTTGTCTACATGCTAATCATGATATTTCAAACCCATGTGAGCCCTTGTCCTTATATTGTCTTATTTGGTTTTATAATACATACTTTATGTTAAGGATATGTTTTAAACAATCATGACCACCTTTCTGGTCAATGGCATAGATAAGGTTAATGATATAACTTTGGATTAAATAATAATCAAATTATTCCTTGCATGTGGTCGACCCCCTTTTCAAATAATTTTGGCATCATATACCTTTTCGGGTCCTTTTGATCAATCATTGATAAGTGGAAGGTTTCGGCATTTTGATTTTTTGCAACATATAGTTTTAAACCCTAAATGGGTCAACGCAATGATTTGGTTTGAAAAAGTGGGTTGGCCCCCTCCTACGGTGATTCACCCCTTCCTTTATTGGTGGTATCTAACTTGGGTTGTGTTGACTATACCCCGAGTTTGTATTGATAATCGAAAACCAACACCGGTCGTTGACTCTACGATTAGCTTTAGTACCAACCATTGATCTTGATATTTGATTAGGGTTTCGATTTGGAATTTAATATGATCGGTGATAATAACTTCGAGCTTTAACTATGTTGAGTTGCGAAAAATATTATGAACCGTCGATCTTTTACACAATGTGATCTTAATCGTTGGTTTTCTGGGCATCTGCCTTGCATTAATTGAGAATTTGTGATTTATCCTCGGCCATTCGATCTCTGTCCTAGTTGATTTGGAGTTGTTGATCCGTAGTCCGGTAGTTGGCTTTGGTTTTATTGATCTTGATGATCATTCAGCAGGCGTCGATTGTTTGTATTGGTTGATCTCGGAATGTTGATTCGTTAACTCGAGTTGAGTTAGGTTTTCGTGGTGTTTAATTTGGTGAGTATAATACAGATTGACCATGATCAATCGATTCATTTGTATCTCCATTTTCTAGGTGAAGCCGTGGCAAATTTTTCATTCACTACCATTTTGTAGCTTTCTCAAGCTGGTTCTCTCTGTGAAATGGTTTTCGAAGCCCTACGACTTCGGATACTTGTAACTCTCCACCATTTTCTTTCTTTTGAGCTCGAATCTGAGATTATAGCTACTTTTAGCATTATTGAGCTCAAAACTTTTTTATTTCTATGGCCATTTTGACTTCAATGGAGTTCTATGTCTAAATTTGGTGTTTATGCTTGGAAAACGTGGATGCTATGAAGCTCGTGAACACCATTATTGTTCCTCTTAAGCTCTCATTTGAGCTAAAACTAAATATTTTCTGATCACTATGGTTGATGTAGATGAAATAATGGTAAGCCCTCGTTTCCTATGTTGTAACTGCTTCGGTTTTACCATTCTTGGCTTCATAGAACTAATACTTTGCACTTTTCGTGTTTTCTAGCACATTTTAGTTCAAAATTCCTTCTACGTCCTCATGATTTTGAGTCTTTCACTTCAGCTCTTTGAGGGTTTCAAGAAACGTAACCTAAAATGGTGAGTTTTTGACTTTGTCTTTAAACTATCTCTATAAAATGATAACAGATCTTCCATGGATGTGATAAAATGAAACTTATCCTTGTTTCATGACGTTTCCGATCTGTCTCGGTGTATTATCAAGCTGTGAATTTATTTCCACTGTGGTTTCCAGATTTAATTGTCGTGACCTTGTATTTTCTCTTCTGAAAGCTTCTACAAATAACGACATATTGAATGTCGGCCATGTATACTGGAAATATTGGTTTTCCCTTTGTTATCTGCAAAGTGATGAGAACTCTTTTCGCTAGGGTTTTCTCCATTTTCATTTGATGACTATAGATATGTAACTTTTAATGTCGAAGGAAAATTTTCGATTTACAGGTAGCCACTGTTAATTTTTAGCTTTGTATTCTTTTTTACATTCTGAGCACGTGTTCGAAGCTTTATTTTTCCCTGATGATTCCTTTTTCTATTTCATGTTTCTGTATCTAGCTTCTTGAAATATGAGTTTGAATATCTTTCATGGTGGTCATTTTTGGTGTATATTTTGTTCCTTGACGAGGTTTTTAATAATTAGTCTCTTTTCTAAGCTCAAGCTTTTATGTGGTCTGGTTTCGGCATTTTCTCATATTTGTATCTATTATGGGCCATCATGAGAGTTTTCTCTGCATATTGGTATTACCTTCTGAAACTTGATGATGGGTTGTCTACCATTAGCCCTGAACTTAATATTTTCTCCATTTTCCTTGGTAGTGGTAGATTTATACTCTATTTCTAATGGATATTTGATATTTCCTATAATTGACGATTTTTAATTCCTTTTAAACTTGCTGAAACTGTAGATGATTTTATTAATCTAAAAATACATGAATATTTGTGTCTTTTCTTAAATGCTAAAACATCCACCATTAGAGTTCTAGGTTGACATATTTCCATTTTGCATCGAGCTCCATCTGTTATCTTTGTTTGAAAGTTTTGCGAATGGAAGAAGGGCTATGATTTCAATGATCTATGGGATTTGTATTGTTAAACCATTCTGGTAAGTAATTTGATCCACAAATTAGCTACTAAAAGTAGTCATTTTTGGTAACAACTCATAACTTGTGCTTCCTATAGCTGAAATTCTCTTATTTTACTTTTTGTAATATACCTTGCACTTATTACTTTGCAAATGAATACTTTAGCTTGGCTGGACTATGTGATCCCCCTTTTCTTTTGATCCTTTGTAACTAAGGAATTTTCCTGAAACTTAAGATTTAGATTGCACTCTTTCTTTTCTATGTGGATGTTCTTTGTATTATCATCTTGATGCTTCAAATGTGTTTCTAATGCTATTATCTATCATCTTTTGAAGTTTACATTTTGCATTTCTTTATGTAATTATGATACTCTATTGCTCTTTACTCCATTCACTTGTATGTTAAAACTGGAAACACTTGCTTGAGTTGAATTCATGAAGAATTGTGGTCTGAAATGATCAATTAAATAGTTGCACTTTAGTTGGGATGGCTAATTGTAAATCATAAGCTTTATGATATGCCCTCCTAAAATTGTTTCTCATTGTTAGAAGCTCCTTCTAATGTATTATATGTTTTTATCTCTTGATCATTATGAAATGTCATGAATGAATCTTTAGTTAAATCTGTGATTGAATTTTTCACACGATGCCTTGCTTCTCCACAGTACTTGCAGTTCTAACTATACTTGATCTTTTTTATGGATAATTGTCATTTGATGACTTGAAGATGTCATTTTTATCCATTGTTCCTCTGTTCACTTTTAATGACATCATGAGCTAGCAATACATTGTTCCCTCCTTTGTTCAACTATAATGGTTTCTTCTTATGTTGATGTTATAAGCTTAGCGAGTTCTTAGGATGTTTAAACTGTGCTAGTAGATCATGATGCCAAAATACTTTTGTAGCACTTAGATATTCTGCAACTCTTGAGTGACCCATTCTTTTATTGATGCATCATTAAAATTTCAGATATCTTGTATAACAAGTAGTTTTCTTATCGATTGTCTTTGAACAACACTTATTTCTTGAAAATGTTCTCTTTCATAAGGTAGAATGAAGGATTTTTTATTAGTATCTAAAATATTCCACTCTTACGAAACATCATGGTTGTAATAAGTTACTAATATTACTAAGACTGCCTAAGTATTTCCATGTGATCTTTAGTCATTGCAACTTTGTTTTTATACTCCTTTTGCATGCTAAAATGTTATTATACACTCTATTGGTTAGTCTTATAGTTGTTTATTGAGCTAGTTGCATTGTATTGTATTCTTCATCTATTGAATCATGGCTTATTGTTGAAAGCTGAATTCTGGTAACTATTATCATGCATGATTTGCTCCCTGCATTACTATTTTGATTTATATGTAGCTTTGAGGCATGTATTGGTTTTAAAATAGCATGATGGAAGAATGTAAAATGTCCATTTTACATGGCAAAGCCTTGTCAAAATTTTCTCAAATTTCCTTTTTTTTATTTTGTTTCAGCTATAATCTTTATCTCATTTCGATTAACTTCATCCTTTATTTGAACTGAAATAAATGTACTTTCTTTATTCAAGTTACTGAATGTGTCACTTCTTTCTTCTTTCCTGTATTCTGCACATTTAGACAAAACTAGTTAAGGATTGTTGGCCTCTCTTTTATTCCATAGTTTTCTCTTTCTTCTTTCTGAGTGAATAAGTCATGTATGCTACTACAGAATAGTGTTTGATCAGTTGTGCCTTTGATCCTCATGTAATTTATACCTCATGTTGTTAAGAGATCCACCTGCACGAATTTGGACAGTATAGGAATATGGATCAACCCTGAGCTCGGTATTGTGATCTTCTTTTATGTTTTGCGGGTGGAGTGCCATTTGCTAAGAAGCAAAGATGAAGATGGAGCAAAGTTAGAGCTGGGAATGCATCAACCGAAATGAAAGAAACCCAAGGCAATGATGGGTTCTTTCATACTCCTTTACTTTATCTTTTATGCATATGTACCTCTTACTTCAGTAGTTGTAATTTACTCTTTAGTAGTTGTAATTTACTTTTGAGCTACATCCCAGACTTGTGTGGGAACATTTGAAATTCCTTATGAATAAAACATTGAATTCTTGAACTGAGTTGTGTGTTTCTTTCTACTTTTCAGTTTTTGTACATAGGTTGTATAATGATTTGAACAACTCAATAGCATAATTGAATGTATTAATCATAAGGAAAGAACTTGTAAAATACCTATAACTTTAACAATGAACCTTAAATGTTCAATATACAATTATGATTGTTGTTCTAAAACCTAACACTTCATCTATTGTGCACTTTCATGTATTCATCAAGACAACACATCTATCCTTCGGGGCTTTGTGTTCTCTACTGAAGATAATCATGAAATTGCAAACTATGTGATATGTTACATTTTGTAATAGCACACATAGTTGCAGATTTCATGTAATCATTAATTAATCCAACAGAAAAAATATTAAACTGAAAGAATCTCCCCTAGCTTAGGTTCACTTCACCAATGCCATCCATCGTAATGAAGTTTTGAGTTTCTAATTTTTACACGAGTGCAAAAATTGTCAACACATACATAGAAGGATATTATGTGCAAATGAAATGAAATCAAACATAGAAATAATGGGTAAGCTGAGAAAGTTAATGGACAAATCAATGGACATGAAAACCTGAAATTCATGTACCATGATCACGGTTTATAAAATATGATCACGGTTTTCATACCACGATTACGGGATGTTTTTTTATAGGTTTGGAAATTTTTCGAACCTAAAAGCTGCGATCATGGTTAGTAACCCAATCGCGGTCTTCTGAGACAAAAAATAATAGACCCGCAACCCCTCATTTTCCCCCATTTTACCCTACGAACCGCGATTTCTCCTCAATGTTGTTTCCACTCAAGCTTTGAATACCCCCTGTAAATTACTCTTCAGACTTCGGATCTAAAATTTTCAACAATGCTGGTAAAACGAAGAAGTAAGCCCTCGATTTGGATCAAATTTCTTGCATTTTAGGTTATTTATGTGATTTTCATGGGTTTTTCAATTTTTTATTTATGTATACAATTGTTTTGTTTTGTCAGTTTCTTGGCAAGCTCGTAATCTTGCAAATCATCCAAATATTCCTCAAAACCCTCCAAACATTCCGTAAAACCCTCCTCCAAATATAGATCCGCCTCCTATGGATCCTTCTGTCCCCACACGGAACCAGTAGGAACACAAGATAATATCGTTGGAAGAATCTGACAAAATAAAATTTCCATTGAGAACCTTATTTAGACAATAAGACAAAATCATGTCACAAATCCATCCTGCATGACTTTAGCCAACACATTGCAAACATTGATTGGCGAAGTCGACTCCACAAACAACAAAATACACAGGTGGAATACCTTTAGAGGTGAGTGTAGGTGGTGGTATGCAGATAAATTATCCTCATGCGGCCGTAAAATAAAAAAATTGCAAAAGACAGACATTTGTGCATTATTTCTCGACGTGAGAACTAATGCCCCCGTAACTACTTGCAAATGTTCCTAATCCATTGGTGCCACGATGACCGAATCAAGAACAATTTTTGGGACCGATGGTGGATGGTTTTTATTATCCACCATGCAACAACAATGAGGCTCCTCTTTATTTTCTTAAGAAATTATATTGTGAGTTCGTGCTTCTGAGGTCCCCAAATTATTTTGACTTTTTTTATTTTTATGGGCGAGGAGGTGGCTCTACACATAGTAGACCTAGTGCACACGTTGTTCAACCAAGGATCCCCCATACCCCAAAATCCCCACTGCCTTTAGTTATCTCTCCTACAGTGAAGGAGATCATGAAGATTGACACACTACATGCATTAAGGGAGCTCACTGACACTTTGATCCAGCATAGTGACCAGATTACATCTAGTGATGTTGGTGGATGTGCCAGTTCTAGTGCACCACACCATTGTGGATCATGTGGTGTCATATGCAATGCGAATGAGACATCATTCTCTCGATCACATGATTTCTTTTCTCTAGATGAGATGATGGCAGATGCTTTTAGAACAGTGTAAATGATCCTAGTCTTTCACGGGTAAATGTCAAATAAATATTTAATATATATATATAATAGTTTAATTCATTTGAGATTTTAATATATATGTATTTGATTACGTCATGTACATACATGTAAAAACTAATATTTTTTATTTTTAAACAGCAAGACTTGATGAAGGACACATCCGGCATCAACATACTAAGCTCTTGCATGCTGGGCGTGTTACTGGACGTAAGTTTCAAGTTACTTACATGTCAAATTTCATTTGATCGCACTTTTATTATTATAATGTTTCACATGTACATGTACATATTAATATGTTTGTCTTTTATATGCAGGAGCCTGACGGGTCATCATCTACTCTGGGCACTGAGGCTAATGGCACGCCTCACGTGAATTTTATGCGAGTTAGTTTCTCTATACATAATTGTCTATTATATGTCAATTATGCTTTGGGTTTGTTATGTGGCAGTCATGTAGATTAATATTGATCTATACATGTTTTTGTATAGCTTATGACTACCGTAGAGAGATTCCTCCCTATATGTAAATTGTGGAGGCTTGTAGATACTACCATAGCATCTATAAATCCACTAACTTAGGTATAATTTTTAAAAAAATTATATTTTGGAGGAAATTTTTCTTATTACTTATCTATAATATCAAATTTTTACATGAAATATTTAATTTGAACTATTTTTTTGTATGTGGCCTACCCTCGTGAGTCTACCATTGACCCCGCAACGTGTCGACGACAAATTGATAGGGATCATGATATTGCTTGTAAGATTTCACATGCGTTATAAATTCTAAGTTTCTAAATTTTGAGTGTATTTTAAAATTTTGGGTGTTAAAAACTTGTTGTTTATGAATGTGCGAGGCTAGGTTGCGGGCCTCGCTTAGAGACGCGCTAGGACCACACGCAGATGAAATCTGTAGTGGCATCTCCCTCCACTAGATCCATAGGTCGTGGACATGTTTCTTCTAACAAGGCGAAGAGAGGGAAGATGTTTCGTGATTAGATTCAAAGGACTGGATGTGTAGATATATATGCCATCTAGTCCTAGCTCATGATTTTTCATATAGCGCATGTATATAGCCTTATGCGACCACATGTGGTCCTATATTTATGACACACTTAGTTCGATACATGTTATGAACTTATATTTTCAGAGACACGTGGCACACTTAGTATGATACATTATATCCATTTTGGTTTTCATAACGATATTACTTCTATGTTTGATTTGATTTCATTTACACATGATATCCTTCTATGTATGTTTTCATAACCCTATTAGTTCTATATGTTTAATTTGATTTGATGGCCTCAATTATGTGACCATTATGGATATGATATATATGATATATGATGTTGTGTTATTGTTAAATGATATATGATATGTGATGTTATGTTATACATATGCTCATGGGGGTTGTTTTCTTTATGATTATAAAATCTAAAAACATGGATTAAAAATTGGAAGAGATGGTTATTTTTCCTCTTTGATTATGACATTGAAACTTTGCTTTAAATATTGGAATGTATTGCCTCTTGATGAGGATTATTTATTATGGAAGTGGTGTACAAGATAGTTGTGTTGTGAAGGATGAAAAATATTATTTGTTTGTGTAAACTATAAGATATAGCTTGCATTAGCATAGCTAGAAAACTTTGGCCAAAGTAATGTATCTAGTTGTATGCATTGTTAGTTCACTTATCCTTATTCTATATTAGTCAGGAATCATATGATGGTATTGGTTTTCGTGATCTTATGATGGGTTGTATTTTTAGAATTTGGGTATATTACACATGGTTCTTAGATTACTATTCTTTATTGATATTTTATTGTATCTACCCATTATCCTGATTCACCCCTCAAGGTAATTTAGATAACTTGCATGATTCCCTCATGCTCGAGCGGGAAGAAATGGTGAAAGGTGTCAAAATCAGGTTTTAAAGGTCCTTTTGGCTTCTTTCTAACTTCTCCATCCAAGGCAAAATTTCAAGGAGTTAGAAAAATCCCAAAAAAAAACGGCCTATGCTAGTTATTTGCGGAAAAAGTGGACATTTTTTCCCAGACGGTCCAAGGGACGTCGGGACATCTCAGGACCCATAAACACTGAAAAAGCCACAGGCAAGTGCAAATTGGAAAAGGCGGAAAAATTTGTCCCTTGCGGTCTACGGTCGGGATCGGGCGCAAAATTTCCGAAATCACTTTGAAATACAAGGGAAATGTTGCAAAATCAGAGTCAAAGTGTCCCGAGACCACACAAGTTAACTTGGGGATATGCGAGACCGAAAACACGAAAATGCCATGGCGGTAAGAATCGAGAAAAAGCTGAAAAATTTATTCCGGGGAGGTGCAGGACAAAGGGATGGTTGGGACGCACATTTCCAAAAAGGCCACAATCAATTCAAATCAAAAAATCGAACTTTTTGTCCGGACAAGATAAGTACGCGAGGGACATGCGGGACCTAAAACCCCACAAAACCCGCGATCAAAGGGGAAATCGCTGAAATCGGGTAAAATTGGCCCAAGTCACACAAGGGACATCGGGACATGAGTTCCCCACAGAGCCAAAAAAATCTGATCACAAAGGAGATGCGGCGAAAGTGGAAGAATGAGGCCCAGACAGTCCGAGTACACAAGGGACGCGCGGGCTTCGAAATGCCGACTTGTCCGATTTGCAAAGCGGGTAGGGAGTGATGTAGATGAAGCAGAAATATATGGCCCAAGTCATACAAGGGATGTTAGGATGTGAGTTTTCCGAAAATCTGCATTAGCCACAATACACAGAGGAACACTGCAAACCAGACCCCAAACTTCAAATGGCCATAACTTTTGATCTCGAGCTCCGATTTTGATTAAATTGGACTTTTCGGAATGAGCACAAAGTCCTCTACACCACAGAAACTAGATTTCTTAATTTTGATGAGTGTATATTTATGAAAATGAAGGAAACATCCTCAGCCCCAGCACAATTAAACACTCGGTCCCATCAAATGACGAAATGTCCGGAGACCCAAAATAAGCGTCTACATCGAAGGCCATAAATTCTTCATTTCTCAATGAAAATGTACAAAATTGGTATCGTTGGAATCTTGTTTGAGCCCGACACACAACATTCAAGAAATCTAGAATTGGATGAGAAATAATGGTGATTTTATAGAAAACGTGGCTAGGATCAAAACAATGTTTTATTTAGTAGCTAGGGGCATTAATGAAGCATGGGCCGACATTTCACTATTGCAATTCATGGGACAATATGGGGAGCCTTGTGCAAGTAATATACCATCATTTTAGCCCATTTACTACCCCTTGCAAGTTATTGAAGGATAGATTTCGGGATTTCAACTTTTTCCCTCTCTCTCTCCTCCCAGAAATCTATAAATTGGAGTGTTGGGCTCATTGTAAAGGAGGAAGTTTTTATGCAACAAAACTCTGCCAAATTTGTTTTGTGAAGCTAATGTGCTACAAGCCCTTGTAGTGGACTCCTTACATGGTGATCTAGGCCCCTATCTTGTAAGTGTAATTAATGCGTGTGCATATCATGAAGCAATAAAATACAAGTTTGTGGATGCATTTTCCCTATTTGTGTTTGTTTGCATTCTTCTTGCCCTTTCAGTCTTCATTACAAGTATATTGTGTCTATTTTATGATGTTGCAGGATACATCATCATTATGCATGTTTGGAATAGTTTTGTGAATGCATTTTCTAGATTGTGGAGAAGCTGTTATCATCCCCTCGGTATGCACTTTGCTTCTATTTTTCACACATTGGAAGGCTACCCTCACAATCTACTTTTAAACGGTGTATCATCACTTTAGTGTAGGCTTTGTTTTATGTAATTTCTCTCTCCTAGTTCCTTTGAAAGTTAGAAAAGGATAGATATTCTTACCTACATTAGAGTAGATTATGGCGGGTAGTTTAGGAGCTATAACTAGCTTTCTCTAGAGGTCTATCTCAAGTAGCAAGTCCTGACTTGGAGATAGTACCCATGTTATCCAATCACACCGTGAGCTAAAGCACACACACTTGTGCAAACCATATGGTGGTGTGATTCGGTGATAACACTACTTTCCTTCCTCTTGAAGGTTCGGGCCCCTATCTCTTGTGAGAGGTGTGCGGGGGAACCGAAAGGTTCTTTAGTTAGAAGAAAATCACTCAAATGATGCTATCCTTTTAAACAATTGTACAAATGAGATATACATGTACACAGGAACTTCTAGAAAGAATGAGTTGATAGTGTATTACTTGTACTATAACATATGGTCATATCATTGTACTTGTCTAGGGAAATACTTATTGTCTCATGTATTTGATATAGAATATGAAGTAAATATGATATTAATCATTGTATTAAGAAATGATTGTTGATCATACTTTTATATGAAAAATTGTAGGAAACAATGTATAAATTTTAAATGACATTTAATTGATCAACTCTTGTTTGACATTTGGAAATATGGTAATGAAAGGATGTTTTGAACCTCGGATTATTTAGAGGTATTGTTGTAATATTTAATTATTTGCATAATTATTTCTAAGTTACCTAATAAGTTTTTAAAAAATATTTTCACTTTTAGCTTGTGTTAGTGAACGATCATTACAAGATAAAAAATTACCATAATCTAGATATCAGCTTGCATGAAAATTTGTCTTTTTGTGTTAGATGTTTAATTAACCTCTAAACAATATTTATTTCCATCACTTTGCCCAGCGCGTTCGATTGAGGGGGTATATGCCTTTGGGTCTTTATGGCGGGCTCTAAGGAGGCCCGGTTTGGAGTCAGACCACCTTATCCAAAACTAATAACCAACTATGCCACCAATTTCAAGTGGCGAGGTGAATACTATAGGAGGCATTGTTTCATTGTTGGACAATGTCCTTACTTCAGTGCTACTTCATTCGGGCATAGTCCCTTACGAGACATAAGACCAAAAAACCATTCAACTTCGGCGGGTAATTACTCGGACTCCGTGGCACCTAGAAACATCTCGTCAAATCCTACACTTTGGCATAGGGACCCTCTACAATAGATTGTCCCAATTTTTTCCATCTCTAATTGGTGCTCTCACTACCCTATTGTTTAAAAATGCGTGAAATAGTGCGGTTTGAGCCGGTGTAAAGGTCACAAATGCTATATTTGCAAACGGTGGGTCATGGCCCGAACTAACTATACATACACATCTAGGTGGCCAGGTGACCACTAGAGGAGACATTGTTT